>SJYW01057198.1:84203-94642 GCA_006410735.1 Raphicerus campestris
GGGGCGCGCGGGGGGAGGGGGGGAGGGGGGGGGGGGGAGCGAGAAGGAAGCTGCTGCATGGAGGAGCTTTCAAAGCATTACTTCTCTGAACCTCGGCTTCACCAGCTATAAGCTGGACCTGAGCTGCCCCCTGGAGAGAGTCGATAGATAGATGGAGACAACCCAGCAAGTAGAAGGCACCAGGTAATCGTCAGGCACCCACCAATAGCCCCTCTCCCCACACACAGCCTCCCTGCTGTGCTCCTAAGCTCTTCCAGCCAGTGTTCAGGTGAGAGCTCTGCTTGAAGAGCTTTCAGTGTGTCAACACTTGGCAGCTGAGCCCCACAGAGGCTGCTGCAGCCATGTGAAATTAACACAAAAAGAGGAGACTTAAGCATCCTGACAGCAGTGATGGGCTGCTCGAGGAAGCAAGGAAGAGTGAAGGCCTGCTGACCTGCTGCCTGCCCAAAAGGCTGGAAATGGGTCTTTAGAAAGGGTTTAACTGGAGAGGTTGTAGCTGCTGGATGCAGCCCTTGCCCTCGCCCTCCCCAAACCAGCACTCCCTCTGAGTCAAGGCAAAGTGGGATCAGAGTTCATGGCACAGATGTACGGTGCAGAACTTCATAGAACGTGGGCAACTTTCACTGTGACCTGGGATCTGAGCCCAAATAAGGCTCACCTTGGATGAAGCATCTCTGGCTCACCCCTGGCCTGAAGGTCCCACATTCCAGGCCTTTCCAGGGAAGCTGCAGTGCTTTTACTTGCCCATGGCACTGCCCACCTTCCTCACCTCAGGACTCAAGACCTCCTGGAGGTCTGTCCTTCCCTCCTCTGCCTGGATTTGCACCTCCATTCTGCCTTGATCCTCATGCAGGCTTGGACCCCATGGCTTCCTCCTGTGACTGCACACTTGCCCCCTGCTGCCAGCTATAACCTGTTCCGAAGGCCTCACTTGCAGCACCTGCTGTTGCCCTAACCAAACCTGCCTTCCCAGGCCCTTGAGGAGCCTAGACCAGCACCCCAGCCGCCCTTACTCATGCCAGCCCTCCCCCAGCCCCACCCAGCTCCTCTGCTCACCTCAGTACCGTCTATCCTTAGGGGAGGTACAGTCAGGAGAGAGAGGTGGAGACAAAGAACAGATGGTTAGAACAAAAGGGGTGCAGGCTAGAAGGGCAAGGACGCAGAGACAGGACAGAGGGTGGGGGCAGCTGCAGCGCCTGGGGGCCACCACAAACCACCGGCACCCTGTAGACTGGCCGAGTCGGGGCAGACATCGTGCTCCCCACGGTCGGCCCAGCAGAATGGGACCCACTTGGCTCGATAGGGTCGGCGGGGGCCAGAGGTGGTGAAGGGAGGGATCCTGAGCTGTAGAGAGGAGGGACTTCCTTCTGCTCCTGGAGACGGTGCCCCCCGCCCCCAGCAGACGGCATTGCTCTCCTGCCGCTAGCGTGGCCTCCTGGGGGCGGGGCGTGGACGGGGCCCCGGCTGCCCAGTTGGCTTACCCCAGGGCGCTCTATCTTGATGGCCTTGACGTGCAGGCCGTCCTCCACGGCCTGGCTAGTGCTGCTGGCTTCGGCGTTGTCCTCGGAGCCCCGGCCAGGCTCGGCGCTGGCCTCGCTGTCCCCATTCTCCCGGAGCAGGGGGGCGCGGAGGTGCACATCATTGCGCTGCTTCTTGGTGACGTGAGCGTCTGGGCCATGGACTGTCTTCACGTGCTTCCGGAGCGAGCTGGGGTCCGTGTACCGCTTGGTGCAGCCTGGAATCTTGCAGATGTAGGGTTTCTGGGAAGAGAAGAGGCGTCACGCATGGGGCAGGAAGGCAGACTCCGCAGGAGAGCACTGCCGCACCCTTGTTGAGAGGGGCTGGACGGACCCCTGGATGGAGCCCCGACCCACCAGCCTCGCCTGCCACCTTTTCTTGCAGGTAAGCATGTGGTTAATGAGACCCTCACCCCCAACCCCCTAAACTGGAGACACGGATCAGAGCCTGTGGAGGGACGGGACACACAGTGCCTGGTGTGATCAGCACAGCGATCAGCATGTTGGGATTTTTAGTATCAATGAGTGCATTACCTCCTTATATGTCTGTGAGACAACACTGAACACCCTGCTCTCTCTCATGAGGAAAGACAGGTTCAGAGAGGCAAATACATTGGTTCCAANTTAGTATCAATGAGTGCATTACCTCCTTATATGTCTGTGAGACAACACTGAACACCCTGCTCTCTCTCATGAGGAAAGACGGGTTCAGAGAGGCAAAGACATTGGTTCCAAGTCACCCAGGAGCAGGATGAAAACCTAGGGTTTCTGAGCTCTTAGTCCTGAGCTCATACACACACACACACACACACAGACTTTTGTCTACATGTATACACACAGACATGTACACACATGTATGCACACACATCCACCTAAACACACACACTTGAACATGTATATAAATACCCACATGTGTACACATATTTACAAATACATATCCATACCTCCTTCCCGCATAATACATACAACCACATCCACACAGGCGCATACATACTTGCAAACACACATACCTTTCCAAGGCTATCTCTTGTCTTTAGACTCTCTGAGTTGATACCTTTGGGAATTCCTCTGACTTCTTATCAAAGCAAGTCTCTCTGGGGTCCAAAATATCCCTAAACTTTTAGAGACATCCTTTCCTGAGTCTACCTGAGTGATGGTGGTTGACCCTAGGAGAGAGTGGGAGGCAGGTACAGCCCACACCACGGGCTCCTCAGCTCTGCCCGGGGCTCTGGCTGCCTGGGGAGACGGAGCCTCCTCTGTGCGCCACGAAGGGCAGGCTGACAGCCATGGCAGGCCAGCAGCACTAGGAGCTGGAGTATGTCATCAGCTGCTGTCAGACTGTGGAGACAGGGGTTGCGGCTGTGTGCTGAGCTCCAACAGCGGGCATGGCGGGGAGTGACACCTGGCTGCTAAATGGCCTATAGGTGTCAAGAAGCCATGGGGCGAGGGTGACCCATGCCGGGGCCCCAGGCGGGTACCTCATTGGAGTGGGTGCGGTTCTGGTGCTTGGCGCGGTCTGAGGCATTGGAGAAGGCTTTGTTGCAGCCCTCGTGCTCACACACATACGGCNGGGCAAGGCAGGGAAGTGCACGGCCTGTCAGCCTTCCCTGGACAAGTAGGTCTCAGACCTACCCCATCCAGCACCACCCTGGGCCCATCACCTGTGTCCCCCGCTTGGCAGTTTCTCCAATGATGGGGAGCAATGGGTCATGGAGGTTTTCTGATACAGGCAACAGAACAAGCTGCTCTCAGTAGACATTTGGTTTCTAGTTATTTGCTTTGATGATTTAACTGAAGGCTGCCATCCTCATGGGAGCAGGGCTGTTACTACTTCTGAGCTTGGAACATGTGGCTACTTGGGTAGGGCCTCAGGACCTTTATGGCCTTAATCTTTCAGGCTGCATATTTAACTGGGGATGGTAACTGGCATTTGTCACTCACACAGTAGAATGACAAAGAATACTGGTCCTCTCCACTGGGGGTTCTCTCTGACAGTCACCAGGGAGTCTCTCGAGGCCCCATCTGTGTCCTACCTGTGGCCTGGGTCCCTGAGGAGCTAGGAGGGGGTCACAGTGCCCCTTCCATCCCCATCCTCTTTGTTCTCTTGGTCTCCATTGCCTCTCCCAGCTTCCACTTCCTCCCCCCGCCTCTGGACATGCACTGGCCTAGGTTGCAGCCATTTTTCACTTGTGGCTGTTGAACCCCTGAAAGGTGGCTGGTCCCAACCAAGGAGGGCTGGAAGTGTAAGCCACATACCTGTTTCACAGACTGAGAATGAAAAAAAGGATGTGAAATAGCTCAAAAATTTTGTTTTATATTGATTGCATACAGAAAGGATAATATTTTAGATATATTGGGTAAAACTATATGATTCCAATTAATTTTACCTGTCTCCTTTCCCTCTTTTTAAATGTGCTCCTAGCTAATGTAAGATTACATGTGTGCCTGGCATTGGGGCTGGCAGTGTCTTTCTCTTGGACAGCGCTGCTGTAGATCTTTGCGACCTACAAGGCTGCCTAGAACTGAGCATCTGGATACCAGCAGCCTCTCTCCTTGTGAGACAGAAAACCGCCGGGCCCTTCTGCCCCAGGTGACAGGCCAGACTGCTTTGCATACAAATGCTGACACCAAGATAAGCAAAATCTACAGCGCTTTGAACTTCCAGGGAAATCTTGCCATATTAGCCTCACTTTCCATTCTGAAAGCTTTTCAAATGATCAAAATGCTTCCTGACAATGCCTTTCATTTTTTTCTTATTGGTTTACTTAGCAACAAATTGTTAATAATTGACTAGGGGCTCTAGCTTATGTGCGTGCCTGGGCCATCCATCTTCTCAGGGAGCACAGAGAGAGATGGAGCTGGGCAGAGTAGGCTGCCCCCTCTCATGGAACCCTGTTCCTTCCAGGGCCAGATGCGGGTGGTTACCTACAGCCCCAATGACAGCCCTGGGCCCAGGCAGGAGCCTGCAGCTGGAGCCCTGCTTCCCACATCTGGACTGTCTGCCTTTCCATGAGGAATCCCCTCCCTGCTCTTTGGAGAAGGCGATGGCACCCCACTCTAGTACTCTTGCCTGGAGAGTCCCATGTACGGAAGAGCCTGGTAGGCTGCAGTCCATGGGGTCACGAAGAGGCGGACACGACTGAGCGACTTCACTTTCACTTTTCACTTTCAGGGATTGGAGAAGGAAATGGTGGCCCACTCCAGTGTTCTTGCCTGGAGAATCCCAGGGACGGGGGAGCCTGTTGGGGTGCCGTCTACGGGACTGCACAGAGTCAGACACGACTGAAGCAACTTAGCAGCAGCAGCAGCAGTCCTTGCTAGGGCATCTTTTATATCCTCCCTTCTACTCCTCTGGGCTTCCCTGGTGGCTCAGCTGGTAAAGAATCTGCCTGCAATGCAGGAGACCTGGGTTCAATCCCTGGGTTGGGAAGATCCCTCTGAGAAGGGAATGGCTACCCACTCCAGTACTCTGACCTGGAGAATTCCATGGACTGTATAGTCCACTGGGTTGCAAAGAGTCGGACGCCACTGAGCAACTTTCGCTTTCACTCCACCCCTCTGCTTGGGCCCTCTCCCCACCTCAGATCTTCTCCTTCTCCTCTCTTCATCTTATCGGCTTAAAGCTCACAGCTCCCATGGCCTGGACTCCACCTCAAGACTTGTTTAACACAAAGAGGTGGCACAGGTTGAAAAGTTATCTTCGAGTCCCTGAGGGATTAGATAAGACCCTGCTTTAAAGGTTCAACATCAGCAGCAATGGGTTTGCTAAGAAACTCCAGTCCCC
This sequence comes from Raphicerus campestris, assembly GCA_006410735.1. Lineage (NCBI taxonomy): Eukaryota > Metazoa > Chordata > Mammalia > Artiodactyla > Bovidae > Raphicerus > Raphicerus campestris. Next base: position 89,505 of record SJYW01057198.1, read on the forward strand.
TGGGTGAGAATTTGGGGAGAAAAACCCCAAGGCAAAAGAACCCTAGTGTCTTTGAGTGCAAGCTCATGACAAAAGTAAGCAGGAGGAGTGTCTTAAATGTTGATTTTACAGACCTGGGGAGGAGGTAACTCATGTGGGATAGCCTGTAGGTGTGACCACTGTGTGTGTGTGTTTGTGTATATATGTGTGTTGGTGTGTATCGACCCAGCCGTTGAACTGCCAGCTTGGTGTAGGTTCATCTTTATAGACACTCACTCACTAAAAAGTGTGTGTGTTGGGCTTGGGGGAGACTTATTCTTGACTTAAAGTTCTTTTCTAGATTGCAGAGGAGAACACTCGACTGGTGTGGGGAACAGGGAGGAAGAACTAGGAGAGAACTGCTGTGTTTGGAGGGTTGCTCTCTGCTAAGTGTTTATGCTGGTATCATAGTCAGCCTTCAGCCCTCTGTAGGGTGGGCTCCACCTTTATTCACAGGAGAGAAAAACTGAGGCTCCCAGAGGTGCAGTCACTTGTTCAAAACTGCTTGGCTCGCTGTGGTGGGGTCAGGTATGAAGCCAGGCACCTCCTGCCTTAAGCCTCTGTTCCTGCCTTTTGTACTGCACAAGTTAGCCCACAGTGGCTGCTGCTGTGGGGAGTTTAGAGGCAGACCCTGAAGAGCACACCCAGTTCTCATGATCTTCTCTGGTCTCCTGATCTGTCAGTAACTAGGCATTTTTAAGCAACTCATTCCTCGTATGGGTGTATACGTTCAACTGCACCCCTGTACACTGAGTATCTGTGCACGGTCTCCAAGAAGAAATGACCAATTCCTTCCTCCACGGGAGAAACTTCTTTCAGATTTCAGTGTTAGGTTTGTTATATCTTGTGGGCACTGGCTGACTTAACTAATCCTCTTTCCCTCTTTGCACTGACTGCCAGGAAGCTTAAAGAAAAAATAGAGAGATGTGTATGTGACCTCTAGCTCAGAATACTTGGTTTTTAATACTAACTTTATTCTGGGCTTTATTTTATTGCTCCTTTTCCTTCTAACTTTCTCCTTATTTTTCTTTCTCTCTTGTATGACATATGTATTTATAAGCCCCATTTTAGAAATAAGTAAGGCTTTGGTAAGTAATCATGCCTCCCACTTGCCCAGGAGGTGGTGCAGGCACCTCTGGGAGTCCCTTCTCTCTAGCTAGGACCTGGAAGCTCCGTGTGGCCGGGTGCAGGTGCTCGGGGGCTTACGTGCACCAGCTGCTCCTGGGTGTCGTACTCCTTGGTGCAGTCCTCCCAGTGGCAGTTGGTCTCATAGATGACCACCTCAGCCTCCTGCTTACAATCGTCTCTCTCCAGGTCCTCCTTGAGGTCAGCCAGCTGCTCCTGGAGGAGTAGGGCAGAGCATACCCACGTGAGCCTTGTGCAGCCACCTGGTCCCGGGGAAAGCTCACTGTCAGCCCCGTGAAGGCTGAGCCAAGGACCCATGGGCTGGTCTAGGTAGAGGCACACCTGCGCTCACACACACATCACACACGTGCACCCGCAAGCACGCACATATGCTGGCTTGTCATCACCCAGGAGTCCCATCACATCCTGGGTCCGGTGGACATGGCTATGAGAACAGAAGACAGGAGGGCAGTGACTTGCTTATAGGATGTGGTCTCCTCAGGGGAGAGCTGGGGTGGGCCCCACAGGCTGGGATGGGGCATTTGTATTCACAGCGTGTATATGAACAGGGTCGGCTCTTGTTTGGAGGCAAAAGGAAACTCCACACACATTGGCCTGGCCTTATCCTTGTACTGTCCCCTCCTCCCAGGGTCATACATGGCACCCAGAGTACTCTCCCAGCATCGGCTTCCCTGCAACAGGCCTAAAATGTGGGTGTTTGTATGCTGCTACCACAGCCAGGCACCCTAACATTCAAGTGGAGGCTGACCGTTCCCTCCAGAACACAGTGCATTTGTGGTTACCTAGGTCTGGGTTCACATTTTGGGCCACACTGGAGCCCACATGTGCCCATTTCAGGGGGAAGGAAAGTCCCCTAAGGTGCGCCTTTCACTGATTACAGGCATCAAGGCTCCTTTCAAAGAGGACAAAGCCTTTTCCTCCAGAAGCAGCAACAGACTGAGAGTAAACCCCACAGGGCCGCCCCCATCCCAGCTGATGCTAACAGAGCTCGTGGCAGGGGGGCAGCCTCAAAGCAGGGAGCCCGGGACAATCTGAGTGATTTCAGGAGAGGGCCTGGGGAGAGGCACAGGTGGCCAGGTTGGGAGGCAGGCCTGGCGAGGACCCCCAGAGTGGGCCGAGGCCTCCCCAGGACCTCTTGGGCTACAGGGCAGGCTCAGGGCAAAGCCAGGCAAAGGGGCAGATGTTAGGGGACCTGTTTCACTTGCAAACTATTTCCAAAATGGCAGGAATGTTCTGTCTTTCAAAAGAGCCTCCAGGGAAAGCATTCATAGCTCAGGCTGAGTTGGGGGACAGACACCCTCTCCCTACAGCCAGGCACCCCAGCCCCCGCAGGCTCTAGACACTCAATGAATCGGAGGCTGCAGCCCCCACCTCAGCCTCCCTCCAGAAGCTGAGTGCATTTCTTGGGGCAGAAACCAGCCCTGTGACCCTCCCATGGCTGTTGCAGACTCGCACCCAGGACTGGCTTTCCAAAATGCTACAAGGGCTCCTCCAAGAGGCGGGTTCTAGGTGTCATTTCCCAGAGCACCTTACAATCCATGTTTGCATTCTGGAAAATGATGACATGTTGTTCAATAAGTCCCCAGGCAGCAGTACTCAGCCCACCTTAAAAGGAGGGGCAGGAACATTCTGTCCCGAATGTCTAGCAATGGGTGAGGCCTCTGAACGCCTCTGTACTTCCAGAAAAACTGGAGATAACCTTATTACTCCTCAAGCTGCCTGATCTGCTTATTTCGGAAAAGGTTGAAAAAGCTGCCAGGTGGACCTGAGTGGAGGAGGACGGAGAAGAAGGGGGGCAGGTCTCCAGATTCAGCAGGGTGGCATCCTAGCCCAGGAGTCTGAGGGCTAAAGCCCAGGAGGGACTTGTTCTGTTCTGCCAAGAGAAAGAGCCCATTCACCTTGCAAGTGAGTCAGGGAGTAAAGGGGTCAGGTCACTGAATCAGGACACTGAGTGACATGGTGACAGCCTCCTGGTGATAAACGCCTATCTTTTCCTGACATGAGGTGAGAGCCGAGCTGGGCAGGAGGGAGGGCTCTGTGTGCCAGCCCCTACCCAACCCCCCAACACCGGGTAGAGTGAGGAAAGGCAACAGGCTCCCCGGAGCTGAGCGCCCTTGCCTGCACTGGCCCCCACCCCCCTGCCAATGCCCTGCAGTCCTGTTCCTGCAGCTCCAGTGCATTTATCTCCTTTGGATGCGTGCTGTCCTCATCAATTTCAACAGCCCCCAATGATGGCCAGCCGCGTGGAGACCATGCATCACGCGGAGATGCTTTGGCGTCAGTGAAGGGAGAAAAATTTGTCACCAACCCCTGTGTTTGCCTGACAATAACAGAACCCAATATTTCATAAAAATTAAGTGCCCGGAGCATGCCCGATGGCTTACAGGTTTGATAAAGGATGGTCCGGCAGATGTAGGGGAGATGGGGACCAGAGGCCCCCAGGACGCTCAGTGTCAAAGCTGCTGATTCTGCAGTAATGGGTGGAGGTACCATGAGAGGCGGCCCTGGAGCTCAGTATGCACATTGACCCTCCCAGGAGCTGGGGCTGCATGCCTGCCAGCCTGATGTTGGAACAAGTGGCAGGATGTCCAGGGACCTCAGAGGCCCATTATGGGCCTCAGGTGGCTCTGTTCCTCTCCTTCCCACCAGAACCTGTCCCCTCTCCCCTCCTGGACACTGGAACACTTACGCCCTCAACTCGGCACTGAGTCCTTAGAAAACCTTATCTCCCAGCTACTGCACATCAGGCCCTGTGCAAACCCGGGGGCGCAGAGCCAAACTAGGCCCTGCTCCTAAAGCACCACCTTTCTAAAGCTGACCATGCAGCGCAGGAGACAAAGTGACCCAGAAGCTGGTGGGGTGGGGGTGGGGGAGCCTCTGGGCGGATGTGACTCTACTGTCCAGGGGAAAGGTGGGGGACGGACTTGCAGGGAGAGGGAGTGAGGACGGGCCTGAGCCGTTCAGGGGCTGTGAGCGGCTCAGTTTACCTGGGGCTTGTGCTGCAGACCCAGCATGCTTGCCTCCCTTCCTTCTTTTGTTTAGCGGGTGCTTGATGAGCACATGGGGTGCAGGGAGCAGGGGCACAGCCCCAGCCCTCCTTGACCTCACAATGTGCCCTCTCTGGGTCATTCATTTACTCATTCATTCATGCAAGCTGTCTGTCACCCATTCCCAACAGTGAGTCACAGCCCCTAGGGGACGAGGCCAGGCCTTGGCCCGAGGACAGCTGGCAGGTTACCTGTGTTAAGGTGAGTGGGGAGGCTGGCCGCAGGCCGTCGGCCTCAGTTTTGACCTTGCTGCGCTTGTGAATGATGATGGGGTTGACAGTGCTGCTCACGGCGGACTCACTGCTCTGCTTGTTCTGAAAGAAGGGAGCACAGAGGCACCCATCACATGCAGGCAGGACCTCCCAAGTTTTCCTGAGGCTTTACCCCTGGGACTTTCTGCACATAGACCATCTATGTCAACACTTGTGACTGCAGTTTCAGAAATACTCCCACCCCCACTCCAGCTCAGTCCTCAGGCCCAGGCATGGCCAGGAGAGCCCAGAGCTTGGCCCATCAGCACCCTCCTCCCCATTATGTAGCCCCATCCCACAGGCTGAGCGCCGAAGAATTGATGCTTTTGAACTGTGGTGTTGGAGAAGACTCTTGAGAGTCCCTTGGACTGCAAGGAGATCCAACCAGTCCATTCTGAAGGAGATCAGCCCTGGGATTTCTTTGGAAGGAATGATGCTAAAGCTGAAACTCCAGTACTTTGGCCACCTCCTGGGGACAGGTGACTCATTGGAAAAGACTCTGATGCTGGGAGGGATTGGGGGCAGGAGGAGAAGGGGACGACAGAGGATGAGATGGCTGGATGGCATCACGGACTCGATGGACGTGAGTCTGAGTGAACTCTGGGAGTTGGTGATGGACAGGGAGGCCTGGCATGCTGCAATTCATGGGGTCGCAAAGAGTCGGACACGACTGAGC
>SJYW01057198.1:94795-115617 GCA_006410735.1 Raphicerus campestris
GGGAGGAGGTAACTCATGTGGGATAGCCTGTAGGTGTGACCACTGTGTGTGTGTGTTTGTGTATATATGTGTGTTGGTGTGTATCGACCCAGCCGTTGAACTGCCAGCTTGGTGTAGGTTCATCTTTATAGACACTCACTCACTAAAAAGTGTGTGTGTTGGGCTTGGGGGAGACTTATTCTTGACTTAAAGTTCTTTTCTAGATTGCAGAGGAGAACACTCGACTGGTGTGGGGAACAGGGAGGAAGAACTAGGAGAGAACTGCTGTGTTTGGAGGGTTGCTCTCTGCTAAGTGTTTATGCTGGTATCATAGTCAGCCTTCAGCCCTCTGTAGGGTGGGCTCCACCTTTATTCACAGGAGAGAAAAACTGAGGCTCCCAGAGGTGCAGTCACTTGTTCAAAACTGCTTGGCTCGCTGTGGTGGGGTCAGGTATGAAGCCAGGCACCTCCTGCCTTAAGCCTCTGTTCCTGCCTTTTGTACTGCACAAGTTAGCCCACAGTGGCTGCTGCTGTGGGGAGTTTAGAGGCAGACCCTGAAGAGCACACCCAGTTCTCATGATCTTCTCTGGTCTCCTGATCTGTCAGTAACTAAGCATTTTTAAGCAACTCACTCCTCGTATGGGTGTATACGTTCAACTGCACCCCTGTACACTGAGTATCTGTGCACGGTCTCCAAGAAGAAATGACCAATTCCTTCCTCCACGGGAGAAACTTCTTTCAGATTTCAGTGTTAGGTTTGTTATATCTTGTGGGCACTGGCTGACTTAACTAATCCTCTTTCCCTCTTTGCACTGACTGCCAGGAAGCTTAAAGAAAAAATAGAGAGATGTGTATGTGACCTCTAGCTCAGAATACTTGGTTTTTAATACTAACTTTATTCTGGGCTTTATTTTATTGCTCCTTTTCCTTCTAACTTTCTCCTTATTTTTCTTTCTCTCTTGTATGACATATGTATTTATAAGCCCCATTTTAGAAATAAGTAAGGCTTTGGTAAGTAATCATGCCTCCCACTTGCCCAGGAGGTGGTGCAGGCACCTCTGGGAGTCCCTTCTCTCTAGCTAGGACCTGGAAGCTCCGTGTGGCCGGGTGCAGGTGCTCGGGGGCTTACGTGCACCAGCTGCTCCTGGGTGTCGTACTCCTTGGTGCAGTCCTCCCAGTGGCAGTTGGTCTCATAGATGACCACCTCAGCCTCCTGCTTACAATCGTCTCTCTCCAGGTCCTCCTTGAGGTCAGCCAGCTGCTCCTGGAGGAGTAGGGCAGAGCATACCCACGTGAGCCTTGTGCAGCCACCTGGTCCCGGGGAAAGCTCACTGTCAGCCCCGTGAAGGCTGAGCCAAGGACCCATGGGCTGGTCTAGGTAGAGGCACACCTGCGCTCACACACACATCACACACGTGCACCCGCAAGCACGCACATATGCTGGCTTGTCATCACCCAGGAGTCCCATCACATCCTGGGTCCGGTGGACATGGCTATGAGAACAGAAGACAGGAGGGCAGTGACTTGCTTATAGGATGTGGTCTCCTCAGGGGAGAGCTGGGGTGGGCCCCACAGGCTGGGATGGGGCATTTGTATTCACAGCGTGTATATGAACAGGGTCGGCTCTTGTTTGGAGGCAAAAGGAAACTCCACACACATTGGCCTGGCCTTATCCTTGTACTGTCCCCTCCTCCCAGGGTCATACATGGCACCCAGAGTACTCTCCCAGCATCGGCTTCCCTGCAACAGGCCTAAAATGTGGGTGTTTGTATGCTGCTACCACAGCCAGGCACCCTAACATTCAAGTGGAGGCTGACCGTTCCCTCCAGAACACAGTGCATTTGTGGTTACCTAGGTCTGGGTTCACATTTTGGGCCACACTGGAGCCCACATGTGCCCATTTCAGGGGGAAGGAAAGTCCCCTAAGGTGCGCCTTTCACTGATTACAGGCATCAAGGCTCCTTTCAAAGAGGACAAAGCCTTTTCCTCCAGAAGCAGCAACAGACTGAGAGTAAACCCCACAGGGCCGCCCCCATCCCAGCTGATGCTAACAGAGCTCGTGGCAGGGGGGCAGCCTCAAAGCAGGGAGCCCGGGACAATCTGAGTGATTTCAGGAGAGGGCCTGGGGAGAGGCACAGGTGGCCAGGTTGGGAGGCAGGCCTGGCGAGGACCCCCAGAGTGGGCCGAGGCCTCCCCAGGACCTCTTGGGCTACAGGGCAGGCTCAGGGCAAAGCCAGGCAAAGGGGCAGATGTTAGGGGACCTGTTTCACTTGCAAACTATTTCCAAAATGGCAGGAATGTTCTGTCTTTCAAAAGAGCCTCCAGGGAAAGCATTCATAGCTCAGGCTGAGTTGGGGGACAGACACCCTCTCCCTACAGCCAGGCACCCCAGCCCCCGCAGGCTCTAGACACTCAATGAATCGGAGGCTGCAGCCCCCACCTCAGCCTCCCTCCAGAAGCTGAGTGCATTTCTTGGGGCAGAAACCAGCCCTGTGACCCTCCCATGGCTGTTGCAGACTCGCACCCAGGACTGGCTTTCCAAAATGCTACAAGGGCTCCTCCAAGAGGCGGGTTCTAGGTGTCATTTCCCAGAGCACCTTACAATCCATGTTTGCATTCTGGAAAATGATGACATGTTGTTCAATAAGTCCCCAGGCAGCAGTACTCAGCCCACCTTAAAAGGAGGGGCAGGAACATTCTGTCCCGAATGTCTAGCAATGGGTGAGGCCTCTGAACGCCTCTGTACTTCCAGAAAAACTGGAGNGTTTGGAGGCAAAAGGAAACTCCACACACATTGGCCTGGCCTTATCCTTGTACTGTCCCCTCCTCCCAGGGTCATACATGGCACCCAGAGTACTCTCCCAGCATCGGCTTCCCTGCAACAGGCCTAAAATGTGGGTGTTTGTATGCTGCTACCACAGCCAGGCACCCTAACATTCAAGTGGAGGCTGACCGTTCCCTCCAGAACACAGTGCATTTGTGGTTACCTAGGTCTGGGTTCACATTTTGGGCCACACTGGAGCCCACATGTGCCCATTTCAGGGGGAAGGAAAGTCCCCTAAGGTGCGCCTTTCACTGATTACAGGCATCAAGGCTCCTTTCAAAGAGGACAAAGCCTTTTCCTCCAGAAGCAGCAACAGACTGAGAGTAAACCCCACAGGGCCGCCCCCATCCCAGCTGATGCTAACAGAGCTCGTGGCAGGGGGGCAGCCTCAAAGCAGGGAGCCCGGGACAATCTGAGTGATTTCAGGAGAGGGCCTGGGGAGAGGCACAGGTGGCCAGGTTGGGAGGCAGGCCTGGCGAGGACCCCCAGAGTGGGCCGAGGCCTCCCCAGGACCTCTTGGGCTACAGGGCAGGCTCAGGGCAAAGCCAGGCAAAGGGGCAGATGTTAGGGGACCTGTTTCACTTGCAAACTATTTCCAAAATGGCAGGAATGTTCTGTCTTTCAAAAGAGCCTCCAGGGAAAGCATTCATAGCTCAGGCTGAGTTGGGGGACAGACACCCTCTCCCTACAGCCAGGCACCCCAGCCCCCGCAGGCTCTAGACACTCAATGAATCGGAGGCTGCAGCCCCCACCTCAGCCTCCCTCCAGAAGCTGAGTGCATTTCTTGGGGCAGAAACCAGCCCTGTGACCCTCCCATGGCTGTTGCAGACTCGCACCCAGGACTGGCTTTCCAAAATGCTACAAGGGCTCCTCCAAGAGGCGGGTTCTAGGTGTCATTTCCCAGAGCACCTTACAATCCATGTTTGCATTCTGGAAAATGATGACATGTTGTTCAATAAGTCCCCAGGCAGCAGTACTCAGCCCACCTTAAAAGGAGGGGCAGGAACATTCTGTCCCGAATGTCTAGCAATGGGTGAGGCCTCTGAACGCCTCTGCACTTCCAGAAAAACTGGAGATAACCTTATTACTCCTCAAGCTGCCTGATCTGCTTATTTCGTAAAAGGTTGAAAAAGCTGCCAGGTGGACCTGAGTGGAGGAGGACGGAGAAGAAGGGGGGCAGGTCTCCAGATTCAGCAGGGTGGCATCCTAGCCCAGGAGTCTGAGGGCTAAAGCCCAGGAGGGACTTGTTCTGTTCTGCCAAGAGAAAGAGCCCATTCACCTTGCAAGTGAGTCAGGGAGTAAAGGGGTCAGGTCACTGAATCAGGACACTGAGTGACATGGTGACAGCCTCCTGGTGATAAACGCCTGTCTTTTCCTGACATGAGGTGAGAGCCGAGCTGGGCAGGAGGGAGGGCTCTGTGTGCCAGCCCCTACCCAACCCCCCAACACCGGGTAGAGTGAGGAAAGGCAACAGGCTCCCCGGAGCTGAGCGCCCTTGCCTGCACTGGCCCCCACCCCCCTGCCAATGCCCTGCAGTCCTGTTCCTGCAGCTCCAGTGCATTTATCTCCTTTGGATGCGTGCTGTCCTCATCAATTTCAACAGCCCCCAATGATGGCCAGCCGCGTGGAGACCATGCATCACACGGAGATGCTTTGGCGTCAGTGAAGGGAGAAAAATTTGTCACCAACCCCTGTGTTTGCCTGACAATAACAGAACCCAATATTTCATAAAAATTAAGTGCCCGGAGCATGCCCGATGGCTTACAGGTTTGATAAAGGATGGTCCGGCAGATGTAGGGGAGATGGGGACCAGAGGCCCCCAGGACGCTCAGTGTCAAAGCTGCTGATTCTGCAGTAATGGGTGGAGGTACCATGAGAGGCGGCCCTGGAGCTCAGTATGCACATTGACCCTCCCAGGAGCTGGGGCTGCATGCCTGCCAGCCTGATGTTGGAACAAGTGGCAGGATGTCCAGGGACCTCAGAGGCCCATTATGGGCCTCAGGTGGCTCTGTTCCTCTCCTTCCCACCAGAACCTGTCCCCTCTCCCCTCCTGGACACTGGAACACTTACGCCCTCAACTCGGCACTGAGTCCTTAGAAAACCTTATCTCCCAGCTACTGCACATCAGGCCCTGTGCAAACCCGGGGGCGCAGAGCCAAACTAGGCCCTGCTCCTAAAGCACCACCTTTCTAAAGCTGACCATGCAGCGCAGGAGACAAAGTGACCCAGAAGCTGGTGGGGTGGGGGTGGGGGAGCCTCTGGGCGGATGTGACTCTACTGTCCAGGGGAAAGGTGGGGGACGGACTTGCAGGGAGAGGGAGTGAGGACGGGCCTGAGCCGTTCAGGGGCTGTGAGCGGCTCAGTTTACCTGGGGCTTGTGCTGCAGACCCAGCATGCTTGCCTCCCTTCCTTCTTTTGTTTAGCGGGTGCTTGATGAGCACATGGGGTGCAGGGAGCAGGGGCACAGCCCCAGCCCTCCTTGACCTCACAATGTGCCCTCTCTGGGTCATTCATTTACTCATTCATTCATGCAAGCTGTCTGTCACCCATTCCCAACAGTGAGTCACAGCCCCTAGGGGACGAGGCCAGGCCTTGGCCCGAGGACAGCTGGCAGGTTACCTGTGTTAAGGTGAGTGGGGAGGCTGGCCGCAGGCCGTCGGCCTCAGTTTTGACCTTGCTGCGCTTGTGAATGATGATGGGGTTGACAGTGCTGCTCACGGCGGACTCACTGCTCTGCTTGTTCTGAAAGAAGGGAACACAGAGGCACCCATCACATGCAGGCAGGACCTCCCAAGTTTTCCTGAGGCTTTACCCCTGGGACTTTCTGCACATAGACCATCTATGTCAACACTTGTGACTGCAGTTTCAGAAATACTCCCACCCCCACTCCAGCTCAGTCCTCAGGCCCAGGCATGGCCAGGAGAGCCCAGAGCTTGGCCCATCAGCACCCTCCTCCCCATTATGTAGCCCCATCCCACAGGCTGAGCGCCGAAGAATTGATGCTTTTGAACTGTGGTGTTGGAGAAGACTCTTGAGAGTCCCTTGGACTGCAAGGAGATCCAACCAGTCCATTCTGAAGGAGATCAGCCCTGGGATTTCTTTGGAAGGAATGATGCTAAAGCTGAAACTCCAGTACTTTGGCCACCTCATGCGAAGAGTTGACTCGTTGGAAAAGACTCTGATGCTGGGAGGGATTGGGGGCAGGAGGAGAAGGGGACGACAGAGGATGAGATGGCTGGATGGCATCACGGACTCGATGGACGTGAGTCTGAGTGAACTCTGGGAGTTGGTGATGGACAGGGAGGCCTGGCATGCTGCAATTCATGGGGTCGCAAAGAGTCGGACACGACTGAGCGACTGAACTGAACCCCACATAGATGGAGCAGGAGACCCTCTCTTTGTGAAATGCTGGGGACCCCGATCCCTGACTCAGTGGCCTCAACTTCTCAGCCATCCGAGTCAGGGGCAGCTCTGGGTTTGAGGACGATAGGGCCTCGCCGCTCAGGGAGTAGGACAGAAGAGCGTGGTTCCCTGGGACAAGCAGGTTAGAGCTACAGTATCAGTTGTTCAACTGCTCAGTTGTGTCTGACTCTTTGTGACCCCATGGACTGCAGCACGCCAGGCCTCCCTGTCTTATACCATCTCCTGGAGTTTGCTCAAACTCATGTTCATTGAGTTGGTGATGCCATCCAATTATCTCATCCTCCTCTTGTTATTCCCTTATCCTCCTGCCTTCAATCTTTCCTGCTATCAGGGTCTTCCAGTGAGTCAGCTCTTCACATCAGGTGCCCAAAGTATTGGAGCTTCAGCTTCAGCATCAGTCCTTCCAATGAATATTCAGGGTTGATTTCCTTTAGGATTTTCTGGTTTGATCTCCTGGCTTCCCCAGGGACTTTCAAGAGTCTTCTCCAGCACCACAGTTCAAGTGTCAGGTGGATGTGACAAAAGCTGACAGCCACCATCTGGGGGAGGTCCTGGGTGACTGGCTGGAGCCCTGGGGAGAACTTTCTTGAAAGAGCTGCTCCTAAACTGAGTGGCCTGTGCTTCACCTCAAGAACTGTCATCATGGGTGCTAACTGGGATCCAGGTGGACCCAGGTACAGTGACTTAATATAGGTGGCAGGCTCTATTCTGCAGGAGCGTCAGCTCAGGCTGAAAGAGCTTTCGGACAAATCAGCGTTCAAAACACTGTCTGATTCCGAGGCCTATGCCCTCCTCACTGTCTCATACTGTCTCAGTGACTCCAGCTACATTTCCTCATCTGCAAAAAAAGGACCTCATTCATTCATCAAATGCTCATGGCACCACGTGTGTGCCAGGTACTGTGTGAGTGGGCCCAGGCCTGTCCAAGGACCATTGGGAAAGTCAAATAAGATGGCTGTCATGCTCTAAAATTAAGCTACATGGTATTAGCCATGTCTCCATCTGTTTCATCCATGTTATGTGCTATGTATGAAGTCCCTGTATGATGCCTGACTCTGAATCCTAGAGTTTCTCCAGGCTCATAGGTCTTATTAGACAGGTGGCCAAAAAACGGAGGCTGGGCTCTTGCCCACAGGGAGTGAGGGCAGTGTGAAGCCCCAGGGCAGTGTGAAGTCAAGTGGATGCCCTCCTGACTGGACATCCAGCCCAAGGCCGATTTGATCACGTGGTCTCTGCCCAGAGATATCCTGCCAGCCAGACCTATGCCCGGAGTCCTTCCACAAGTTCTTGGCATGGGATGGCCACGATCAGCCTTCCCTGGGTTCACAGCAGTAGCTGGTGGGCCCCCTGCTCCCTGCACCCACCTACCTGATTGGCGTCACTCAGACAGTTGCTGCTGCTACTGAGCTGGGTGGGTGTGGCATTGATGGAGGTGAAGGCCACTGGCTGCTGGGCCAGGAAGGTGGGCGAGGGCTGGATCAGGGGTGGCGTGTGTCCGAAGGCTGAGCCCAGGCCCCTCTGCTGGCTCAGGATCTGCTGGTAGGCCACGGGGTTGATGGGGTGGGGGAAGGTGAAGGCTGGGCTGCAGAGAAGGGCAGACAAGGTGAAGGAGTGGGGTTGGGCTGGGGTGGGGGCATGGTTCTGTGAGGCTCACATGTCCTGGGCAGACAGGACCCTGCCCAGAGATCAGGATAGTCAAGTTGTTGACCTTTCCCCATCACTGTGACTTTACCTCACTCAAGCACCAGCTGCGGCTCCCCACTGCCTGCTGTCTCAGTCATCCTCTTCAGTACTAGACATTAGGCCCTGCCCCAGGATGCAGCCTTCTGCCCTGGCAAGTCACTCCCCACATCCTGGCCCTTCACTGCTCTGATGCCTGAGATGCATCCCTGCATCACTGATGCTCCTGGACTATTTGAACCCATTTTGACCTCTGAAGTCTGTTCTAATGCCNTAGTTTCGGTGGGCCCTGGAGCACAGGAGCTGTTGTAGGTGTTGGGTACTTGGACCTGAGGTGACCATGGCAGGAGATTGTGACCTGGAGTGTGAGGGCCTGTAAAGGAGGTGTGGGGGTGTGAATTCTGCATTGGTTGGTTTGCATTAAAAAAGCATACATAAAGTAAGCTGTTTCCTGTCTCCAGGAACTGCTTCGCCCTGAAGGGGCAGTCCCTCCAGGATCAGCAAGGCCCCAGATGTCAAAACATCAGAACACAGAAATTAAAACCATGGTTAGTATACAATACACACTAAAAATAAAGTCACTTAAGAGATTATGCTTTTACTGTTGCTTCAAGAAAATTAGAGATACCAAGGGAATGTTTCATGCAAAGATGGGCTCGATAAAGGGCAGAAATGGTATGGACCTAACAGAAGCAGAAAACATTAAAAAGAGGTGGCAAGAATACACAGAAAAACTGTACAAAAAGAATCTTCACGACCTGGATAATCACAATGGTGTGATCACTCATCTAGAGCCAGACATCCTGAAATGTGAAGTCAAGTGGGCCTTGGAAAGCATCACTACGAACAAAGCTAGTGGAGGTGATGGAATTCCAGTGGAGCTATTTCAAATCCTAAAAAATGATGCTGTGAAAGTGCTGCACTCAATATGCCAAAAAATTTGGAAAACTTAGCAGTGGCCACAGGACTGAAAAAGGTCAGTTTTCGTGCCAATCCCAAAGAAAGGCAATGCCAAAGAAGGCTCAAACTGCCGCACAATTGCACTCATCTCACACGCTAGTAAAGTAATACTCAAAATTCTCTAAGCCAGGCTTCAGCAACATGTGAACCATGAACTTCCAGATGTTCAAGATGGTTTTAGAAAAGGCAGAGGAACCAGAGATCAAATTGCCAACATCTGCTGGATCATGGAAAAAGCAAGAGAGTTCCAGAAAAACATCTATTTCTGCTTTNTGTACCCCTGCCTACCCTCTTCCCTCCTGTGGCATTCAGGCTCATTTGGGCTGGAGGGGTTGCCTGTGAACAAGAGCAGTGGCTGCTGGAACCCAGCCTCTGCCACACATGGCCTAGCCCAACCCACTCCCATGCCTGGGCTCGCGATGCCTTCCTCCTTCCGTCTGCTTAGATCCTATATGTCCCTGCTCCAGGAAGATGTAGGCTGCCCTGGCTGCAGGGTCAGCCTATCAGGGTGCCACACCACCAGCACTGCAGGAGCACTGGGGGCAGGAGTGGACCCTGTGGCCCTCTGAATGCCCACCCCCAGGACCAGCTGGCCCCCTAGAAAGCCCACAGCCACCAAGTGAAGAAGCCTCAGCTGAGTCGCTGCTCTACTGTCTCCCGCCCTGGGGCGCGACCACGCCTGGCTCTCCCCCAACCCTTACCCTTGGCTGGCAAATCTGGGAAATCCCTTTACTGCTGGGCCCCTCCCTCTGAGGCTGTGGAGAGGATAGAGGAGGCCCTGGAATCCTCTAGCTGCAAGGGGATTCTGGTATTTTCTCTCCTAACTGTCTCCCTTATGGATGAGGGATGCTGGGTCCAAGACCAATGGCCTGGGGTGGTGAGGGCTGGTACCCTGTATGTATGTCTGTACAAGTCAGCTGCATAGCTTGGGGCAAACTGTTAAGCTGTACAAGACTGGAATGTTCCTCCATGTTCTTAGGATAAAATGGAACCCTTTCACAGCACTGGGGTCACCAGGCTGCAATGGGATGATAGATGCTGAGATGGCCTGGATACTCCGAAATACTCCACAGTTGCAGCATGCATGTAATTGCAGACTTTGCTTTCAACCAGAAGGATGAAGCACTTGTAGCACATCTTTGTTTTTGTCTGTGTATTCTGTTGGGTTCTGAGAACTGGGGCTTGTATATCTTTTAGGAAGCAGGGCTATGGTGGGTACACAGAAGGTGCTCCATAGATGCTGTGGGGGACACTGCCTCACAGAGGGTCCCAGGAGCATGCCTGGCACCCAGGCCAGCAGGTGACACACTCAGACCATGTCACCATCTTTCTCTTGTGGTGGGAACGATCCCAGGAACACAAGGTCAGCCTGACAGAGGCTGGGCCGTGCTGCACCCACCCATCTGAAAAATCATTCTGGACCAAGAACAGACACATCCTGGCCCAACAGTAACTAGAGATGGTATGTATCCCTTTGGTGTGGTGTTTGGATAAATGCCTGCTTCTGGATTTTGGTGTGATGTATAACCCAGTGATGGGCACCAATTAGGGCATTCAGACCCACTGTTGCAATTAACAGCCACCACTGTCCCCCAAGAGTGTCCCCCAGAAGTTGGTAATGGACAGGGAAGCCTAGCATGCTGCAGTCCATGGGGCCACGAAGAGCCAGACATGACTGAGCGACTTAACTGAACGGTCCCCTGAGACGCAAACCCAGCTGTGCAAATAAGAAACTGAGGTTTGGGGAGTTTAGAGACTTGCTCGAGGGCAGGATTTGGAACCAGGTCCAGAGGAGCCCTAATGCGTGGCTCTTCTGGGTCCTCAGTGTCCACCTTCAGAGAGGTGGGGAGGGGCGGGGCCAACAAGATCTCACCACAAACTGCTTTCCATTCCCCACCTGAAGCAGCTCTGACAGTGAACTCTCTGACAGCAGTTGCCCACCTGGCCTCCCGCATCTGCAGGGCAGCAGCCCTAGTTCAGCCCACACAGCCCCACTCCTGCAGGGCTGGGCCTTGTGGGCATCCAGCACCCATACAGCAGCAGAGCTGGGGAGTGAGAGTCGGCCTGACCCCTCCTCTTCTCCCTCACAGCTGAGTCTCTGCTGAAGCCCTCCACATGCCCCCTTTCTCTCGACTTCCACCAGTCCAGCCCACCAATTGCCTAGGGCATCCCAGGGCCCTTAACTAACTGCTATCCAATCCACATTCCTCACTATGGCCAAACCAGATCACATCCTTGTCTCTGCCCACCCCAAACCTTTCCAGAGCTCCCACTGCTGTTATGAAAAAGGCACAAGTCCTCAGCGTGGCTCACAGTGGCCCTGTGGCATCCTGCCTGCCTCCCTCGCCAGCCTCCTCCTGTCCCTGACACAGGCCTTTGCATGTACTGTTCCCTTTGTCTGCAGTGCTCTGTCCTCAGCTGGGTCATCACTTTCCCCAGGAAAACGTCACTGCCCACCTGGAGTTGGGTTGCCCTCCCCCCTGCCCCAGATGATCTCAGGGCACCCCAGTCCCTTCTGAGGGAGTTTGAACCCACTTTTGTATATCTGGTTGCTCCTGTTCCTCCTGCCTCCATGAATCAGGGACAAGGGCTCCCTGCTCGCCACTGAATCCCAACACTGGGATCAGCTGGCTCTGTGGTTAGCTCAGTGGAGATGCTAAACACTGGGCATGGGGCAGAGGCCTGGTGTGTCAGGGAGAACTCTTCAAAGTCAATATTTATTGAGTGCCCGAGGGTGTCTGTGACTTCTAAGCATTTTAAAGTACAAAGCAGTTTAATCTTCACAACTGTCCCTTAGGGAAGGGACTATTATGAGCCACATTTTACAAAAGACAAGACAAGAAGTTTGCCCAAGGTCTCATAGCCAGAGGAAGTACAGAATGATTGAAAAGCAGGACACCAGAACCATCACCGCACTGGTTCTGCCCAGGTGGTGAGGGCAGATAACCAGGGACGGCTTTCATGGGCTTGGGGACCCTAGGTGGAGACACACACACCCACAGCACGGGGGCACACTGACAGACTGACATGTAGTGGCTGTCCTGGGTGCATGACTTAGCCTCTTGAGCCTCCCTATACTCATCTGTACAATGGGTGCAGTGCAGCAGATCTGCCCTGACAACTCAGGGACAGCACCATGGACAGTGCCTCAAACCCAGTAGAGCTTCCAAAATAAAGCTGAATTAATATGGCTTCTTTTGGAGAAGGCAATGGGACCCTACTCCAGTACTCTTGCCTATAAAATCCCATGGACGGAGGAGCCTGGTGGGCTGCCGTCTATGGGGTCGCACAGAGTCGGACACGACTGAAGTGACTTAGCAGCAGCAGCAGCAGAAGCAATATGGCTTCTTTAGGGGCAAGGAGGACTCTTTTGGTGAACAAGGTGAGCTTAGAGCTAATAATGGAATAAAGTACAGCAAATCTAGGGAATTCCCTGTTGGGCCAGTGGTTAGGACTCTGTGCTTCCCCTGCACGGGTTTGATCCCTGGTTGGGGAACTAAGATCCTGCATCTCTGGGCAGCCTTTAAACAAACAAACAAACAAAAAAAAAAACGACAGCAGATCTAGAGAGAAATGNCTATGGTGGGTACACAGAAGGTGCTCCATAGATGCTGTGGGGGATACTGCCTCACAGAGGGTCCCAGGAGCATGCCTGGCACCCAGGCCAGCAGGTGACACACTCAGACCATGTCACCATCTTTCTCTTGTGGTGGGAACGATCCCAGGAACACAAGGTCAGCCTGACAGAGGCTGGGCCGTGCTGCACCCACCCATCTGAAAAATCATTCTGGATCAAGAACAGACACATCCTGGCCCAACAGTAACTAGAGATGGTATGCATCCCTTTGGTGTGGTGTTTGGATAAATGCCTGCTTCTGGATTTTGGTGTGATGTATAACCCAGTGATGGGCACCAATTAGGGCATTCAGACCCACTGTTGCAATTAACAGCCACCACTGTCCCCCAAGAGTGTCCCCCAGAAGTTGGTAATGGACAGGGAAGCCTAGCATGCTGCAGTCCATGGGGCCACGAAGAGCCAGACATGACTGAGCGACTTAACTGAACGGTCCCCTGAGACGCAAACCCAGCTGTGCAAATAAGAAACTGAGGTTTGGGGAGTTTAGAGACTTGCTCGAGGGCAGGATTTGGAACCAGGTCCAGAGGAGCCCTAATGCGTGGCTCTTCTGGGTCCTCAGTGTCCACCTTCAGAGAGGTGGGGAGGGGCGGGGCCAACAAGATCTCACCACAAACTGCTTTCCATTCCCCACCTGAAGCAGCTCTGACAGTGAACTCTCTGACAGCAGTTGCCCACCTGGCCTCCCGCATCTGCAGGGCAGCAGCCCTAGTTCAGCCCACACAGCCCCACTCCTGCAGGGCTGGGCCTTGTGGGCATCCAGCACCCATACAGCAGCAGAGCTGGGGAGTGAGAGTCGGCCTGACCCCTCCTCTTCTCCCTCACAGCTGAGTCTCTGCTGAAGCCCTCCACATGCCCCCTTTCTCTCGACTTCCACCAGTCCAGCCCACCAATTGCCTAGGGCATCCCAGGGCCCTTAACTAACTGCTATCCAATCCACATTCCTCACTATGGCCAAACCAGATCACATCCTTGTCTCTGCCCACCCCAAACCTTTCCAGAGCTCCCACTGCTGTTATGAAAAAGGCACAAGTCCTCAGCGTGGCTCACAGTGGCCCTGTGGCATCCTGCCTGCCTCCCTCGCCAGCCTCCTCCTGTCCCTGACACAGGCCTTTGCATGTACTGTTCCCTTTGTCTGCAGTGCTCTGTCCTCAGCTGGGTCATCACTTTCCCCAGGAAAACGTCACTGCCCACCTGGAGTTGGGTTGCCCTCCCCCCTGCCCCAGATGATCTCAGGGCACCCCAGTCCCTTCTGAGGGAGTTTGAACCCACTTTTGTATATCTGGTTGCTCCTGTTCCTCCTGCCTCCATGAATCAGGGACAAGGGCTCCCTGCTCGCCACTGAATCCCAACACTGGGATCAGCTGGCTCTGTGGTTAGCTCAGTGGAGATGCTAAACACTGGGCATGGGGCAGAGGCCTGGTGTGTCAGGGAGAACTCTTCAAAGTCAATATTTATTGAGTGCCCGAGGGTGTCTGTGACTTCTAAGCATTTTAAAGTACAAAGCAGTTTAATCTTCACAACTGTCCCTTAGGGAAGGGACTATTATGAGCCACATTTTACAAAAGACAAGACAAGAAGTTTGCCCAAGGTCTCATAGCCAGAGGAAGTACAGAATGATTGAAAAGCAGGACACCAGAACCATCACCGCACTGGTTCTGCCCAGGTGGTGAGGGCAGATAACCAGGGACGGCTTTCATGGGCTTGGGGACCCTAGGTGGAGACACACACACCCACAGCACGGGGGCACACTGACAGACTGACATGTAGTGGCTGTCCTGGGTGCATGACTTAGCCTCTTGAGCCTCCCTATACTCATCTGTACAATGGGTGCAGTGCAGCAGATCTGCCCTGACAACTCAGGGACAGCACCATGGACAGTGCCTCAAACCCAGTAGAGCTTCCAAAATAAAGCTGAATTAATATGGCTTCTTTTGGAGAAGGCAATGGGACCCTACTCCAGTACTCTTGCCTATAAAATCCCATGGACGGAGGAGCCTGGTGGGCTGCCGTCTATGGGGTCGCACAGAGTCGGACACGACTGAAGTGACTTAGCAGCAGCAGCAGCAGAAGCAATATGGCTTCTTTAGGGGCAAGGAGGACTCTTTTGGTGAACAAGGTGAGCTTAGAGCTAATAATGGAATNAGGGCATCCCAGGGCCCTTAACTAACTGCTATCCAATCCACATTCCTCACTATGGCTAAACCAGATCACATCCTTGTCTCTGCCCACCCCAAACCTTTCCAGAGCTCCCACTGCTGTTATGAAAAAGGCACAAGTCCTCAGCGAGGCTCACAGTGGCCCTGTGGCACCCTGCCTGCCTCCCTCGCCAGCCTCCTCCTGTTCCTGACACAGGCCTTTGCATGTACTGTTCCCTTTGTCTGCAGTGCTCTGTCCTCAGCTGGGTCATCACTTTCCCCAGGAAAACGTCACTGCCCTCCTGGAGTTGGGTTGCCCTCCCCCCTGCCCCGGATGATCTCAGGGCACCCCAGTCCCTTCTGAGGGAGTTTGAACCCACTTTTGTATATCCGGTTGCTCCTGTTCCTCCTGCCTCCATGAATCAGGGACAAGGGCTCCCTGCTCACCACTGAATCCCAACACTGGGATCAGCTGGCTCTGTGGTTAGCTCAGTGGAGATGCTAAACACTGGGCATGGGGCAGAGGCCTGGTGTGTCAGGGAGAACTCTTCAAAGTCAGTATTTATTGAGTGCCCGAGGGTGTCTGTGACTTCTAAGCATTTTAAAGTACAAAGCAGTTTAATCTTCACAACTGTCGCTTAGGGAAGGGACTATTATGAGCCACATTTTACAAAAGACAAGACAAGAAGTTTGCCCAAGGTCTCATAGCCAGAGGAAGTACAGAATGATTGAAAAGCAGGACACCAGAACCATCACCGCACTGGTTCTGCCCAGGTGGTGAGGGCAGATAACCAGGGACGGCTTTCATGGGCTTGGGGACCCTAGGTGGAGACACACACACCCACAGCACGGGGGCACACTGACAGACTGACATGTAGTGGCTGTCCTGGGTGCATGACTTAGCCTCTTGAGCCTCCCTATACTCATCTGTACAATGGGTGCAGTGCAGCAGGTCTGCCCTGACAACTCAGGGACAGCACCATGGACAGTGCCTCAAACCCAGTAGAGCTTCCAAAATAAAGCTGAATTAATATGGCTTCTTTTGGAGAAGGCAATGGAACCCTACTCCAGTACTCTTGCCTATAAAATCCCATGGACAGAGGAGCCCGGTGGGCTGCCGTCTATGGGGTCGCACAGAGTCGGACACGACTGAAGTGACTTAGCAGCAGCAGCAGCAGCAATATGGCTTCTTTAGGGGCAAGGAGGACTCTTTTGGTGAGCAAGGTGAGCTTAGAGCTAATAATGGAATAAAGTACAGCAAATCTAGGGAATTCCCTGTTGGGCCAGTGGTTAGGACTCTGTGCTTCCCCTGCACGGGTTTGATCCCTGGTTGGGGAACTAAGATCCTGCATCTCTGGGCAGCCTTTAAANCAATATGGCTTCTTTAGGGGCAAGGAGGACTCTTTTGGTGAACAAGGTGAGCTTAGAGCTAATAATGGAATAAAGTACAGCAAATCTAGGGAATTCCCTGTTGGGCCAGTGGTTAGGACTCCGTGCTTCCCCTGCACGGGTTTGATCCCTGGTTGGGGAACTAAGATCCTGCATCTCTGGGCAGCCTTTAAACAAACAAACAAACAAAAAAAAAAACGACAGCAGATCTAGAGAGAAATGATTGGGCCACACAGGAGGACATCTGTCCCTAAACACTCATCCATCCATCTGGGCATCCTCTAAGCTTCTTAATTCTTATTTACTGGGTTCATTCCTTGTTCATGATCACTTTAAAGGCAACTCTAAGCAAGATGTAAAAGTGAATCTTTGGAAAGACTTCTATTACTTATGAACTGAGTGGCAAATGGGAAAATACATGGGCGGGGTGAGATATAATATCACACAAATTAAGAAATACACACATCTTTGTAATATGTTAAAAAAAAAGATTTTGCTACTAATATTTGGATTCCCACCCTCATAAGCGCCCCTAACAAGAGGAAACAGGCCAAATCTGACAGTGATATTCATCTCTGTTATTCCCACCCCTCAAGGGAAATATGTTTATTAATGTGCCTCTTCCCTTGATAAATTACTAAATAGAAAGAAAAGCCTGGCACTCATTTCCCGTGGCTTCTCCTGTGATTTATGACTGGGATTGGTGGAGTCGTCACGTCCATTCATCTGTGGATGCCCCTGTTCTGATAGCCAGCAGCCACTGGGTGACCAGCCACCTGCCTGCTCTCACCTGGACGCCCGCCAGATGCTACCCAGTCCTGGCATCACTTGCATCTGGACTACGTTTAATCCATTAGCCCTTCCTTTTGTTCATCTGTGTGTTAGTTCAAGCACCCATCAGACCCTTGCCCAGCACAGGCCAGGACACTGTGGGGGCTGCAAGCAAGGATGCTTGGCCTCATCTCCTGGATCTCAGAATCCCAGTGAGAGAACACAGTGGTACCTGCAGCTCCAGGCAGGATTCGACAGACACCACCTAAGCAGGGCGAGCCCAGGCAACCCTGGAGTGCTTGCAGGGGTGAGAGGGGGAGTGTGGCTTTTCCTGGGGCAGCTGGGATCAGCAGATGTAAAATCAGACCCTGGACCTAGGAAGGCCCAGTTTCTGTCCCTGTCTACGGGCTCTGAGCTGGGTGTCAGAAATGGGAAATCCCATGGACAGAGGAGCCTGGTGGGCTACAGTCCATGGGGTTGCAAAGACAGCTGGACACGACTGAGCGATTGAGCACACGCAGCCTCGTGTCAGGGCTCCTGAACTCTCACCTCTGCTCAGGGAGCATTCCTGCACGGCCCAGCCCCTCACTCAGCTCACTTCTGGATTCACTGAGGAGATGCTCTAAGGAAATCTAGCTCAAAGACCTTAACCTACCCCACAATTAGCTATCCACAAACCCTCTTGTGGGGGAGTAAAAAGCACCACAGTTTTGGAGCCCAGAGGTGTGAGATTGAGGGTATTTCCTGGATCTGTGATAGAGATCAAAGAAATGTAGGGCTCTGGGCCTGAGGCTCCTCACCTGGACAGGCACTTCCGAACACTTGTGTCATGAGACTGTTTCTGCAGTTCTACCAGATGACCCGGACACACCATCCAGCCTGAGCCTGCACTCAGCACCCTCCCCTGGCCTCCTTCCTGTTGGCGGGCTGGGCGAAGACTCCCCACCCAAATGAGGCCTCTATGAGTCCCTCCGTCACCTCCTCTGCCTCTCTGTGGTGTGATCAATGTAATTGGTTTCTGAAACCTCCCCGGACCTGCAGGCAGCATAAAGAACAGGCGTCAGAACGGAGGTGACATCCGATTCAAATTAGTGTCAATATGACGATAAAATATACAGCTCCGAGGAAATATGGGCTGTAAACAGACAACATTTCAATCGGAAACATTTCAATCTTCTCAATGTGGTGAGGGTGGGAGGGGCTGGGATTGCGGCTGCTGCCAGTCCGCCGTTAAATCACCGATACTCAACAGCATCACACGAGAAAATTCCATCTTAAGGCCCCGGTGACAACCAGTGACTTCCCTGCTCTCTAGAGAACCACTAGGCAGAATGATAACCTTGGATTCCCTGACTGGTTATCTATTACCTTCCAAAGGCACATCACTCCACAGCTTCCGGCTATAAATCAGCCTCCTTAAAGAATGGGGCAATGGTCCTTCATCGACCACCTGGAGGCTCCAGCAGAGGCGGGGGGCTTCCTCAGGCAATGCCCCTTGTCCTGCCCACAGCCTGGCCCCGTGCTCTGGAGGGCAGAGAGAGGGCTTGGCTTTTCCATTCAATAAGTACCCACCACCTCCAGCCTCACTGCTAAGACCGTGGCCTCTCACCCAGCCTAGGACACACATACAACCCAAAGGAGACCACTTTAGGCTTGACAGATACACAGATGGGGACCTCTTCCACAGATATCAATGGGTTTCTCATTTCATAAAAAAATAAACATCTATGTTAAGGTAAGTTTGTTAAAAATATGATATTAAATAACTGTGCAAATGGTACTTGGCTAAAGATTGTGGTTGGCTTGCCACTGGGTGGACTGGGGACAATCTCGTGCTGATGTGGCCCTGGGTGGCCTTCCTGACACCCTCTCCTCAGGCCTCCTCACAGTCAGGTGGGTGGACCTGATCTCCATGCTTTAGCTCGACACTTGATGCCTCTGCAAATTCTCTCCCCCATAGTTCTGCCTCCTCTTGGAACAGGAAGGGAAGGAGCTGAGGAAGGAGACTGGGGAAGTGGGGCAGCCTCAGGACAGGTATTCTTTGTCCCAACAAGGACTTTGCTCAGAACAGCCCCACTGGATGGTAAGCACCACAAGCGCAGGGCTTGGCATGCTGCATCCCCAGCACCTAGCACCATGCCTGGGGCAGAGCAGGTACTCAGTAAGCGTCCTCAGAATGAGTGAGGGGAGTGAGCGAGTGTGTGTGTGGTGGGGGTATGGCACGTATATGTGGTGTGTGTGTGTGTGTGTGTGTGTGTGTGTAGTGGGGATGTGGCATGTGTGGGTGCAGTGTGTGTGTGTGGTGGGGGTGCAGCTTATGTGTGTGTGTGCATGTAGCGGGGATGTAGCATGTGTGGGTGCAGGGTGTGTGTATGGAGGGGTATGGTGTGTGCTTATGTGTGTGTGTGTGGTGGGGGTATGGTGTGTGTGGTGGCGGATATGGCATGAGTGTGATATGAGTGTGGGTGTGTGAAAGAGAGAGAAAAACACATACACACAGTCTCCCTGACTCCCCACGAGCTCTCAGGGGCCCNCAGCAGGTACTCAGTAAGCGTCCTCAGAATGAGTGAGGAGAGTGAGCGAGTGTGTGTGTGGTGGGGGTATGGCACGTATATGTGGTGTGTGTGTGTGTGTGTGTGTGTGTGTGTGTGTGTAGTGGGGATGTGGCATGTGCGGGTGCAGTGTGTGTGTGGGGGGGTGCAGCTTATGTGTGTGTGTGCATGTAGTGGGGATGTAGCATGTGTGGGTGCAGGGTGTGTGTATGGAGGGGTATGGTGTGTGCTTATGTGTGTGTGTGGTGGGGGTATGGTGTGTGTGGTGGCGGATATGGCATGAGTGCGATATGAGTGTGGGTGTGTGAAAGAGAGAGAAAAACACATACACACAGTCTCCCTGACTCCCCACGAGCTCTCAGGGGCCCCGCACCCACAGGGAGCTCACACGTCACTGTCCTGTGTATGGGCAGCTTCCTCATGCGAACACAGGCCCTCAGAGCCACAGGGCCCCTTCACAGGTGGTCCCCTGGCCCCCGGCTGGTACACCTTCCTCTGTGAGAGTCTGAGCACAAAGAAACTTGATTGGAAGAACCACACACCTCCCCAGGGTGGACAGAGCGTCCTGGGAGCATCTCTCCCCAGATCTGTGCAGCTGGGACCAGCCAGAAACACTGGAGCTGATGGGCTTTCCTAGCTCCCACGGTTCACAGGAGTTGGAGCCAGGGACTCCCAAGAGGCAGGTCTGGGCTCCACCAGGCACAGGCCTGGACCGTGATCACCTGAATCTCTCAGAGGTCACGTGAGCAACACATCCTCGTAGACATGGGAGCTGCACAGAAATGCCTAGAACTTGGAAAAGCGGAAGCAAAGTTCTGGTTGAAACTGGTTTGGAAAAAACGATGNTCTAGCTCCCACGGTTCACAGGAGTTGGGGTCAGGGACTCCCAAGAGGCAGGTCTGGGCTCCACCAGGCACAGGCCTGGACCGTGATCACCTGAATCTCTCAGAAGCCATGTGAGCAACACATCCTCGTAGACATGGGAGCTGCACAGAAACGCCTAGAACTTGGAAAAGCGGAAGCAAAGTTCTGGTTGAAACTGGTTTGGAAAAAACGATGTAGATAACAACAAATACAGGAAATCATAGTACACTTCTTGCTGATTTCCTTGGATCCTAACTGATGGGAAACAAGGCAAAGACAGTCTGTTGCTGAAATCCAGCAGGACTCAGGAAAATCACCTGCCATGAGTCAGTGTCTGTTCAGGCTGAGGCTGGAGGTGGTGATGCTCCCCTCTGCGCCCTGAAGCCCATCACACCCTCAAGACAGAGGCAGAG
Organism: Raphicerus campestris; assembly: GCA_006410735.1. NCBI lineage: Eukaryota > Metazoa > Chordata > Mammalia > Artiodactyla > Bovidae > Raphicerus > Raphicerus campestris. The sequence continues at coordinate 115,423 of SJYW01057198.1, forward strand.
GCAGGACAGCAGTGGGCGTGCCAAGTTCTTCGGGGCAGCTTCCACGCCCACTGCTGAGCTCATCTGACCCCTTGCCTCAGATGCTCAGCCTCACCTGCTGTCAAGCACTGAGCACCCCAGAAGAAAGTGGCTGTGTTCCTGTCCTGTCTCTTATACACATCTAGAAGGTGAGAAGAAGAAGAAGAAGAAGGTGAG
>SJYW01057198.1:139530-154726 GCA_006410735.1 Raphicerus campestris
CTGCACTGGCTCTTTGTTGTGGCACGTGGACTTCTCTGGTGGAAGTGTAGGGGCTTAGTTGCCCTGTGGCACGTGGGATCTTCGTTCCCTGACCAAGGATCGAACCCTCATCCCCCTCATTGGAAGGCAGATTCTTAACCACTGGACCAGGAGGGAAGTGCATATTTTGGAGCTTTGGCAGATGTGACTTGCAAGGGACATACAGGTACAGTGAGCCTGCCAAGCCGCCGCCTTGTTGCAGGGCTTTTGCCCACGTCAATTCTTGGCCAACCTGCACCCAATACCTTGTCAGGGCAATTTCTTCTCCCTGCAGGCCCAGGTCCAGGGACCCAATCAGTAGTGCCCTCCCTGAAGCCCCTCCCCCTGGCACAAGCTCTCTGCTTCCCCCAAGGAGGCATGATTCTCATCTTAGGTGGGCAGGTGTGCTTGCCAGGTAACCAGGTTCTATCTAGGAGCAAGGCGTGTCCCAGGCACTGCTGCATCAAGTGCTTGGCAGGCAGCTGACATCCCACAGTCATTCAGAGTTATTTTCAAAGCCAGTGATGGTGACACACCTGAGCCAGGTACTGAGCTTGGCAGAGGGGAGCCTCTGCGGTCAGCCATAGCCTCCAGCCGTTCTCATGCACAACCTGCTCTAAGAGCCCAGGGAGCTTCCTTGTAGCTCAAATGATGAAGAACCTGCCTGCAGTGCGGGAGACCCGGGTTCAATCCCTGGGTCAGGAAGATGCTCTGGAGAAGGGAATGACAATCCATTCCAGCATTCTTGCCTGGAGAATCCCATGGACGGGGGAGCCTGGCAAACTACAGTCAGTGGGGTCATAGAGTCAGACACAGCTGAGCGACTAGCACTACTAAGAGCCCAGGCCACCTGTGAGGAAACTGCACTGAGTCCGGGGATCAGAGATGGCTCTGCTCCGGCCACAGAGGCCAAGTGTCATTGCAAGAGGAGTGAGTAAGTGATGCACCTTCAGTGAGCGAGTCCTCAGAGCTGGGGTCCTCCCCCAGACAATTCAAGGTAGGGAAGGCTCTACGGCTTGCAAGGAGGCTGGCTGGCATCGAGCGTAAGACAGTCTGTAATTGATGAAGCTAGTGGCCTTAAGTGGCCTGGTCAGGCCTCCCTAGCATCAGGTCACCCTGTGGGGCACATGGACCCAGACAAGTGGGTGATTACAGGGGGGTTTGAAGGAACACATGGAGGGCACACGGCAGCCCCTATCTGTCCATGGTGACAAACATCCCACTGGCCAAGCAGGAGGCTGGAAGGGGTCTTGTCATGGTAACGTGCATCCCACTGGGGAGCTGCCTCGGCGGGACTGGAACCCTGTCCAGCCTCAGTGGTTGGGCCCAGAGGTGGCAGGTGGGGCCCGAGTCTGTACACCGAGGATCTGGCACTCTTGTCTCCACACCTCTGTCACCATCCTTTGGAGGGCAGCGACCTCCGTCATCCCCTTCCCGTCACATTCTTCACCAAGGAAATAGGGAGCTCAAGTTTCTTCCAGGCCATCCCCTCCCCTCAGGGATGCTTTGCTGACTTCAAAACAGCAGGCTGTGAAGAAAGCAGGAGCTGATGGCCTCTGGGAGGAGACATGAAAACTCTGGCACCAACAACTGTACTTTACCCACAAGGGGTCCGGGTCCAGGGACGGAAGTCACCCCCATGCCATCTTGCCAGAGACATGGGCAGGATTCAATTCCAGCTCCAAGTCCTCACTCCCACAACCATGCTGCCCTCAGCCCAGGTCCTTCCTGCCCCAACGGGGAACAGGGCCAAGGTCTCCCTGTCCCCTTGGTGTGACACGGCAGGAAGCTCAGAGAGATCACTACCCTGTCCCGAAGCAGATTCAACAGGGGCCGGCCGTGAGATGGGTCAGCTCACTGCAGAGCTGACGATGGGGTGCACAGAACATCCCCTGCTCTTCCAGTGACAGGAGGGCTTCCAGTGCCAGGCCTGGGAGAGGCCTCTGGGCCAGCAGAGCCTCCCAGAAGAGACAGAACCAAATGTGAGTCTGGGCAATGCAGAGCAGGACTGGGTTCTGGGGGCTGTCCAGGGGGACCCAGACTGGGGCCAACCCCGATCCTTCCACATATCTGGGTGTCTGAGGCTAGGATGCTGCCCGTCCCTGGCGCCTCCCCAGGTGGTACACAAAGATTTGCGCTGGGGACCTGGGAGCAGCTAAACAGGCATTAAGTCCCTTCCCTTTCCTTCTGAGCCACCAGCCAATTTTGGGTGTGGAGCATCTGCTGACCTAGGCTCCCAGGACCCAAGACAACAGGCCCATTAACAACACAGCTACAGGTAACAGTCTAGACACTTCTGGGAAGCCTCCTTGGATATCCCCTTTGCACGGCCCAGCTTAGTTGTGCCCTGACCTGGCACTGAGTCAAGACTGGGTGTCAGCTGCCACGGGGTCACATGCATGTTTTTCCTTTAATAGTCTCAATAAGAAAATGTACAAAGTCAGCACCTGATGTCTATTTTACAGATGAGAACACTCTCAGGAAGGCTAGGTACCTCACCCAAGGTCACTAAGAGAACAAGTATTGGAACCATGATTAATCCAAGAGGATCCCCTAGCAGAGAGGAAGGTGCTCTTGATGACTGCAGTTCTTTGTGAGCAGGGCTCTGGTGGGCACAGGACCAGGGAAGGGGCCGCACCCGGGAACAGAAGAACTTGATTTCTCCTCCCCCTGCCTTGTTCCAGCTCTTCCACTCTCTTCCCCTCAGCTCCCATCCCATCACTATGCACAGTCCAACCCAGCTCTTAGGAGGGAGCTGGAACCTCTGCCTCACACTGGGTTTTGAGTGACTGATAGGTTCCAGGGTCACAAAAATTCCAGGAGATTGTCATTCTAACAGACCAAACACAGCCAAAGGAATGAATCTCAAGTGGCAGAATTTAAAGCATTAGGAATGACCAGGGGGAGCAGGGGGCTTCCCAGTGACCTTCAATCACATTAACAGACCTAACTTTCAAGGCGGTTCCTTCAGGGACCAGAGTTTCTCTTTCTTGGATGCTTGTCCCATCCTAGGCACCACTAAGAGTCCCCACGCAGGTGGTGCTGCCAGGCTGAGGAACCAAGAACAGGGCCTTTGGGTGTGCCAGGAAAGGCAGCTGCTGGTTAACACTGGAGCTGCTTCTTTAGGCCATACCCCAGCCACAGCCTCCCTTTCTCCTTCCACTTCCATGCCTATGGGCTGTGGGAACCCGACCCTGATCTTAGCCATGACCCATCCAGGCCTTGAATTCTGGCAACTGGGCAGAGACTCGGAAGTGGCCTTGAGGGCGGAAGGAGGGACAAGGTGTGTAAGCTGCTTTCAAAAGATGTTACATTCTGCTAGGTTGTAGGTACACATGTATGCACACTCACATGCTTGCAGGCCTTTGTCAACTGGACTGACCACATCAGCCTCCCTGTGGGCTGCTCAGCTTCAACTCCACCCTTATGTATCACCTTCTCCACTTCAATCCAGCTCTGAGCTCATCAGAACCTGATCTCATCAATTGTTTCTTCCCATATTTGTGCATCCTCCCAACAAAGTTGCCCCGAGCACTAGCTATGTGCCCAGGGACCCACAGGAGCTCACAGCCCAAGTGGAAGAGGCAGAAACACAGCTGGTTTCCTAAAGATCCCAGCAGACGAATAAATTCCCTAACTGCCTGAAGGCTTCTCAGAGAAGGTGACATTTGGTTTGGGTTCTAGAGGAGGAACCCAGGAGGAGTTTATGGGGGAAGTATATTAAAAATAAAGGAAGCAAGTGCAAAGAAGGGCTGGAATGTAAGAACTTTTGGCAAAGGTTATATCCTGGGGGGAGTGGCAGAGTCCACAGTGAACTTTGGGCTGGATCTACATTGGATCTGCTTCTCTTCTTCCGCTGGGGTGGGGGCACGTGACCCCAGCTCAGATGGTCAGGGTTTCCCATATCCCCAGGCACCACTGGAGATGGGCATGTGCCCAAGACAGCAGCCTTTGACTGCTTTGGGAAAGAAGTGTGCTCTGTCCACAGGTGGTGGTGTGCAGGTAGAACACAAGTGTGGAGCCACTGAGGGCTTTGAGGGGCAAGGCCAGGAACAGAGCTGAGGAAACACAAGCATCAGAGCTGAGAGTCATGGAACAAGTTTCTTGACGTGAGCCCCTGGATAGGGATCTGGCTTTACTGGAAGCTAGCTGTTGGTGTTTAGTCGCTAAATCGTGTCTGATTCTTTAGGGAACCTCATGGATTGTAGCCTGCCAGGCTCCTCTGTTCATGGGATTTCCTAGGCAGGAATATTGGAATAGGTTGCAATTTCCTTCTCCAGGGGATCTTCCCAACCCAGGGATCAAACTTGTGTCCCCTGCATTGGCAAGAGGATTCTTTACCCCTGAGCCACCAGAGAAGTCCACCAGAAGCTAGTACCTTTGTCCTTTCCAGTTCTCTGAGCAGATACATTTGTTTGTTTCAACCAGTTCCAGCTGACTTTTTCTGTCTTAGGCAACTGCCAAGGCTTGTCAAGGCGAGCCTTGACTAATGCAGACTCCCCTGACTCCCCCTGCCCGGGAGATCTGGGGCCTGGCTTCCTGCAAGGCAGACTCGAGCTGTGGTTCTTCGGGCCTGACGCTCTTTGGCCTGCAGGCATTCTGCCCACAGCTGCTGGGCAGCGGGGGCAGCTGTGCTGGCTCTTCCGTGTCCGGGCACGAAGTACAAGCAGGAGTCTGGGTAAGAGGAATGGCCAAATACCTCCTGCCTCATCATGAGTGTGTCTGTGACTGTTTGTGTGTGTGTCTATGTGTGCATGTCAGTGTATGTGTGTGTGTGTCTCTGTGTATGTGCGTGTTGCGTGTCTGTGTGTATGTGATGAGCAGCGGGCCCTAGCCTCTCTGGGCTGATTCTGCTGCAGGACAGGAGTCCTGTGGTTCCTCCCAACATCAGCGCTTTCCTCTTTTCTTCCCTCCCCGTTGGGAGGGGCCTGTAAAGCCCCTGGACAAGGTTTCAGGGCCAGGCTACCAGCCAGGTGGAAAAAGGAGGAAAAGGAGAAAGAGGAGCAGGAAAAAAGCAAGTAGAGACCAACTGGCCCATTGCCATTCCAGTCCAAATGGGCACTGCCAGGAAAATGCCATTTACCACGTGGTCAACGTGCGCTAGAGGCCAACAGTGTGCAGCAGGTTCAGAAACTCTTCAAGGTAGGTCTTACTGCCCGCGTTGGGGGCAGTTAGGAGCCTGGCCCGAGGCTGCAGAGCTGTAAGTGGCCGAGTGTTTTCTGACTCTGGGAAGGCAGGCTTGGTCCTCTGATGCTGTCAAGAGCGCATGGACAGGTAAGACCCCCCACAGCTGTCTCTGCCCCCGAGAAGCCCTGTCGGGTGTCCCTTTACAGACATGGCTTTGACTGGACCCTGGGGATGGGGGCGCTGGCGGAGGGGAGCTGTCACACAGGTAGGCAGAGTCTGGACTCTCTGGGTCTGAATTACAGCTCTGCTACTTCTTGTGGACCTTGGTCTGCAATCCGCACCCTCACCAGCAGGCTGGGCAGCTGGGAGACAGAAAGAGCTCAGTACGGCAACTGTGTGCTGTATTCCTGGGCGACAAGCAGGTGCTTGGCCCGTGCCCACTGTCTCTTTTCTTACATTTAACAGATGAGCAAATGGAAGGCACTCAGAGGGTGGAGGAGAGGACCCCGCCCGCCTCTCCCAGCATCCAGCCCTGGGTCCCTCCCTCCCCAAGTGCTGAGCACCAGTGTTGGAGGGAGATGAAAGGGAAGGCATGGTGATGGGAGCCCTGCACGTCTGTGTGCACCACAGCTCAAGCTGGCTGGACTTGAGCAAGCACGCCTAGACCCTTGGGGATGGGCGCCATCCCTGGGCGCTGGCACAACAAGGTGCGTTCCTAGAGGGTGTTGGCTTCCGCCGGGCTATGGAGCTGAATGAGTCTGTGCTCATGGGAGGAGTGGGGGGTGGTATATCTGACCCCTGGTACAGTCTGAGCCAAGGCAATGGGCAGGAACCAACGTGCTCCTCCATTTGAGGATTGGGGGCCCTGGACCCCACCCAAGGTGCCTGTTTGGAGAGGAGAACAATGCAGAGCTGAGAGTGCTGATTCACCCAGACTCAGCACCAGCCATCAGAGCAGGTTTGCGCAGGTGGGGGTCAGCAGCCGGAAGGAAGGACCCTTGGCCACCCAGAGACATTCCTGCTGCCAGTTATATTCACAGACCTTTTCCCATGCAGGTCAGGAGGGTCAGAAACAGGAAGGGAATACCTTCCATGTCTTATTTCACAGACAGCATGACTGACACCCAAAGTGACAGCTGGCAGAACATGGACCCAGTGCTGGGCATCACTCTATCTTAGCCTGGTCCAAGAGCCCCACTGAGGGGCAGAACGGAGAGGGCTGGCCACCTGGGGCTACAGGCCTCCACACCTGCCCTCCAGCCTGCTTCCTGGGGTGACTGATGGCCTCATGGCACCAGGACACCACATGCCTGCGCGATCAAGTGCCTGTGTGCCCCCTCCTGAATCCTGCATGTTCCCCCATGGTTTTCTCTCTGGTCCTGGGCCCTGCCTTGCTCCTCCTCAGGGAGCTGGCCCCGGACACCTGCTTTTCCATTCACACCTTTTTCCTCTTCATCCCTACCCTGCCCTGGATGTGGAGGACAGTTCCTTCCCCGGACCCTGAGCATGTCCATCGTGGCTGGTCATCAGGCACCTGTGGTGATGAGTTCACATGGGGCCTGTCTCCTCAATGGACAGGCAGCCCCAGGGGCAGGCTCCAAGCCCACTTCCACTCACTTACTTCCCCAGCAGCAGGCCCTGTGCAGTGGGGGGCACACATGTACTCAACCTTTTGAAAGAATGAATGGATGGATGATGGATAATGGATGAATGAGCGGATAATGAACAATGAATGACATGGATGGATGAATGAAATAGTGAGTGTGTCCAGCATAGAGCAAGGCATTGCAGCAGAAGACAGGGGTTCCTTGCTTCATTTTTGACTATGGGCCTTGGAACAAGTCATGCCCCTCTCTGAACCTGCTTCTTCGTCCAGGAAGAGCAATCACAGAAGCACTCTTACAAATATGAGTGAGGAGTGGAGAGGAGGCAAGTGTGGGAAGCTGATGTCTCTCAAAGATGTCTCCATGCCCTAATCTTTAGAGCTTGTGAAATTACTGTATTTGGGGGGAAAAAAAACAACAAACATCTGAAGGATGTGATTAAGGTGAGGATGTTGAGATGAGATTATGGGTTATCTGTGCTTAGTCACTCAGTCATGTCCAACCCTTTGTGACCCTTTGGACTGTAGCCCACCAGGCTACTCTGTCCACGGGATTTTCCAAGCAAGAATACTGGAGTGGGTTGCCATTTTCCTCCTCCAGGGGATCTTCCTGACCCAGGCATTGAACCTGGGTCTCCTGCATTGTAGGCAGATTCTTTATCCACTGAGCAATTAGGGAAGCCCTATGGATTATCTGGGTGGATGCTAAATACCAGCACAAGTGTTACAGGCAGGCAGAAAGCTGACCCAGAGGAGTAGGAGGCAATGTAACTCTAGGGCAGAGGCTGGAGGGATGTGGCCACAAGCCAAGGGGTTTTAGCCATGCCAGAGGCTAGAAGAGGCCAGGAAGGGACTCCCCCCAGAGCCTCCAGAACCATAAGAGAAGAAATCCCTATTGCTATAAGCCACGGGGTTGGTGGTAACTTGCTAGGAGCTAGGAAGGTGTGTCAAGCACACTATGCTGGTGTGGAGAAGGCTCACGGGATGGGGCAGGAGTTGCTGTCATTATTACTGTCACATTTCTTCTGAGACTGTCAGCTCTTAGAGAGCAGAGTCAGTGTGCTATTTCCTGGAGTAGCCTTGCCCCAGCGGGTACTCCATCAGTGGCAGGCAGGCCAGGAAAAGGAGCTCCCCTTCACACCAGGGTTGGGGTGTGGGGGAGGGTGTCTGATGGTTGTGTTCCATCCCCTCTGTGTCACAGAGCTCTGGAGCATGCCTTCCTGCCAGCCGCCTGGATTACATGGTCACTGGCTCCCCTTAGCTGAACGCGCCCTGCACACAGCCCTGACGTGCCAACCCTGCCCGCCCCAGGGACTGCTTGCTTGTACGTACAGGTCCTGCCTTTGGGATGAGCTGCTGCCACCCACCAGGATCCCAGGGCCATGGGCAGGATCAGTGGGCTCAGAGTGGGGAGGCCATGACCCTCTGCTGTGGCCGAGCCACCCAGGCCAAGGACCCGCTTACTCAGAAACACCAGGCAGGTGACCTCAGGCCCACTGATGTGCCAGAAGCAAATGAATTTCCTAAAGCTGGCCTGCTCTTCTGAGCTCTGCTCTTCTGAGCTCTGCTCTTCCCTAAACTGGGGCTCTTAGCACCCGGGGCCAGGGAGAGCACAGGTCTGCTCTCACGGGCATCCCTGCCCAGCAAGCCTTTGCCCTACGAACAGATAGAAAGAGCACTCCAGGGGGAAGTCCCTTGCGGTCCAGTGGCTGAGAATCTGCCTTCCAGTGCAGGATCTCAGGTGCTTGCACTCTGGAGCCCACATGCCACAACTAGAGAGAAGCCTGCGTGCCGCAAAGAAGACCTGGTGCAACCATAAATAAAAAGAATTAAAAAAAAAAAAAAGAAATGGCGCTCCATCATGCCCTGCTGCGTGGAGGTCAATCTCCTCTCCGAGGCTTTTGTTTATGGGTTTTGTTTGTGTTGTTTCTTGCTTGTCTGGTTTTCCTTCATTTCTGTTATATGGAAACTGTACCTTGGCAAGTGTGCTTACCACCTTTTTCACACATTGATTTCAGAAATTCCAGAAATCAAGTCCTTTTCAAAATAAACTATGGGGGCTTGCAATTATAAAGACAGGTACAGTGAGTTCCCTTGAAAGTCACTGGAGAGTTACCTCTCCCTAAATCAGAGACCAACTGGCACATCCTGGTGCATCTGAACTGCACTCTGTCCACATGGGGGAGGCTCTTGTTTTAGCTGCTAAGTCATTTCCAATTCTTTTGTGACCCCATGGACTGTAGCCTGCCAGGATCCTCTGTCCATGATATTTTCCAAACAAGAATACCGGAGTGGGTTGCCATTCCCTTCTCCAAGAGATCTTCCTGACCCAGGGATCAAACCCATGTCTCCAACAGGCAGATTCTTTACCACTGAGCCACCATGGGGGAGGCTCTACAAAACAGCAAAAGGACACCTGTAAAAAGGAGCTGGCCCGAAGCAGCCAGCCAGTCGCTGATTTGCTCCTGTGGTCACGCATCATTGCCTCTACCAGCTGAAGAGTATGGGTCTCTGACAATGCTGGGTGGGTCTCTGACAGCTCTAAAATATAATACAAATGAATCTATATACAGACTAGACACAGACAGAATACAAACTTATGGTTACTGAAGGGGAAGTGTCGGAAGAAGACTCAGCCAGGACTTCACACCCAGGAAGCATGGCTGTCAACCTGAGCAATATGTGCTGAACCAGGAGTGTCTGGTCAACCCCGNCTGAAGAGTATGGGTCTCTGACAATGCTGGGTGGGTCTCTGACAGCTCTAAAATATAATACAAATGAATCTATATACAGAATAGACACAGACAGAATACAAACTTATGGTTACTGAAGGGGAAGCGTCGGAAGAAGACTCAGCCAGGACTTCACACCCAGGAAGCATGGCTGTCAATCTGAGCAATATGTGCTGAACCAGGAGTGTCTGGTCAACCCCGACATTCCCTGGGTCCACTCTGAACCCCTCCCTCACACACAGGTCTAAGCCAAGTGCCTGAGTGCATTATGGCCCCAGTAATGACAAGCTGTTAGGAAAAGACAGTCCCCTAGCTCCTTCCCCCAACCCAACCTAAAGTTCACTTTGGTGCCTTGACAAAATCACCATGCTGGACTATGTACAGCAACCAAGACATGGAAGCAACCTAAGTGTTCATCAACAGAGGAATGCATAAAGAAGATGTGGGGCACGTGCGTGCGCGTGCGCGCGCGCGCACACACACACACACACACACACACACACACACAGAGGAATATTACTCAGCCATTAAAAGGGATGAAATAATGCCATCTGCAGCCACATGAACATTACTGTACTAAGCGAAGTAAGCTAGACAATGACAAATATCATATGATTATCACTTATATGTGAACTGTAAAAAATAATACAATAGGAATAGGCACACACACTTAGAAAACAAACTTATGGTTATCAAAGGGGAAGGGTTGGGAGGGATAAATTAGGAGTTTGGGATTAACACACTACTATATATAAAACAGATAATAAAGTCCTATTGTATAGCACAGGGAACTATATTCAGTGTGTTGTAATAACCTATATAATGTAAAATAATCTGAAAAAGAATATATATAACTGAACAACTTTCCTCTATACTTGAAACTAACACAATATTGTAAATCAACTAATATTCAATTTAAAAAAAAAATCACCATGCTGGGACCTCTGGGATTAGGGAGGGAGTGTGGACACTGTAGCCTGCAAACAGTACACAAGGTGCCAGAGCCAAAAGAGGGGTGGGAAGAAAAGGTTTCATTCACTCGTCTGGGGTAATCTGAGAAGGCTTCCTGTAGGAGGTGGCATCTGAGTTGGGCCTCAACTCTCACAGGAGAATGGAAAGGTGTCAGTGAGTGGTGCAGGCCTGGTGTTCTGTGATAGAACAGTTGAAAAAAAGGTGGGTCAAATCGGGAAACAGCTAGCAGAGTCCAGGGGCTGAAGCTCAGACCAGACAGCTGGGCTGTAAGAGAGCATGAAGGGAAACTCGTGAAGGAAGGGTCAATAAGCTGCGCCAGGTTATAACAGGAGTGTCCCTTCACCCAGATGCTTCATTACAGGAGCAGAGAGACCAGGCACAGACTGGGAGAAAATATTTGCAGCACAGGTAACCAACCACAAAATGAGTAGCCTTAATATATAGAAAGCTTAGGGAGATGAGAAGGAAAAAGACAACTCTGTAGAATAATGGGCAAAAGAACTGAACAGGCATTTCATGCGAAGGAAATGTTATTGGCAAATAAACATATGAAAGGATGTATTCAACTTCATTAGCAACAACGAAATGGAAAAATCAAATCAGAGGAGATGCCGTTTTGGCAAAAATTAAAATGTGGATGACATCACCCTGGGAACAAGGATGTGGAACAGGCTGAGTCCTTGAATCTCGCTGGTGGGAGTGGCTCGACAAAAAGTCTGGCAGCATCTAGGATGGTTAACACGTGAATACCCTGTGACTTAGCAATTTCATTCTCAGACACACATTTATTCTAAAGAACGGGCAGTAGTCGAGCCCCAGAGATGGGTGCTAGAGGATTCACGGCAATGATGGTCAAGATAGCAAAAGCACAGATGCATCTCAGGTGCCCATCAGGGCAGACTGCTTCAGAGCAGTGAGAATTCACAAATTAAGAGCGCACACATCAGCGGGATGACTCTCTGGAACATTCTGTGACCTGTGAAATCAGGTTTCCCGAGAATCCATCTGCAACAATTCTATTTATATAAAGCACACAGAGCAAAACCAAACAGTGTATTATTAGGAAAGTCAGACACCAGGTCTCAATGGACATGAATTTGAGCAAACATCGGGAGATACGGGATGACAGAGGAGCCTGGCATGCTGCAGTCCATGGGGCTGCAGAGTCAGATGCGACTCAGCAGCTGAACAGCAGACACCACGTCGCACTGCTACAGACGCAGCAAGGTGATAACTCCAAGAGACAGGGCGCTCCGAGGAGGGCCCCGGGGGCCACTCAGCGACCCAAGGATGCCAGCACATCCCCATCCTTGCGCAGGGCATGGAACTAATGGGTACTGTCACTCTTTACATCATAACCATGCTGCTGCTATTTTCCTGTACGTCTTCAAAGTAATAAGACCAAATTTTAAAAATGGTGGCTGGGTAGGAGCTGGCTGAGTGGATGGAAGTTCTGGGCTGGGGAGTGGAGAGACCACAGGGCTGTCATGGAGAACCTGTGAGGCTGCTGAAAGGTCCAGTGGTCGTCTTCAGGGTCGCTCGGTGGGCTCATCTTGGCCACTCCATCTGTCTGCTGCCAGGTTCCCTCCTAGCCAGCCCCAGCCAAGCCTGGCCCTAACCCTAACCCTGCTCTGCGACAGACAGACATCTGTGTATACACGTAATCCTTCAGACATGCCGCTCACCCTGTAGAGACCCACATGCTCCACCAGACCTAGCTGAGCGCCAGCTCTCAGCTGTCACTCCCTACGCAGGGCAGACCCATAATAAAGAAATCACTGTGTTCAGCTGACAAAGAGCAGATTTCTTGCTAAGTAAACACCGATGTTTGGGTAGGGAAATTAGGTTATAAAATTGCGCCTACAAAGGAGGCCATACAGATGGATTTGGTTAAGACCTAGCCACACAAACAACTGGGCTTAATTCAATCACTCACTCTTTATCACATTTTCTTTTTGTCAGAGCAGAAGGATGAGAAGGTTATCAGAGTTTTCAAACATCCAAACCCTCAAAGCAGAAAAAACAAGAGGGGAGTATCAAGGAGGCTTTTTTCCCTAGCAAACTGATTACTTGTTGATTTGTGCAGGCTGAGCTGGGTGGGGGACAGGGAGGTGATGGATTCCACCCACATGTTTTGGGAGGCAACTGGATTAGCTCCCCCCTACAAGGTACCTGGGGGCTTCCCTGGTAGCTCAGCTGATCAAGAATCCGCCTGCAAAGCAGGGACCCTGGTTCAATTCCTGGGTTGGGATGATCCCCCGGAGAAGGAATGGGCTACCCACTCTAGTATTCTTGGGCTTCCTTGATAGCTCAGTCAGTAAACAATCTGCCTGCAATATGGGAGACCTGGGTTTGATCCCTGGGTTGGAAAGATCCCTTAGAGAAGGGCATGGCAACCCACTCCAGTATTCTTGCCTGGAGAATCCCTATGGACAGACGAGCCTGGTGGGCTGCCGTCTATGGGGGCACGACTGAGCAGCTAAGCACAGCATAACACAGCACAAGGTGCTGAGGTGTGGGCCAGCTCTGGGCACGTGGATCCTGCCTGTAAGACAAGCCACCCTTGGCTGAGCACAGCTGAGTAGAACCTCCCAGAAAGTCATGGCTTTAGGGGATGGTCCCATCACAGGGCAAATGCAGGGGGCTGGAAGGGGAGCTATGCGTGGGAGTGAGACACTCAGTCTCAGGGTTGGGAGAGGGGCTTTGTTAGGCTTCCCTGGAGTCTGGGTTTAAGCAAGGAGAAAAGGCCAGGGTGGAGGGTGGGCTGCACAGAGGGGATCGCCTCTCTAGTGAGAATTCTTTGACTCTGGCCTGGGCCAGCCAAAGGGGTGTGTGGAATTTCCTTTCCTGGCTGCCTGTCAAAACTAAATGGATAATCCCAAATAGTTTAGATAAGACATCTTGTCTTCTTAGAGGTGGGTGTGCTGCCAATTTTTACCAAGCTTCCGAATGCTTTAGTACGTGCTTTGAAAAGGGCCTGGGAGTCAAGGCCCCTCATCAGGACAAGGGCAACTCCAGAAAGGCTATGGAGCTCCCCCCACACCCCGGCAGGCTGGGGCCAGGAGTCATGCAGGCAGAGACAAGCTTCTGTGCCTTCCTGCTGATAAATGCTTGCCACTTCTGGCTTCCTGGTGCTCTGGGTTCCCCGCTTCCTCCACCACCCCACCCAAGCACATCACCCTGTAACTGCCCTCCCTCCCCCTCCCAGGCCAGGAGCTATCTGTGGGTACCAAGATTACATCTCCTTGGGCCGCATCCCTCATGCCCAGTGCAAGGCACTGAAGGCAGTAGGTGAGTGTCATCAAATGAACAGGCGCTGAGAAATTCCCCACTGAGGGAAGCAACAACTAAACGCCGCTCTGCTTGGGCAGGACAGGTTAAGTCCATATGTCAGGAGTGCAGCTCCTGGAAGGGGAAGATGGAAGAACAGGCTCCCCCAGTGCCAGATACACTTCTCCGTGGGTCCCAGAGCACATCTTTGATGCAGCAATGCTGGCTGCAGTAATGAAGGCTTGGAGAGCAGCTGCAACAGGACTCAGGGTCAGTTCACTGCTCACAAAGTCTCTCAACAGATGTGGACTAAGGCTGGCAGGAGTGACGCTGAGTGATCACACTTGGGACACAGAGAGAAAGAAAGAATTAAGCTCAATAAATGGATGCATTCTGGGCACTGGCAGCAGCTTCCACCCAGAGTGAACGACATGGTCACAAGCAGTGGAAAAAGAACCCCCATGTCAAAGACCAAATTGTCCACCAACATCTGAGATTTTACTGTTAGTGATTAATTCCTTTGGATTGATTATAGCACAGATAACACACCATAGCCCTAAGACCTACAATGAGATGCCCCTTCCTCCCTGAGGATAATCACAGCAGAAAGATCTCAGGCTTGAGGGTTAGATCTCACTTTCTGGCTGAGTGATCTTGGGAAGCCCTTAAATTCTGGAAACCTCAAATTTTCTGCTCTATGAATGGGGAAGAATTATCGTGCAACTCACAGGGCATTTGAGAGGACTGGACAGAACATACTCTGCCCAGCACCCAGCAGAGTGCCTGGAAGAAAACACGGGTTTCCTTCTGGTGTCAACAGGAGAGTGAAAAGAGCAAGCCATTATCCAGCAACCACCAGGACCTACCTGTTCTCTGTTTCACACCACTCTCTCACCTAATTCTCACAAGCACCCCATGAAGGGGACTGTTTGTCTCTATTTTAGAGATGGGGAAACCAAGGCTCTAGAGGTTACACAGCCAGCTCAAGAATGTAAAGGGTACACAGATGGCAAAGGATTTGAACTCTGGCCTCATGCTGTACTGCCTACACCTTGGGAGTAGGATGGGAACAGCCCAAGATGATGGGGGCCCAGTGGGTCAGGAGAGAAATGAGAAAGATTTTAACAGTAAAATCTCACCTCTCCACCCGGCAGGACCTTTTCCCTGGGGGAACTCCTCCCCATGCCAACTCTGTACACCCTCCCCTGCTGCAGACCCACCTCATTTCTGTACATCAAGATTTGCTTCACTCTTGGGGCCCCTCCTGCCCTCAGCTGACCACACGGCTCTCCGCAAAGCCCAGAGTCAGGCAACAACTCCTCTGCGAGGGCGGGCATTCAGCAAAGATCAAAGAGCAGGCTGCCTTATCAGACACGCTCCTCATTAAATTTTTACAGGCAGATTCCATTATAAATGAGCTGTCTGTCCCATGCTGCTGAGCACGTTCCTGGAGCTGGGGATCTGAAGCTCTTTA
>SJYW01057200.1:0-10387 GCA_006410735.1 Raphicerus campestris
TAGGGATGTTTACATATTACAAAGAGTAGTAAACTCTGGCAGTGTGATTAAGCAATTGAAATAATTTCAGGCAGTTTATATGAAAAAGACCCAGGGATTTAGCTAAATAAAACCACAATCTGAATGACCTTTAAATTGAGAAAAGTTAGTTACTTCTTCTTTGAGGGCAATATAGCCTCAACTGATGATGTGCATGTTTACAGTACACAGGGAATACTGATTTTCATTGACTCTGACAGTTTATATGGTAGTTGACATACTGAAGAATGCAGAGAAAGATTAGGGTGTGAGGCTCTCTCAGATTATGTTAGTTGAAGAATCACTTAGGAGTTGGAAATATTTAGTTTGCAGAAGAAAAGACTTAGGGAAGATCACTAAAATTGTTTCATTGAAAATAACTATTGACCACCTATATGCTAGCACTAAATTAGGAGCTGAGGGAAAGTAGTGATGAAAATCAAAGTAGTCCTATTCACAGAGGACTTAGATTCCATAGCTAAGGAAATAAATATGATCAGGTAGAAAAGAAAATAAAGACTATTAGGCAGAAAATAAATATGTGCTTTTCCTTTTCTTTGTCTTAAAAGAGCAGATAAAGGACCAATACACACAAATTGCATAAAAATACATTTACTTAATCTAAATAAGTCTCTAACATTTACAGAGTAGGAAAACCTGGAATGAGATGCTTTCTGGGATGGCAAGTTCCCATTATTGATAATATTTACTTAATACTAGCAAGGTTCATGGTGGCTGTAGATAAGAGTCCATATGCACTGGGGACAAAAACAGAGACTTGTCCATAAATTCTATGAATCTTTGTTAGTCAAGATCACAAATTTTCACTTCTGATGATGAGAGAAATGAGCATGATTGTTTATTCAGGTCATGTTTATTAAAAAAGAGTCATTTGATTTGGACCTCTTGATACTTTTCACAAATGAAAGGATGAAGGGTCCTGGGGGGGCTGGCATGAAATAAACTGCCTGAAATTATTTCAATTGCTTAATCACACTGCCAGAGTTTACTACTCTTTGTAATATGTAAACATCCCTAGGAGATTTAATACATTAAGCAAGCCTATCAGTCACTCACAGCTTGTGATCAATTTCCTCCATTAGATCTAGTCATCGCATAACTTCTAGCTGAGAACAGCATGCTAAAGGTGTGGGAGTTTTCAGAGATGGGGTAGATGATTTTGTAACTTGTGGAAAAGTTCAGAGAGTCAAGTCTGAGTGCAGGCCCATTGAGGGTAAATATTAGATAAGTATTAGGACTCAGAAAAGGTAGAGAAACCAGAGAACAAAGTGCCAACATCTATTGGATCACAAAAAAGAAAAAGAATTCTAGAAAAACATCTATTTCTGCTTCATTGACTATGCTAAAGATTTTGACTGTATGGATCACAAAAAATTTGGAAATTCTTTAAGAGATGGGAACACCAGACCATCTTACCTGCTTCCTAAAAAACGCATATGTAGGTTAAGTACCAACAGTTAGAACCAGACATGGAACAAAGGACTGATTCAAAACCAGGAAAGGAATATATGTCAAGGCTGTATATTGTTACCCTGCTTATTTAACTTCTATGTAGAGTACATCATGCAGAATGCCAGGTTGGATGAAACTAAAGCAGGAATCAAGATTACCAGGAGAAATATCAATAACCAGATAAGCAGATGACACCACCCTTATGGCAGAAAATAAAAAGTAATTAAAGAACCTCTCAATGAAGGTGAAAAAGGAGCATGAAAAAGCTGGCTTAAAACTTAACATTCATAAAACTAAGATTGTGGCACATAGTCCATATCGTCATTGCAAACTTATGGGGGGGAAAATAGAAATAGTGACAGATCTTATTTCCTTGGGCTTAAAAATCATTTGGATAGTAACTGCAGCCATGAAATTAAAAGACACTTTTTTGCTCCTTGGAAGAAAAATTATGACACACATAGATAGCATATTAAAAATTAGAGACTACTTCGCTGGCAAAGGTCCATACAGTCAAAGCTATGGTTTTTCCAGTAGTCATGTGTGGATATGAGAGGTGGACCATAAAGAAGGCTGAGTGCTTAAGAATTGATGCTTTCAAACTGTGGCATTGGAGAAGACTCTTGAGAGTCCCTTGGACTGCAAGGAACTCAAACCAGTCAATACTAAAAGAAATCAACCCTGAAAGGACTGGAAAGCCTGATGATGAAACTGAAGCTCCTGTACTTTGGACACCTGATACAAAGAGCCAACTCATTAGAAAAGACCCTGATGCTGGGAAAGATTGAAGGCAGGAGAAGGGGATGAAAGAGGATGAGATGATTGGATGGTATCACCAACTGAGTGAACCTGAGTTTGATCAAACTCTGGGAGATGGTGAATAACCTGGGAACCTGGCATACTGCAGTCTATGGGGTTGCAAAGAGTCAGACATGACTGAGCAATTGAAGAACAAAAGAAATGCATTCCCATTTATTTATCTTTACTTTTGTTTCCCTTGCTTGAGGAGACATCTCCAGGAAGATTACATCAAACTAAAAAGCTTGTGTTCACCAAAGGAAATCTTCAACAAACCAGAAAGATAGCCTCCCAAATGTAAGAAGATACTTGCAAATCATATATGATTATATATCCAAAATACATAAAGAACTCATATACTTCAACAATAGAAATCAAACAACTGTAATTTCAAACTTGCAGAGGAGCTGAACAAATGTTTTTGCAAAAAAGACATGCAGATGACCAACAAGTACATGAAAAAATACTCAACATCATTAGTTATTAGAAAAATGCAAGTCATACCATAGTGAGATATCACTTTATGTGATATCACCTTATATATCACCTTATGCTTGTCAGAATAGCTATCATTAAAAAAAAAACCCAATAAATAACAAGTGCTGATGAGAATGTGGAGAAAATGGAACTCTCATATACTGTGGTGGGAATGTAAATTGGTGCAGCCACTATGAAAAGTAGTATGCAGCTTTTAAAAAATGAAGAACAAAATAGCTTTCAAAAAAAATGAAGAACAGAACCACTATATGATACAGTAATTACACTCCTGGGTATTTATCTGAAGAGAAAAAAAAAAAAANTGAGTTCTTTATGTATTTTGGATATATAATCATATATGATTTGCAAGTATCTTCTTACATTTGGGAGGCTATCTTTCTGGTTTGTTGAAGATTTCCTTTGGTGAACACAAGCTTTTTAGTTTGATGTAATCTTCCTGGAGATGTCTCCTCAAGCAAGGGAAACAAAAGTAAAGATAAATAAATGGGAATGCATTTCTTTTGTTCTTCAATTGCTCAGTCATGTCTGACTCTTTGCAACCCCATAGACTGCAGTATGCCAGGTTCCCAGGTTATTCACCATCTCCCAGAGTTTGATCAAACTCAGGTTCACTCAGTTGGTGATACCATCCAATCATCTCATCCTCTTTCATCCCCTTCTCCTGCCTTCAATCTTTCCCAGCATCAGGGTCTTTTCTAATGAGTTGGCTCTTTGTATCAGGTGTCCAAAGTACAGGAGCTTCAGTTTCATCATCAGGCTTTCCAGTCCTTTCAGGGTTGATTTCTTTTAGTATTGACTGGTTTGAGTTCCTTGCAGTCCAAGGGACTCTCAAGAGTCTTCTCCAATGCCACAGTTTGAAAGCATCAATTCTTAAGCACTCAGCCTTCTTTATGGTCCACCTCTCATATCCACACATGACTACTGGAAAAACCATAGCTTTGACTGTATGGACCTTTGCCAGCGAAGTAGTCTCTAATTTTTAATATGCTATCTATGTTTGTCATAATTTTTCTTCCAAGGAGCAAAAAAGTGTCTTTTAATTTCATGGCTGCAGTTACTATCCAAATGATTTTTAAGCCCAAGGAAATAAGATCTGTCACTATTTCTATTTCCCCCCCCATATGTTTGCAATGACGATATGGACTATGTGCCACAATCTTAGTTTTATGAATGTTAAGTTTTAAGCCAGCTTTTTCATGCTCCTTTTTCACCTTCATTGAGAGGTTCTTTAATTACTTTTTATTTTCTGCCATAAGGGTGGTGTCATCTGCTTATCTGGTTATTGATATTTCTCCTGGTAATCTTGATTCCTGCTTTAGTTTCATCCAACCTGGCATTCTACATGATGTACTCTACATAGAAATTAAATAAGCAGGGTAACAATATACAGCCTTGACATATATTCCTTTCCTGGTTTTGAATCAGTCCTTTGTTCCATGTCTGGTTCTAACTGTTGGTACTTAACCTACATATGCGTTTTTCAGGAAGCAGGTAAGATGGTCTGGTGTTCCATCTCTTATTGAATTTCTAAATTTTTTGTGATCCATACAGTCAAAATCTTTAGCGTAGTCAATGAAGCAGAAATAGATTTTTTCTAGAATTCTCTTTCTTTTTTGTGATCCAATAGATGTTGGCACTTTGTTCTCTGGTTTCTCTACCTTTTCTGAGTCCTAATACTTATCTAATATTTACCCTCAATGGGCCTGCACTCAGACTTGACTCTCTGAACTTTTCCACAAGTTACAAAATCATCTACCCCATCTCTGAAAACTCCCACACCTTTAGCATGCTGTTCTCAGCTAGAAGTTATGCGATGACTAGATCTAATGGAGGAAATTGATCACAAGCTGTGAGTGACTGATAGGCTTGCTTAATGTATTAAATCTCCTAGGGATGTTTACATATTACAAAGAGTAGTAAACTCTGGCAGTGTGATTAAGCAATTGAAATAATTTCAGGCAGTTTATATGAAAAAGACCCAGGGATTTAGCTAAATAAAACCACAATCTGAATGACCTTTAAATTGAGAAAAGTTAGTTACTTCTTCTTTGAGGGCAATATAGCCTCAACTGATGATGTGCATGTTTACAGTACACAGGGAATACTGATTTTCATTGACTCTGACAGTTTATATGGTAGTTGACATACTGAAGAATGCAGAGAAAGATTAGGGTGTGAGGCTGTCTCAGATTATGTTAGTTGAAGAATCACTTAGAAGTTGGAAATATTTAGTTTGCAGAAGAAAAGACTTAGGGAAGATCACTAAAATTGTTTCATTGAAAATAACTATTGACCACCTATATGCTAGCACTAAATTAGGAGCTGAGGGAAAGTAGTGATGAAAATCAAAGTAGTCCTATTCACAGAGGACTTAGATTCCATAGCTAAGGAAATAAATATGATCAGGTAGAAAAGAAAATAAAGACTATTAGGCAGAAAATAAATTGTGCTTTTCCTTTTCTGTCTTAAAAGAGCAGATAAAGGACCAATACACACAAATTGCATAAAAATACATTTACTTAATCTAAATAAGTCTCTAACATTTACAGAGTAGGAAAACCTGGAATGAGATGCTTTCTGGGATGGCAAGTTCCCATTATTGATAATATTTACTTAATACTAGCAAGGTTCATGGTGGCTGTAGATAAGAGTCCATATGCACTGGGGACAAAAACAGAGACTTGTCCATAAATTCTATGAATCTTTGTTAGTCAAGATCACAAATTTTCACTTCTGATGATGAGAGAAATGAGCATGATTGTTTATTCAGGTCATGTTTATTAAAAAAGAGTCATTTGATTTGGACCTCTTGATACTTTTCACAAATGAAAGGATGAAGGGTCCTGGGGGGCCTGGCATGAAGAATAAACAGTTGACAACTCTCTTAACAGGAAGGGTAATCTAGGTCACATAAGGCAAAGATTAAGGCAGGAACATGTCACCTAGAAAAGCAATGGATGCAGCAGAAAGGGTGTCAAGTGTGACTCTTTTTCTAACTTTTTGATTTTCCCCTAAGCAAGTCCCTTTTCCTCTCTGGCATGAAATTTCTTCAGCAGAAAAATGAGGGATTATATTATTATCTCTAATGCAACTTTTTAGTCTTGTTTAAATACTTCAGAAAGCTTAAATGCATATTTTGTAAGGATGCTTAATTAAATTTTGGGGGTCATTAAAATAGCATTTTGGAAATAAAATGTGTCATCTCAGTGGATCGATTAGAATCATCACGTATAAAAAATACAGCTCTTTTGATTCTAGAATCTTGCAATAAATTCAGCAATGAAAAGTCTTTGAATAAGCACTTAGAAATATTTTCAAATAGCTCACATATGATATTTTAAAGCAGTTATTCTCTCAAATAATAAATATTATTGCAGCTTATATTCCTCTGTTTTATTCTGTGAATTGGATATCTGAAATCCATTTCAACAAAATTGGTGATTTCAGAGGGAATGCATATCTGAAAGAATACACTATTCTTGCTTGAGAAAATCTGTAAAAGATATATTAGTTTGTATCAGTCTTTTAATAAAAAGCACTAACTTTAGTATACTATTCCTCCTTTCATTACACAATAGGATATTGTGCTGAACACTCCTGCTATTTTAGACTTCTAAAAAATATATGCCTAAACACAATAGAATGTAATTGGCCTATGTAATTTTCAAGGATGAAAATTATCCTTTTTAAAAGCTTTTTGTATAGTACCCAATAATTATAGCTTAATGAATTTGTAACAACATGGGATGGCTTTTTCACAATAACAAATACATTAAAATTTTAATTTATAATAAGTACAACAGCATATGACATTTCATGAGTATCTTCAAAATATCTTTAAGTTTACTACTTCTACGTATTTTGAAGGCTGAAAAAAATAATTCTTTCTACTCCTCTTATTAACTGCAGAATTGACTGATGATGTGCTAATTCCACTTTTTGTTTCAGCATGTCATCACAATTAAAACATAATTTTCACTCAACTACACTTTGTGAAATACCCTAAGAAGGAAAATAGTAATTGAAAAATAGTAATTAGCCTCTAATTAAAATAAATAAATTTAAATTAAAAAAAGAAACTCAAAGAAGTTTTAGATTTTGTATACTTTTTATTTTTATGATAGTCTAGTCTTCAAAGCTGTTATGCTTACTAATTTCTAAAGCATATTTTATTTTTAAATGTAAAACAAATCTTTATTTAAAATGACAAATTCTAGTTGACAACTTGTAAATTTATTTACAAGTTTGATGACAAATATCAATGATGACAATTACAAGCTATACAATGATAACAATACCCTTACCACAAAATCCTGAAAAATATTATAAAAAAAAATAATACTTCAAGCATGACAAACCTCTTTAATACTCTTTTTTAATGTTGTTTTTTGACTGCATACTATTTGATTAAGTCTTCTTATGAAAATGACTGTGTAATATTTTCTCTAGAAAGAATAGATAAAAATTCACTCTTTCCCTTAGAGCAGCTGTTTGAAATTTGGTTTAAGTTATTGATAGCATAAAAGAGTTTCTTCCAGCTTCACCTCTCGTTACTGGTAGTGCCACATGTATTTTTAGGATAGTTGTCAAATTTAAGAAAACTTTTATCAAATTTCTTTCATATCTGAGGTGCTGCTATTGTGCTTGAAGTGTGAAATACTGTTATGGGCCTGTGCCTGTAACATAGCAACTCTAATCAGTTCTGTTTTACATGATTCCCATTGGAAAAGGAAAAAGGACATATAGTACACTTATAATGGTCTGTTCTGCCTTACTGAGTATATTCTTGCATAAGTGAACTTCATTTTTGACTAGACAGTGATGAGAATTGAATCCATTGCATATAATTTTATTAGCTGAATAACTAGAAGATTATCTTACCATAGTCTGTGTATGTTTCAAGCCATATGTCTTCTTCATTACTCACATATTTTAGGAGCTGGATGCCTCAGGTGCTGAGAGAGTTTGCACAATGGGTAGTAGGCACATTCTTGGAAGTCATTCCTATACTAGCATGGCCAGCAATGATTTATCATTGACAGTGATGCAAACAGCAGAAATGCATCCCACTAAACCCAAACTCAATCCATCCAATTCAAACCACTGTAACAGGCACAGAAAAGCCCTTAGCCACTCCAGTGCCACCAGTGACACAGAGAGAAGCTTGACAGAGCAGGCGAGAGGATGGAGAGTGACAATGGTTGCATTGCCATTCAAACCCCCAGCTTTGCAGACTTTGCAAATATGTGGGTCTATCTGCATATACTGTGAAGGCCCCTCCCCAGAGTCTTGAAGAGAACTAGAATTTGAGAGGCCCAAAGTCAAAGCTTTACTCACTTATGGGTGAATTAGCCTCTGATGGATAATAACAATCACATTCCCCACTTTTCCTGAATGGATAAGCAAGATATTAAATAACTTGTAGAGATGCTGGACTTTCACGTCACCCACAGCACCTGGGGCCTGAGCCAGAACCTGGTGTGAGTGCTCTTTACTGCTTCATCACGAGTTGTGGTGCTTGTCAATTGTTGAAGAGACTTACTTCTCCAAAACTATCTTTTGGAGTTTTGTCAAAATCTGTATTTTGTGGGGGAAATGCATCTTTGCATTTCAACTCAAACTCATCCATTCAGATGGAGTTTGCTCAAACTTATGTGCATTGAGTCAGTGATCCAACCATCTCATCCTCTCTTGCCCCCTTCTCCTCCTGCCTTCAGTCTTTCCCAGCATCAGGGTATTTTCCAGTGAGTCAGCTCTCTGCATCAGGTGGCCAAAGTATTGGAGCTTCAGCTTCAACATTACTCCTTCCAATGAATATTCAGGATTGATCTCCTTTAGGGTTGACTGCTTTGATCTCCTTACAGTCAAAGGGACTCTCAAGTCTTCTCCAGTACCACAGTTCAAAAGCATCAGTTCTGTGGTAGTCAGCCTTCTTTATGCTCCAATTCTCACAACCATATTTGGCTATTGGAAAAATCATAGCTTTGACTATAGAAACTTTGTCACAAAGTGATGTATCTGATTTTTAATATGTTTAGGTGTGTGATAGCTTTTCTTCCAAGGAGCAAATGTTTTTTTTTTTAATTTTATGGCTGCAGTCACCATCTGCAATGATTTGGGAGACCAAGAGAATAAAATTTTCCACTGTCTCCATTGTTTCCCCATCTATTTGCCATGAAATGATCGGACTGGATGTCATGATCTTAGATTTTTGAATGTTGAATTTTAAGCAAGGTTTTCACTTTCATCAAGAGGCTTTTATTTCCTCTTCACTTTCTGCCATTAGGATAGTATCATCTGCATATCTGAGGTTATTGATATTTCTCCCAGCAATCTTATTCCAGCTTGTGATTCATCTAGCCTGGTATTTTGCATGATGTACTATGCATATAGGGAACTTCTCCATATGGCTCAGTGATAAAGAATGCATCTTCAGTGCAAGAGATGAAAGAGAGGTGGGTTTGATCTCTGGATGGAAAAGATCCACTGAAAAAGGAAATGGCAACCCACTATAGTACTCTTGCCTGGGAAATCCCACGGACAGAGGAGCCTGGCAGGCTACAGTTCATGGGGTTGCTAAGAGTCTGACACTACTGAGCGACTAAGTGCAGCACTATGCATATAAATTAAGTAGGGTGACCGTATACAGCCTTGATATACTTCTTTCCCAATTTGGAACCAATCTGTGGTTCCATATCCAGTTCTAACTGTTGCTTCTTGGCCTGCATACAGATTTCTCAGGAGGCAGGTCAGGTGGCCTGGTATGCCCATCAGTATAAAACAACACTAGCTGGTTTAGGTGTCAGTCAAACCCAAGTGCTTTGTGATTCATCAGCCTCTGAGTCCTGATGTAGCCGTGAGATTCCCCAGTTGCAGTGGATGCTGTGCGTGCTGCCCTGGATTGCTTGACTCACCTCAGGAAACTATGAGCTCCCTTTCTCTGGAGCTCCCTTTAGGGTCAGTTGTAGTCTTGCTGGGACTGTTTTGCAATTCAATTTCTACCTTTTGTCAATGTTGCCCTTTTCACTGCCTTAGATGAGCTCTCCCTAATAAATCTCTTTGCAAGCAAATCTCCACCATCTATTTCCAAGGATTCTGACCTAAGACACTATTTATTAAATTTTGATGACTAAGTCATGTATAGAATTTTCCTTTGTAAATATTTTTAGCAATCCTCAGGACTGCTTGCACATGGGCTATTCAAGTAGCAGACTTGCTCATTGATGATTTCATGGCCTCGTCAATCCAAACCTGCTGGGGGCACTCCGCAGAAAGAGTAGAGGCAGTGGAACTTCCCTCAGCAAAGCCGAGGAGTCCCAAGGAGAGGTGAGCCTGCTGTCCGCCAACCCAGCCCCACCGCGAGAGAGACAATCACACGCGACAGGGGTTCCAACGAAGCAGTTCCACTTTATTGCTGCAAACTCCCAGCTTATATAGGCAAGCAGGGGGTGGTTTAGGAGGGACTTTCCATAGCTGCACCAATCACGTTAAAGGTCAAATCATTATGTGCCTTCAGTTGCACCAATCATGTTAAAGGTCAAATCCTCACGTGCATGGAAATCAAAAGAGCCAATCAAAAACTTTGACAAACACAGACCCC
>SJYW01057200.1:30579-67341 GCA_006410735.1 Raphicerus campestris
TGTGTGTGTGTGTGTGTGTGTGTGTGTGTGTGCGTGCTTGTAATTTGTTGTCTTTTTGATAATAGTCTTTCTGACAGGTGTGAGATGATATCTCATTGTGGTTTTGATTTGCAAACCCCTGTTGATTAGTGATGTTGAGCATCTTTTCATGTGTCTGTTGGTCATCTATATGTCTTCTTTGGAAAAATGTCTATTCAGATTCTCTGCCCAATTTTGAGTCAGATTATTATTATTATTAATTTTTGATGTTGAGTAGTAAAGATTCTTTGTATGTTTTGTATATTGACTCCTTATTGGACACATTATTTACAAATATCTTTTCTTTTTCAGTAGTTAGCCTTTTAATTTTGCTGATAATTTGCTTCACTCTGTAAAAATATTTTAATTTGATGCAGTACCATTTAATTATTTTTGCTTTTGTTTTCTTTGCCTGAGAATATATAACTTATTTTAAAAATTATTACTAAGATCTGTGTCAAGAAACAGAGTACTTATTATTATTATTTTGTTTTTCTAGCAGCTTTATGGTTTTGGGTCTTACATTTAAGTTTTTAATCCATTGTAGGTGGATTTTTGTGTGTGGTGTGAAAATGTAGTCTGGTTTGATTCTCTTGCATGTAACTGACCAATTCTCCCAACATTGTTTATTAAAGGGACTTTTTTCCCCATCATTGTATATTTTTGTCTCCTTTGTTGTAGATTAAATAACCAGATAAGCCTAGGTCCATTTCTGGGCTTTCTTTTCTGTCTCACTGGTTTCATTTGTTTATTTGTTTTGATGCCAGTAATGTACTGTTCTGATTATACTAGTTCTGTTATTACATATTTGGTAGTATAAGTTTGAAATCATGGAGTAAGATACTTCCAGTTATGTTCCTTTTTCTCAGGATTGTTTTGGATATTTGGTTTTTTTGTGTTTCCATACACATTTTTGAATCCTTTGCCTTAGTTCTATAAAGTGTCATTGGTGTTTTGACAGGAAATGCACTGAACCTTTAAATAGCCTTGTGTAGTATGATTACTTTAAATCTTCCAAACCATGGACACAGTACATCTTTCAGTGTCTTATAGTTCAAGTACAAATATTTTCACTGCTGGGCATACACACTGAGGAAACCAGAACTGAAAGAGACACGTGTACCCCAATGTTCATCGCAGCACTGTTTATAATAGCCAGGACATGGAAGCAACCTAGATGTCCATCAGCAGATGAGTGCATAAGAAAGCTGTGGTACATATACACAATGCAGTATTACTCAGCCATTAAANTTCCCACCAACAGTGCAAGAGTGTTCCCTTTTCTCCACACCCTCTCTAGCATTTATTGTTTGTAGACTTTTTAATGATGGCCATTCTGACTGGTGTGAGGTGATATTTCATTGTAGTTTTCATTTGCATTTCTCTAATAATGAGTGATGTTGAGCATCTTTTCATGTGTTTGTTAGCCATCTCTATGTCTTCTTTGTTAAGGTTTTTTTTTCCCCCACTTTTTGATTGGGTTGTTTGTTTTTTTCTGGTATTGAGTTGTATAAGTTGGTTGTATATTTTGGAAATTAACCCTTTGTCAGTTGTTTCATTGTCTATTATTTTCTCCCATTCTGAAGGTTGTCTTTTATTTGCTTTTTCTTTCCACTTTCCGAGGGCTATAGTTTCCTTTTCTGTGCAAAAGCTTTTAAGTTTAATCAGGTCCCACTTGCTTACTTTTGTTTTTATTTCTGTTACTCTAGGAGCTGGGTCATAAAGGGTCTTGCTTTGACTTATGGAAAGTTCTGCCTATATTTTCCTCTAAGGGTTTTACAGTTTTTGGTCTTATATTTAGGTCTTTAATTCATTTTGAGCTTATCTTTGTGTGTGGTGTTAAGAAGTGTTCTAATTTCATTCTTTTACATGTAGTTGCCCAGTTTTCCCAGCACCATTTATTGAAGAGGCTGTCTTTGCTCTATTGTATATTCTTGCCTCCTTTGTGAAAAATAAGGTACCCATAGGTGCATGAGTTTATTTCTGGGCTTTTTATCTTGCTCCACTGATCTATATTTCTGTTTTTGTG
Source organism: Raphicerus campestris (assembly GCA_006410735.1). NCBI lineage: Eukaryota > Metazoa > Chordata > Mammalia > Artiodactyla > Bovidae > Raphicerus > Raphicerus campestris. Next base: position 32,627 of record SJYW01057200.1, read on the forward strand.
CCAGTACCATACTGTCTTGTAACTGTAGCTTTGTAGTATAATCTGAAGTCAGGAAGGTTGATTCCTCCATCTCCATTCTTCTTTCTCAAGACTGCTTTGTTATTTAGGGTCTTTTGTGTTTCCATATGAATGTAAAATTTTATTTCCAGTTCTGTGAAAAATGCCATTGGCAATTTGATAGTGATTGCATTAAATCTGTAGATTGCATTTGGTAGTATAGTTATTTTCACAATATTGATTCTTCCTATCCAGGAACATGGAATATCTTTCCATCTGTTTATGTCATCTTTGATTTCTTCCATTAGCATCTTAAAATTTTCTGTATATAGTTCTTTTGTCTCCTTAGGTAAGTTTATTCCTAGGTATTTAATTTTGTTGCAATAGTGAATGGGATTGATTCCCTAATTTATCTTTATGATTTTTCATTGTTAGTATACAGAAATGCAAGTGATTTCTGTGTATAGATTTTGTATCCTGAAACTTTGCTAATTCACTGATTATCTCTAGTTTTTCTAATGCTATCTTTAGGGTTTTCTCTGTACAGTATTATATCTTCTGCAGTGAGAGCTTTACTTCTTTTCTGATCTGTATTCTTTTTTTTTTTTTTTTTTCTTCTCTGATTGCTGTAGCTGGCACTTCCAGAACTATGCTGAATAACAGTGGTGAAAGTGGACACCCTTGTCTGGTTCCTGATCTTAAGGGGAACACTTTCAGTTTCTCACCATTGGGAAAAATATTTGCTGTAGGCTTATCATATATGGCTTTTACTATGTTGAAGTAAGTTCCTTCTATGCCCATTTTTTGAAGAGTTTGAATCATAAATAGGTGCTGAATTTTGTCAAAGGCTTTTTCTGTATCTATTGAGATGATCATATGGTTTTTATCTTTCAATTTGTTAATATGGTGTATTACATGATTGATCTGCATATATTGAAAAATCCTTGCATCCCTGGAATAAACTCAACTTGATCATGGTGTATGAGCTTTTTGATGTGTTGCTGAATTCTGTTGCTAAAATTTTTGTTGAGCATTTTTGCATTTATGTTGGTCAGTGATATTGGCTTGCAGGTTTTTTTTTTTTTTTTCAGTGTTGTCTTTGTCTGGTTTTGGTGTTGGGGTGATGGTGGTTTCATAGAATGAGTTTGGAAATGAGGAGATGGTTCAATGGCATCACCAACTTAATGGACATGAGTTTGAGCAAGCTCTAGGAGATGGTGAAGGACAAGCAAGCCTGGTGTGCTGCAGTCCATGGCATTACAAAGAGTTGGATTCAACTGAGTGACTAAACAATACCAACAAAAAAACAACAACAGTGTGTACAGATAAAAGAGCATACAAGCTCTTTGTCAATCATATGTCTCGAAGGTAACTTCTACAAACTTGTACACCATCTGGCCATTCTCTTATCGGGGGTCACTTTTGATGAACATACATTCTTAATTTTAGCATGAATCAATTTATCAATTATTTTCTTTGTGGTTGTAATTAGTCCTTTCAATATAATCTTTAAGGTATCTTTGCCTGCCAATGTCATGAAATTATTCTCTCCTGTTATCTTCCATAAGCTTTATTTAGGGTCTACACTCTACTTAGAATTGACTTTTGTATATGATGTGAAATAAGATGTTGTGGTATGTTGAATAATGGCTCCAAAAAACACTCATGTCCTAATAGTTGAAATATGTGAATATAAAGGTACAAAGAGACTTTGCAGGTATGATTAAATTAAAGATCTTGAGATGGGGAGATTAATCTGATTGGGTCATAAAACTAGTCAAAAGCGTCATTTTAAAAGGGAGTCAAAGGGAGTTTTGACAGTAGAAGTGGCAGGTTATATGACTGTAGAAGCAGAGATTGAAATGATGTAGTCACAAGCCAGAAAATGCCAACAGCCATCAGAGGCAAGGAATAACTTCTCTGGAGCTTGCAGAAGGAACCGGTTCTGCTAACAGCTTGATCTTAATCATATAAGACACATTTTATGCTTCTGTTCTCCAGAACTGTAGGAGAATATATTTTTGAGGTTTTAAACCACTTAGTCTTGGTAATTTGTTACAGCAGCAACAAGAAATTAATGCAAATGGCCAATTTTCAATTTTTTCTCTTGATTTCCAATTGATCAAAAATCATCAAAGCAGAATTATCTCATGATTTTTAATTGAATTCTCAGATATTTATAGAATATATATTTTTAAAATTTCTAGTATCCCCACTCTATTCATTTTAACATTTACTTATTTTTGTGAATATATACATTTAAGATAATGCTTTTATTGTTTACTTTTTATTCAAGCAATATAAAAAATAAACTTGAAAATGCACTAAAAACTGAAAGTACAACTGTCAGAAGTGGTTAGACGTTGGAGAGTGTGTAGAGAGAAGAGAACCAGTCACTGTGGAGAACAGTATGGAGGTTCCTCACAAAACTAAAAGTGGAGCTATTGTATGATACTGCAATCCTACTCCTGAGCATATATCCAGCAAAAAACACAATTTGAAAAGACACATGTGCCCCAATGTCACTGCAACACTATTTATGATAGCCAGGACATAGAATTAACATATATGTCCATTGACATAAATCAGATATATATAATTTCAGTTCAGTCACTCAGTTGTGTCTGACCCTTTGTGACCCCCTGGACTGCAGCACGCCAGGCTTCCCTGTGCTTGCTAAAACTCATGTCCACTGAGTCAGTGATGCCATCCAAACATCTCATCCTCTGTCATCCCCTTCTCTTCCTGCCTTCCATCTTGTCCAGCATCAGGGTCTTCTCCAGTGAGTCAGCTCTTTGTATCAAGTGGCCAAAGTATTGAAGCTTCAGCTTCAACTTCAGTCCTTCCAATGAATATTTAGGACTGATTTTCTTTAGGATTGACTGGTTGGATCTCCTTGCAGTCCAAGGGACTCTCAAGAGTCTTCAACACCACAGTTCAAAAGCATCAATTCTTCAGCACTCAGCTTTCTTTACAGTCTAACTCCTACATCCATACACGACTATTTGAAAAACCATAGCTTTGACTAGACAGACCTTTGTCAGCAAAGTAATGTCTCTGCTTTTTAATATGCTGCCTAAGTTGATCATCAGAGAAGGCGATGGCACCCCACTCCAGTACTCTTGCCTGGAAAATCCCATGAACAGAGGAGCCTGGTAGGCTGCGGTCCATGGTGTTGCGAAGAGTCAGACACGACTGAGTGACTTCCTTTTCACTTTTCACTTTCATGCATTGGAGAAGGAAATGGCAACCCACTCCAGTGTTCTTGCCTGAAGAATCCCAGGGACCGGGGAGCCTGGTGGGCTGCCATCTATGAGGTCACACAGAGTCGGACACGACTGAAGTGACTTAGCAGCAGGTTGATCATAGCTTGTCTTCCAAGGAACAAGCGTCTTTTAATTTCACGGCTGCTTTCACCATCTACAGTGATTTCGGAGCACACCTCCCGCCCCACCCCCAATAAAATCTGTCACTGTTTCCAATATTTCCTCATCTATTTGCCATGAAGTAATGGGACTAGATGGCATGATCTAAGTTTTCTGAATGTTGAGTTTTAAGCTAACTTTTTCACTTGAGATTATCATACTAAATGAAGCAAGCCATACAAAGCCAAATATATGACACCATTTATGTGTGGAATCTAAAAAAATTTGACACAATTAAACTTATTTACAAAGCTGAAATAGATTCATAGACATAGAATATAAAAGGGGATATGGAAAAAGCTGGGGGGATAAATTAGGAATTTGGTAATAACATATAAATACTACTATATAAAGTAGATAAACAATAGTAGACTATTGTATAACACAAGGAACTATATTAAATATCTTTTAATAACTTACAAAGGAGAAGAATCTGAAAGAGAATATAACTGAATTAATTTACTGTACACCTGAAAGTAACACAACTTTGTAAATCAACTGTACTTTCATAAATAAAAATAAATGACCAGCATTAATATTTGGTGAACAATTCCACAGCTATGAAAGTAGATTACTGGATAGATGAATATATAGAAAGTTTTTTCTTTTTATTAAAGGAAAATCATATTGTCCATGGATTTTAAAGTGAAAATTGCATTAAATCAGTAGTTTTCAAGCTTTTAGGTCAAGAACGCTTTGACAGTGGAAAGTAAAAAGTGAAAGTGTTAGTTGCTCAATCATGTTTGACTCTTTGTGACTCCATGGACTATCGTCCAGCAGGCTCTTCTGTCCATGGAATTCTCCAGGCAAGAAGACTGAAGTGGGTTGCCATTTTCTTCTCCAAGGGATTTTCCTGGCCCAGAGATAAAACCTGAGTCTCTTGCACTGCAGGCAGTTTCTTTACCATCTGAAGTACCATTTAGCATACTTAAAATCTACTGAGAAGTTCCAAAAGCTTTGGTTTACATAGTTTGTATCTTTTAATATTTAACTGGACTAGAATTTAAAACTGAGAAAATTTTCAAATATTTACTGATTAGTTTAGTTAAAAGTAACAGTAAAATCCATGACTTATAACCTAAATAAACATATTTTGTGAAAAGCATTGTGTTTCCCAAAACAAAAGTGAAATAATCAGAGGAGTAGTATTCTATACTTTTGCAAATATATTTAGTGTAATGCTTAATAGAAGATAAATGGATTCTTATATCTACTCCTGTATTCAATCTGTTGAAAATTGTTGTTTTGGTTGATGTATAGAAATTCTAGCCTTACGCAGAAAGTAGTTGGAAAGAAAGGATTAGTTTAGTAGCTTTTTAAATACAGACAAATTGGACAAATAGTAATTCCTTAAAGTTTAGTTGCAAAGAAGAATCTGACACTATGTTAACGATCACTACATACTCTGTTATATTAAAATTCCATTGGTCTTTCTTGCACTTTGAATGGATATTCTACTTGTACATGATTTTATAACATCGTACATTAACTACTTGAAAAATATTGGTTCATAGGTTAAACAAATCTTTTAAATGTTGATATATTTTACTATATGTATATATTTTTAATTTTTTATTTCCCATCTATATATATATTTAATTTTATTATTATTTTTTTACTTTACAATATTGTATTGGTTTTGCCATGCATCAACATGAATCCAACACTAGTGTACATGTGTTCCCTATATATTTTTAAAAAAATTCATTGATATAACCACCAAATTCATCAGAAAGTATTGGGAAATTCTGAAGCTCATCATAGAGAAGGTAAGTTTACTAAAACTGCAATTTTTCTTGGGAAACTTGAGTTTTATCATTGTCAACAGGTATTGTTATTGCTTAACTTAAAATAATGGGCTTACTTTGTTAATTTTTGAGAAAAATACTGTAAAATACACAACTCTAAGTAATTATACTTTATCTTTTAATCATTTTACACATAATAATTTCATTATAGCTTCTTCAATGAGCAACTTAAAAGATGCACATGACCTTTTATTCAAATCAGTTATTGTACTTTATTGTGCAGCATGTATCAATAATATGTAGTATGTAATAGACTTGCTTTATGTAACTTCCTCTTTTACACATAGAAAATTAGAGTTTTACACACAAGGATAGAGGATTTTAAAAAGTGAATTCATTTTCTTGCACCATTAAGGATATTTCTGTGACTATTTGTACTTTGAGTCAATAGTGGAGTAGAATAAAATGAACAAATACAATTTGGTGTCATTGCCAGAAGCTTCATCCATTCTGACCTTTGTATCATGAGTGCAAACATCACCACAGTGAAAAAGACAAATGGCTTAGTTTAGGTTAAAAAAAAAAAATCTAGATATTATGGAAACCTGAAAGGATTGTGAAGATACTCAGGGATCTGGATAAATTTGAATAATATCTGTATTACAGTTCAATCAATTTAAAAGAAAAAACATAGAGTGAGACTAGACCAGGAACTGACTGTGGCTCAGTTCCTTATTGAGAAACTTATTGCAAAACTCAGACTTAAATTGGAGAATGCAAGGAAAATCACCAGGGCATTCAGGTATGATCTAAGTCAAATCCCTTATGATTATACAGTGGCAGTGGCAAATAGATTCAAGGGATTAGATCTGAGAGAGTACTTGAAGAACTATGGACAGAGGTTCATAACAGTGCACGGGAGGCAGTGATCAAACCATCCCCGAGAAATGCAACAAGGCAAAATGGTTGCTTGAGGAGACCTTACAAACAGCTGAGAAAAGAGAATAGAAAGGCAAAGGAGAAAAGGAAAGCTATATCCATCTGAATGCAGAGTTCCAGAGAAGAGCAAGGAGAAAGAAGAAAGCCTTCATAAGTGATCCATGCAAAGAAATAGAGGAAAACAATAGAATGGGAAAGACTAGAGATCTCTTCAAAAAAGTTAGAGATACCAAGGGAACATTTCATGCAAAGAAGGGCTCAATAAAGGACATAAATGGTATGGACCTAACGAAGCAGAAGAGATTAAGAAGAGGTAACAAGAATACACAGAACTTAATATCTTCTTTAAAAAGATATCTTTACTATCTTAAAAGATATCTTTAAAAATATCTTAATTATCTGGATAACCACTGTGATGTGATCACTCATCCTGAGTCAGACATCCTGGAATGTGAATTCAAGTGTGACTTAGGAAGCATCACTATTAACAAAGCTAGTGGAGGTGATGGAATTCCAGCTGAGCTTTTTCAAATTCCAAAAAATGATGCTGTTCAAGTGCTGTTCAATATGTCAGCAAATTTGGAAAACTCAGCAGTGGCCATAGGACTGGAAAATGTCAGTTTTCATTCCAACCTCAAAGAAGGGCAATGCCAAAGAATGTTCAAACTACTGCACAATAGCACTCATTTCACATACTGGTGACATAATGCTCAAAAGTATTGCTTAATCTCAGATAAATGTTTCTTTAACATCTCATCAAGAATGTCATGAGGCCTAGGTCCCAGACTCTACAAGAATGGAATAAAACAACACTCAGATCTCAAGAATGGTTCAGAGAAAATGCCAGAAAAGATTGTGAAAGAAATTAAAATATGAAAGAAAAATTCTAGCTCATCCATTCAGCTTCTTGTCATTTTTATCTTTGAGCTATTTTGCAACTCTGTAAGTTGGAGAAATTGAATAATAATTGAAATAATTCTTGTCTATAGAATGCAAACCAATTGTGTCTAGTAAAATGCAATTGCTTTTTACCCTAAAACTGCTTTCCATCTTTTGGCAAGTTTTACTTTACTCCTTGAATTTTCCTTTGCACTGGCTGTAATGTCTTACCAGTTCCATCATTAATTATATGTTAAATAAAATCTTTGACTTGAGCTCATTTTATATGTCTTTTTGAAGTGTCTTTTAACAAAGGAAAATAAGCTAATTTCAGTTTCTGAAATTATTAAGTACATCAGGAGAAATGACTCACATTGTATTAGACTAAATAAAATGAAAATCAACTTCAAGGAGAAAAATTTCATCAAATGTAATGTGAATTGGTTCCCCTGGTATTAAGCAACTTAGAAGTCTTAAACTGGACAGCAATGTCCACTGTCACAGATAATCAAGATTAGGAAGAAAAAGAAGGAAGAATTTAAAATACAATTAAATAATCTGATAGCAGGAAATCAGATTGGTATCAAAATTATAGAAACAAATGTCTAAAAAATAAAATCTACAAAATAGACTGATATCTAAAAAATAGAAACAGGTATTCCATGAGAGCTCCAAGCTATAGAACTTACTGAGATTAGAAATCCAGTAAAAGAATAACACAAAATGAAAATATAACATAAAATAGAGTAAATCAATATTGCAGAAGTAAGCAAACACACTGGACAAAAGAACAGGACTAAAGATTTAATCATGAGCAGCAATGGACATAGACATAGACAACACTTTTGTGGACTCAGTGGGGGATGAAGAAGGTGAAGCAAATAGAGTAGCTTTAAAATATACATTGCCATACGTAAAACAGCCAGTAGGAATTTGCTGTGTAACAGAGTGCTCTGTTGCTCTGTGATAATTTAGAGTCAGGGATGAGGTGGGAGTTGGGAGGGAGGTTCCCAAGGGAGGGGGTATACATATGCCTATGACTGATTCATGTTGATGTACAGCAGAAATCAACACAATATTGTACAGCAATTATCCTCCAATCAAAAATACATAAAAAGATTTAAGTATGAAATATGAGTAGCAAAGGACAGGATAAACATAGCTGAAAATCATTCTTTCGAGATCCTCCTGTTCCTTACTAGAGTACACTCAGTCCATCCAAATTTTTATCATATTTCTGAGGGCTCCAGCTAAACTGTTCTCCAAGTTAGCCCCTACCCAACAGAGAAAAATGCAGCTTTACCTTTTCTACCTCTCCATTGGCAGTTCTTTAGGCTTTTAGNGGAGAAATGACTCACATTGTATTAGACTAAATAAAATGAAAATCAACTTCAAGGAGAAAAATTTCATCAAATGTAATGTGAATTGGTTCCCCTGGTATTAAGCAACTTAGAAGTCTTAAACTGGACAGCAATGTCCACTGTCACAGATAATCAAGATTAGGAAGAAAAAGAAGGAAGAATTTAAAATACAATTAAATAATCTGATAGCAGGAGATCAGATTGGTATCAAAATTATAGAAACAAATGTCTAAAAAATAAAATCTACAAAATAGACTGATATCTAAAAAATAGAAACAGGTATTCCATGAGAGCTCCAAGCTATAGAACTTACTGAGATTAGAAATCCAGTAAAAGAATAACACAAAATGAAAATATAACATAAAATAGAGTAAATCAATATTGCAGAAGTAAGCAAACACACTGGACAAAAGAACAGGACTAAAGATTTAATCATGAGCAGCAATGGACATAGACATAGACAACACTTTTGTGGACTCAGTGGGGGATGAAGAAGGTGAAGCAAATAGAGTAGCTTTAAAATATACATTGCCATACGTAAAACAGCCAGTAGGAATTTGCTGTGTAACAGAGTGCTCTGTTGCTCTGTGATAATTTAGAGTCAGGGATGAGGTGGGAGTTGGGAGGGAGGTTCCCAAGGGAGGGGGTATACATATGCCTATGACTGATTCATGTTGATGTACAGCAGAAATCAACACAATATTGTACAGCAATTATCCTCCAATCAAAAATACATAAAAAGATTTAAGTATGAAATATGAGTAGCAAAGGATAGGATAAACATAGCTGAAAATCATTCTTTCGAGATCCTCCTGTTCCTTACTAGAGTACACTCAGTCCATCCAAATTTTTATCATATTTCTGAGGGCTCCAGCTAAACTGTTCTCCAAGTTAGCCCCTACCCAACAGAGAAAAATGCAGCTTTACCTTTTCTACCTCTCCATTGGCAGTTCTTTAGGCTTTTAGTTTTAATGTTTTTCCCTTATTTTACCCTTGACTTCCTGATTAATTTCTCAGGCTGCTTTTCTTTCGAATTTGAGAGTATAATTAAACTTTTTATTATAGTATTATTTTTAACTCCTCTTTTTACGCGGGGGAGGCAGTTAGGGGCAATGGGAACATATTTAGAATATTTACCTCTGTACCAGCATCTTGTGTTCTCTGCTCTTGAATACATAAAAGGTTGTGTCATAAAATGACATTGGTTTGTTCTTCTCTCTTGAATTGTTAGCTTGTTCTCCTCCTTAATCCTTTTGGCAGGGGGAGGATGGTTTATTTTATTATGCACAAATGGACAGTCTGTTACCCTGCTCCATCCACTCTTTTTACTCAGAAGTTTATATTGTTTAATATATTTATAAATTGCTTTATGTTACCATTTCAGATGTATTTTTGAGATACAACTTAGAAATATGATATACAGAGCAAAATGGAACAGAACTGAACATTTAGGTCAAACTGTTGTGCCACATGCACAAGGTTTGTTTTTCAAAGCTTCAAAAACTGCATTTTAAAGATTGATTATAGGCTATTCTCTGAGTCTTGAGACATTTCCTTTCTCTAGTTAGCAGACTGCTAGTGACATCTGGTTAACGACTAGCAGGAGAGCACTCTTTCTGCCTCCTTCTGATGTCTGTCAGAAGCTTTCTCTATCTCTTTACACTTTAATAAAACTTTATTACACAAAAGCTCTCAGTGATCAAGCCTTGTCACTAGCCCTGGATTGAATTCTTCTTCTCTAAAGGCCAAGAATCCTGGTGTCTTTTGTGGTTCAGCAACAACCTTTCATCTTGAGGGCTTGTCAGGGATCCTTCAGGACAAGATGGGAGCTAACAATTCCAGCCTCACTCCTTTGAACTATATCCTGAAAAACTGGGATAGATTTGATCCCCGGAGCTTAAAGAAGACACATTGATCTTCCTATGTGACACTGCATGGCCACAGTATCCACTGGAGGATGCCCAACGGTGGCCGGTTGGAGGGTCTCTCAATTATAATACTGTTTTACAATTAGACCGGTTCTGTAGAAAACAAGGGAAATGGGTAGAACTAGCATATGTGTTGCCCTTTTTCTTTCTGCAAGACATGCCAGACTTATGTCCTAAGGGTACAGATTGAGGTATGAAACCTTTAGCTCTCCCCTGTCTTCCTACTTTGCCCCCGTACCCAGGGTTCCGAACTGAGCAAACTGAAAGTCAGGGAACCCCCCAAGGAACGATTGCCTTGGTCTCAGTAGAAACCCAAACTGAGATTCAAACTGCCGAAGTAGAGTTCCAAACAACCCCTGTCTCAGTACGACCTCAGACTACTCTGGTTTCAACAGAAGCTCAGACAATCGAAGTAAGAGATGCTCATCTAGCAAAAACTAAGGGCGAAATACAGGATAAAATGGAGGACACGAGAGGAAGAGGTAAAGAAAACCAGGTTTCTCCAATCTATCCCTGGGATCATATGCACAGAGCATATGAAAGGCTGAGGAACAACCACACAAGCTGTGGCCTCTTCATGAAGCACCCAGCAGGAGAAATAATCAGTCTATGAGAGTTAAGAAGCCCTTTCCTTATCGAGAAATACAAAGAATCAAGGAGGATCTGAGAGACTATTTAGAGGACCCAGAAAAATATATTAGAGTTTTTAAGGGTGTTACTCTGCTTTATAACCTTACTTGGAGGGAAGTGATGTATATATCTTGGGACAAACACTAACTTCTGACTCAAAAGCTCGAGTTTTGGGGAAAGCAGTTACTTATGGAGACGAATGGCTTGGTAATCAATCAGTAGGGAAGAGGGAGGATGAGATAGCCGCCCTCTCCACTGGGAATCAGGCAGTCCCAACTAGAGAACCAGACTGGAACTATAGCACAACTAAAGGAAGATGGGATCAGTCATTTTGTCAGATGTATTATTGAAGGACTCAGGCGTGCTAAGACTTTAAACTATGCCAAACTGGCAAACATAGAACAGGAAGAGAAGGAAACTCCTAGTAAATTCCTAGACAGACTGAAAGAAGCCCTTCACAGGTTCACTGAGATTGATCCCGTAAGTGAAGTGGGAAGAGTGATCTTAAAAGATAGATTTCTCTCTCAGTTGGCTCCAGATATCTGCCGTAAACTATTAGAACAGACGTATGGACCAAATCAATCTTGAGATAATCTGTTGCAACTGGCTCAGGCAGTCTATTATGGCAGGGAATATGAGGAAAAGAAAGAAAGGCAGAGAAAGACAAAGGAAGAGGCAAGAGCTTGAGAAAAATGCCCCAAGGGACCCAGGTGAAAAGGGATGGGCTTGCAATTACTGTGGAAAGGAGGGGCACCTCAAGCGGGATTGCCCTCAGGCATCCAAGCCATCCCCAGCTCCATGTCCGGTCTGCAAGGGACCATACTGGAGGAGAGACTGCCCCCAGAGGCTTAGGTTTCAGGGGCCAAACTCTCAAGACAATCAAGACTGAACGTGCCCGGGGATCTCCACATAAGCTCCCCATTCTAATTATGACTGAGGAACCCCGAGTATTAATGACTGTGAGGGGCCAATCCGTAGATTTCCTTTTAGACATGGGGGCAACTTAACTCTGTGCTTACTGAAGCCCCTGGCCCACTTTCTTCCTAATCCGCTTCCATAATGGGACTGTCTGGACGAGCCAAACATTATTTCCTTTAAGCTGCAAGTGGGACTCTGTTATTTTCACAGGAGTTTCTGATCATGGCAGAGTCTCCCTCACCACTTTTGGGAGGGATATACTGAGCAAGGTCCATGCCTCTGTTTTCATGAATATGGAGCCCTCCCTTTCTCTCTCTTTAATTGAACAAAATGTAAATCCTAGGGTTTGGACTAATGGAAAATCTATGCGTTAAGCACAAAATGCTTTTCCTGTAGTTGTCAAGCTCAAAGATCCACAGTTATTTCCACATAAGAAGCAGTATCCACTGAAACCTGAGGTTAAGGAAGGGTCAAAACACATAATTGAGAATTTAAAGGAGCAGGGAGTATTCCTGTTAACAGTCCATGCTTTTAGTTTGGCTATAAACAAATCAAATGGTAAATGGAGTCTAGTTCAAGATTTATGAATAATAAATGAAGCTGTAGTTCCTTTACACCCCTTGGCACCTAATCCTTTTACTCTATTGTCTGANCCTGTTAACAGTCCATGCTTTTAGTTTGGCTATAAACAAATCAAATGGTAAATGGAGTCTAGTTCAAGATTTATGAATAATAAATGAAGCTGTAGTTCCTTTACACCCCTTGGAGCCTAATCCTTTTACTCTATTGTCTGAAATTCCTGGATGAGCCAAATATTTCTCAGTAATTGATTTAAAATACACCTTCTATTCTGTGCCTTTGGTGGAGGAAAGTTGATTCTTAATGGCTTTTGAAGAACCTACTTAGCCAGCTTCACAGTTAACCTGGACAGTTTTGCCCCAGAGATTTCATGACATCCCCCACCTGTTTGGGCAAAATTTGTCACGGGAGCTACAAAAGTTTAATAGCTCTGAAGCAGTGATAGATGATAATCTGCTTTGTAATGAGACAGAGGAAGCTTGCTCACAAGCCTCAGATTTCTTAAACTTTCTGGCAGGCTGAGGTTACATGCCCTCANTGCATAGTACAATAGTATAGTTTAAGATAAGCATTTCCATAAGAAAAAGGCATTGGTTAACTTCAGGTGAAACCAGGTATCATTACGGCAACACAGAATTTTAAGAGAAACCTCCTTTTAAATTTGTATAGAGAAGGAAAAATATCGCTAGTTTGTTTCCTCCTGCCGCTTAAGAGAGAGAAAATGTCCGATACTTGCAGGCCATTTGGAGACTCCTGGCCTTCCTGCCTGTTACCCTTTCATGGGATTCCATTTTACAAAGATGTTCAGTAATGTGCCAAATGACAGAGCCATGTGGAGCAGCTCCGCAGTAATTTTCCTGATCACAGATCACACTATTCTTGAACTGAGCATGGCTGGAAATTCAGTCCTAACTGGGTTCATTTGTTTCTTTCTGCCCCTTCCTCTGTCTACCAGAAGTGAACTTGTTCCTTATTGGTCCATTCCCTTTGTAACAATATAGGAAGCAGACTTGAATTGCTCACTGATTTATTTCTTCATAAAATTTAGTCATAGAAATAGAATATAATTGTCCTTAACAAATTATTCTCTTTCAAGAGATGCTTAATGAATCATATTGTTCTAGATCAAGGCTTGGCAAACTGTTGCCCAATGACCAAATTTTTCCATTATCTGGTTTTGTAACAGAATGTTTTTGGAACACAAGATTGATTTATTTGCTTTCTTTATGGCCACTTTCAGGTTATACTGGCAGAGCTGAGCATTTGTGACAGACACTGTCTGCCTGCAAAAAAGTTTGCTCTCTGGTTATTACAGAAAAATTTGCCAACCTCATTCTGCTCTTCATTGTTGAAGTAGACCTAAGAAAATATTATGTTGATTCAAGCTCTGTTTTGACTAAACCATGAAAGTCTATATCCTTTTGTTGGAAGAAAATATAGCAATGATTAACAGAAAAATTTCCCAAAGTTTCAATTACTACTAATTTTTTATTGCAACTATCAAAGTTGAGTAACTCACAAACAGAACTTTAAGANTCATTCTGCTCTTCATTGTTGAAGTAGACCTAAGAAAAAATTATGTTGATTCAAGTTCTGTTTTGACTAAACCGTGAAAGTCTATATCCTTTTGTTGGAAGAAAATATAGCAATGATTAACAGAAAAATTTCCTAAAGTTTCAATTACTACTAATTTTTTATTGCAACTATCAAAGTTGAGTAACTCACAAACAGAACTTTAAGAACTATTCTAATCAGGTGTTGATATCTATGATGTGGTTGAAGTACTTGAGTGGGTAGGTGAAATAGATGTAAAATCCAACTGGGAAAATAAGATATTTCCTAGTTAGAGAAGAAACATAAGCCCAGATTCCGGGTATGGTGAATCTCCACTCAGTCCTTCTCCTTACTGTGTACTGCTGTTAGAAAATCTTCACAGTTAGCTCTCTCACAGAGTTAGGCTCATAGGGTCTCTCCATAGAATGATTAGATATGGGACATAGACAACATATTATTCATCTTAATACCCCTTAGGGCCTAGCAGAGTGAGGTGCACTTTACAGGCACTCAGTCAAAATTTGTTGAATTTGACTTTGCTATCAGAAACAATGTTACAATTAAAGCAGTGTTAGTATACCTTACGAATGGTAATACATGACTTCTTCCACCTCTGTGCTCAATTCCACTCTTTCCAGGCTTCATCAGGAGCTAGTAAGGACGGGCAAAGATATTCAAGGATGTTTATGGTACACATTGTAAAACTGACAAAAAAAAAAAAACAAAACCAAAAAAACATAGCAAACTTTCTATAGGCAAAGATGTTTTTAATATAGTGTCAGGCAGTAGTATGGGTTTTCATTGGCCTTGACATGAAAGATATCTAATGAAGATATTGTGCGTTTTTCTGGGAGTCATTTTATAGAGAAAGACAAGTTATGATTCTGTTTAATTTTACTCTTAAAGTTTAATTTTCTTCTCTTCAGTAATATAAAAAATCTCTTCTTTCTATCCTTCCTCTCTTTCTCTCTTTAGTCACTAAATTGTGTCTGACTCTTGTGACCCCATGGATTGTAGATTCTCCAGACATGAATACTGGAGTGGGTTGGTTGCCCATTTCCTTCTCCATCAGTCCTTCCTAGATACACCAAATAAGAGGCCCAAGTAATTTTATCTGTTATTTCAGTTCCTACCAGGAATAAGTTCCTAAGACCAGCTCTTTCACTCTCTTTCTTAATGCAAGGACTAATAAGAAACATTATTTCTGAATTCTGTTCTCCTACTAGAGCTGCTCATGGAATTTCTTCCTGCAACTCAGTCAGATGTCTGCACCTAGGTCTCAGATCACATCCTTCCAAAGGGCTGCTTGTTTCCTCTCCAAGTAAAAGCACAGGATGGTTAACCTGCATGGCAATGGGCCCCATGACAAAACCTGAGTGCTGTTTGCTAACCAGGCACCCTCCCCTGGTAGTGAAAACAGAGGGTTTTGGGTGCCCATCAACGCCATGACATATCAGCAGCTCCTCTGACTGGACTCTTAAATTCTGAATTGCTCAGTGGCAGTTTCAAAAGCTTTCTTTTCATCTTGACTACTGTTCTCAAATTTGTCTCTCTCCCACAGAATGTTCTTTTAATACTATCCTTTTGAAGGAATTTTACTGTATCCCCAGAAGGGTTCAAGGTTTATTTCTCTTTTGTTCATTTTCAAGATCAGTTAGTTGAGGCAAACTGAGATAAATCTACAGTTTTGAACTAGGAGTATAATTCAAAGTTGGCATTGACTTATCAACCTGATATTTCTTTATTTTTTCCCTTTAATAGTTTGTATAAAAGATCAACAAATATTTGTGAGAAGAAATTTAGTTTTTGCTAATATGTTCAGGAATAGGAAAATTAGCAAAATGAAAAGCAAATTCCCCTATACCTGTAAAAGCCAAAAATCAAACCAAAATTTTCTGTTACAATCTAATATGAAACATCTATTTTAATTTCCACACAACATTTCATTGCTTCTACACAGAATGAGATGGTTGGATGGCACCACCGACTCGATGGGCATGAGTTTGAGTGAACTCTGGGAGTTGGTGATAGACAAGGAGGCCTAGCATGCTGCAATTCATGGGGTTGCAAAGAGCCAGACATGACTGAGCGACTGAACTGACTGACTGANCTTCTACACAGAATGAGATGGTTGGATGGCACCACCGCCTCGATGGACATGAGTTTGAGTGAACTCTGGGAGTTGGTGATAGACAAGGAGGCCTAGCATGCTGCAATTCATGGGGTCTCAAAGAGCCAGACATGACTGAGCGACTGAACTGACTGACTGATAACATAAATTTACTAAACCATTCTAACATAACCTAAATCAAACCCCTTAAGATTATACAGTGAAAGTGACAAATAGATTCAAGGGACTAGATACAGTACCTGGAAAACTGTGGACAAAAGTTTGTAAACCACCCCCAAGAAAAAGAAATGCAAAAAGGCAAAACGGTTGTCTGAGGAGGCCTTACAAATAGCTGAGAGAAAAAGAGAAGCAAAAGACAAAGGAGGAAAGGAAAGTTATGTCCATTTGAATGCAGAGTTCCCAAGAATAGCAAGGAGAGATAAGAAAGCCTTCCTAAATATACATCCTAAGAAATAGAGGAAAACAATAGAATGGGAAAGACTAGAGATCTCTTTAAGAAAATTAGAGATAGCAAGGGTACATTTCAAGCAAAGATGGGCAGAATAAAGGACAGAAATGGTATGGACCTAACAGAAGCAGAAGATATTAAGAAGAGGTGGCAAGAATACACAGAAGAACTACAAAAAAGATTTTCAGTTCAGCCACTCAGTCATGTCTGACTCTCTGAGACCCCATGGATGGCAGCATGCCAGGCCTCCCTGTCCATCACCAACTCCTGGAGTTTACCCAAATTCATATCCATTAATTGGAGATGTCATCCAAACATCTCATCCTCTGGGTCCCCTTCTTCATCTGCCTTCAATTTTCCCAGCATCAGGGTCGTTTCAAATGAGTCACTTCTTCACATCAGGTGGCCAAAGTATTGGAGTTTCAGCTTCAACATCAGTCCTTCAAACGAACACCCAGGACTGATTTCCTTTAGGATGCACTGGTTGAGTCTCCTTGCAGTCCAAGGGACTCTCAAAAGTCTTCTCCAACATCACAGTTCAAAAGCATCAATTCTTTGGTGCTTAGCTTTCTTTATACTCCAACTCTCAGATCCGTACATGACCACTGGAAAAACCATAGCCTTGACTAGATGGACCTTTGTTGGCAAAGTAATGTCTCTGGTTTTTAATATGCTTTCTAACTTTCCTGCCAAGGGTTAAGGGTCCTTTAATTTCATAGCTTCAGTCACCATCTGCAGTGATTTTGGAGCCCCCTAAAATAAAGTCTGACACTGTTTCCCCATCTATTTCCCATGAAGTGATGGGACCAGATGCCATGATCTTGGTTTTCTGAATGTTGAGCTTTAAGCCAACTTTTTCACTCTCCTCTTTCACTTTCATCAAGAAGCTTTTTAGCTCTTCTTTGCTTTCTGCCATAACGGTGGTGTCATCTGCATATCTGAGGTTATTGATATTTCAAAGTATAAAATCTTGATTCCAGCTTGTGCTTCTTCCAGCCAAGTGTTTCTCATGATGTACTCTGCATATAAGTTAAATAAGCAAGGGGGCAATATACAGCCTTGACATACTCCTTTTCCTATTTGGATCCAGTCTGTTGTTCCATGTCCAGTTCTAACTGTTGCTTCCTGACCTGCATATAGATTCCTCAAGATGCAGGTCAGGTGGTCTGGTATTCTCATCTCTTTCAGAATTTTTCACAGCTTATTGTGATCCACACAGTCAAAGGCTTTGACATAGTCAATAAAGCAGAAATAGATGTTTTTTCTGGAACTCTCTTGCTTTTTTTCATGATCCAGCAGATGTTGGCGATTTGATATCTGGTTCCTCTGCCTTTTCTAAAACCAGCTTGAACATCTGGAAGTTCACGGTTCACATATTTTTGAAGCCTTGCTTGAAGAATTTTGAGCATTACTTTACTAGCGTGTGAGATGAGTGCTATTGTACGGTAGTTTGAACATTCTTTGGCATTGCCTTTCTTTGGGATTGGGATGAAAACTGACCTTTTCCAGTCATGAGGCTCCTGCAGAGTTTTCCAAATTTGCTGGCATATTGAGTGCAGCACTTTCTCAGCATCATCTTTAGAATTTGAAATAGCTCAACTGGAATTCCATCACCTCTACTATCTTTGTTCGTAGTGATGATTTCTCAGGTCTAGTTGACTTTACATTCCAGGATGTCTGGCTCTAGGTGAGTGATTGATCACACCATCATTATTATCTGGGTCATGAAGATCTTTTTTGTAAAGTTCATCTGTGTATCCATCACAGTGATTACAACAATTATGTGAGACAAAGATACAGAGTGCTTGTCATTCCACGGCCACTTTTTCTCACTAATAATCTCTCGTTAGACTTTTGGTAGGTCGTTAGGCATTACTGACAAAATGGAGGCACGGTCTCAACCCCTTCTTTTTGTTTTGCAGGCATGGACCTGGGATGAAGGAGTTAGGCCTTGTGATTCTGACTTGTTTTTTCCTCTCCTTGGCTGAGTTGACTGAAAAGAAATATTAAAGTGCTTATTGTTCTTGAGAGGAGCATGAGAAGGCACAAAGCCTTCTGCAGCTGTGCTCAGAGAATAATTCATAAAGTTAATCATTGACATGTAAGGACTTTTACAAAAGAGTGTTCTGGATGAGCACATAGTCTGCAGCTTGAAGCCATGGGAGGGATTGCTATCTGAAGCCTGTGAGGAAAATGTTTATGGCAAAGGAGTTTTTTGAATTTAGGGCTTAGAAATAATTAAAATAGTTAGAAGTTAAAGATTTAAGGAATGTTGTAACGTTAGCATATTTTACTATAGCTTATAGAGGTTAGGAATTTTAGAGATACTAATAATTAGAAGCCTTTTTAAGAGACAGTGAACTCAGGATGTTAGGGGCAAACAGGATTTATAAAGATAAGAAATAAACTGAGGAATGTGGCATGAGTTACAATGTAATCACAAGCTAACTATAGGACAGATAAGATGAAGTAGATAATAGATGGTAAAGCTGATTCTGAGAGAATTGTTGAAGCAGGAACTCTGTTTGAAGGGCAACAGTGATTTATGGAGATAATAAATCTGGGTGAGGGGGAACTGAAAATGTCAAACCTCTGACCTAATGCTTTTGTAAAAGTTTAAAAGAAAATCCTAAACTTGAAATAAATGCACAATCCAAGAAAACTGAGAGGCTGCGTCATTACTAGCTAACACCATCCCTCCCTTCAGGTTGAATCCCTGGCTGCTGGAGTCCATCAATTGGCTACAAAAGACAAAAGTACTCGTATGGCACTGATGTCAGCTTGGGTTTACCTGTTTAGAGCACCAGCCTTAACAGAACAAGAACACATGGCATGTACCTTCATAGCCTTCAAAAAGAGCACTTTGAGTGACAGCATGGAACTGGGCCTGCAGTTGAGATCAGAGGAAGGGAATTCCCATAAGTTGGTTGTTTCTTTGGCTATAAGCTGTTTTTAGATGGTAAAGAAAGACAAAGAAAGAAAGAGAAGTCGCTCAGTTGTGTCCGACTCTTTGCGACCCCGTGGACTGTAGCCTACCAGGCTTCTCTGTCCATGGGATTCTCTAGGCAAGAATACTGGAGTGGGTAATTTCCTTCTCTAGGGGATCTTCCCGACCCAGGGGTCGAACCCAGGTCTGCTGCATTGCAGGCAGACGCTTTAACCTCTGAGCCAAAAAACACACTTTTTACCTTCCAAATGTATATAATTCAAAACATTGCAAAGCCAGAGAACCACTTTGCTTTCTTTGTGGTTTTAAAGTGTTATGTTTGTCTCCTTTGTTCTAGGTTTTGATTTTTTGTTTTCCTAGCAATTTATTATTACCTCCAAATTTCATGGTCAACTACCACCACTTAGGTTTCCCATATAAAAATCAGTTTTTCTTTTTTTTAAAATCTCTCTTGTAACATNAAGTGTTATGTTTGTCTCCTTTGTTCTAGGTTTTGATTTTTTGTTTTCCTAGCAATTTATTATTACCTCCAAATTTCATGGTCAACTACCACCACTTAGGTTTCCCATATAAAAATCAGTTTTTCTTTTTTTTAAAATCTCTCTTGTAACATAATCAGGTATTCTAAAGCCATTATTTAAACATGGGTGCTAACACTTCTGGGAAATAAACAAGGCTGACATAATTTTGACAAGTTAATTTCTTTCTAAAATATAACAGAAATTCTCAGTTTTAACAATGTTCAAAACTTTTAACTGTATCTCATTTTCAAAAAATGCTACTTGAAGAAATTTTTTTCATATTCAAATAACAAAAGAGGTTAAGTTTTGTTTAAAAAGTACAGAATGATGAATTACAGGGGGGCGCTCCGCAGAAAGAGTAGAGGCAGTGGAACTTCCCTCAGCAAAGCCGAGGGGTCCCTAGGAGAGGTGAGCCTGCTGTCCCCCAACCCAGCCCCTCGGCGAGCGAGAGACAATCAGACGCGACAGGGGTTCCATCGAAGCAGTTCTGCTTTATTGTTGCAAACTCCCAGCTTANATTCTCCAGGCAAGACTACTGGAGTGGATTGCCATTGCCTTCTCCAGTGGTTTTCCCTACTTTCTTCAATTTAAAATTTTGCAATTAGGAGCTGATTATCTGAGCCACAGTCAGCTCCCAGTCTTGTTTTTGTTGTGTAGACCTTCTCCATCTTTGGCTGCAAAGAATATTATCAATCTCAGCTTGATATTGACCATTTTACAATTTCCATGCGTAGAATAGTTCCTTGTGTTGTTGGAAGAGAGCTTTTTCTATGACCAGTGCATTCTTTTGGTAAAATTCTGTTAGCCTTTGCCTTGTTCATTCTATACTTCAAGGTCAAATTTGCCTGTTACTCCAGGTATCTCTTGACTTCTTACTTTTGCATTGCAGTCCCCTATGATGAAAAGGACTTATTTTCTTGGTGTGAGTTCTGGAAGGTCTTATAAGTCTTCACAGAACCATTCAACTTCAGGTTCTTTGGCATTCATAGTTGGGACATAGACTTGGATTACTGTGGTAATTGAATAGTTTTCCTTGGAAACAAACCAAGGTCATTTTGTTATTTTTGAGATTGCATCCAAATACTGCACTTTGGACTCTTGTTGGCAATAAGGGCTATTCCATTTCTTCTAANATAGACTTGGATTACTGTGATAATTGAATAGTTTTCCTTGGAAACAAACCAAGGTCATTTTGTTATTTTTGAGATTGCATCCAAATACTGCACTTTGGACTCTTGTTGGCAATAAGGGCTATTCCATTTCTTCTGAGGGAAGGATATAATAGTCATCTGAATTAAAATCACCCATTCAGTTCTCTATGACATAACACTTTTCATACATTTTCAACAAAGGCATCCTTAGACAAACAAACTATTGCTAAATTTTTCATTTGTGGGAATTTTGGAAAAAATAGGACAGAAAGACATTCTTATAATTAAAATAGAATGAAGAAACTCTATAGAGATGGAGCTGTGGCATTTTCTTTTGGATAAACTTTTTTTGTTTTTGTTTTTAAATCCACAAGGAATTTTCTTTATATAAGCGTTCACATATGACTTAAAATATTTAAATTCATAATCAGGCTTACTTATTCTGAGACATAGTAAGCTCACTAAGAGTAATAAAATTATAATTTAAATTGCTAAAAAATGACTTCCATGTTACTTTGAAGGAGCATAGCTATTGTGTCATTTAGCTATAATTTAGGTGTGTGTGCCTTTTTCCCGGCTTCCATGCTCCTTGAACTTTTTTATCAGAGCTGACAGGTTTTATGAAAATTATGACAGGAAAAAACAATTATTAACTATGAAAATTTGGTATTGAATTGCTTTCTAATCACATCAATTTTCTTTATCATCCTGTTTAGTGAATATGTTGAAAAGCAGAACTGCACTGAATGTAGAAAACAAGACTAATTGGAGTTAGATGGAGTGTTTTCTTGCTGCTTCCAAAAGCCCTTCAGCAATATTATTTGAATACAGTCCAAATTTATTTTTCCTATAATTATAAAAACAAAACAAAACAAAACAAAACTCATGGTCCTTATGGGCTTCCCTGGTGCCTCAGAGGTCCTTATATAGAAATTTGTATCAAACATCTTAAAAATATGTCACGTAGTAATCAATTAGTGGCTTCTGGCTTCAATATAGATATCTGCAATGTATAAATGTGTTAAAAGATCATATAGATATATTTAACATATAGTATTAACTTTAACATGGTTAAAAATTTTAAAATCAGTCTGAGCCATGGGAAAATACAACAAATTAACCCAGGAGAAAGAACTATCAAATCTCTAAATTTTATGAAATTCTCAAATTGTCTAAAGAAGGTATGGAATCTCAGTCTGAGTTGGAAGCATCTTATGAGCTTCCCTTGTAGCTCAGCTGTTAAAGAATCCACCTATAATGCAGGAGACCCCTGGTTTGATTCAGAATATCCGCTCCAGTATTCTTAGACTTCCCTGACGGCTCCGTAAAGAAAACTTGCCTGCAATGCAGGAGACGTGGGTTGGGAAGATCCCCTGGAGAAGGGAATGGTTACCTATTTCAGTATTCAGGACTGGAGAATTCCATGGGCAGAGGAGCTTGACAGACCAGACATGACTGAATGACTTTTACTTTCACACTTTCATATTTAAAATATGAATGAATTTAATTGGTATTATCAAATGCATTTCTAAACTATGAAGCAGAACTATAGTCAGTTAATAACAACACATTATAATTTATCCAGGAGAGGACCATGGAGAATGTTATGATAAAGAAAACACAGAAGAGATAAATATCTGTATTCTGAACAAAGTAGAACTGTGAAGCACAAATGATAGTCTCTCTAAATAGAAATGGAACTCCTGTCTACATGAGTTACAGTCCTCTTGTGCTTATATAAAGGTCTTCATCTAACCCCAGAAAATAATACTAACATACAAAGAAAGCTATAAATGCAGTAAATCATGAATTATCCATATACCTTCACTACAATTCTTAGTATTAGACAAAACATAATTTGAGACTATTCTTTCTTTGTAATGGAAATAAATTGATTTACTCAGTAGATATTAAAAATTAGTATTGTTGAAACATTTTTGCTTAATTTTTCTTACTTTCTCCAGAAAGAACATCATACAAATACAATACAATTATTAGCAAATATCCTTTCAGTTTAAAACTATCACATTCCTTCTTTTATAATTCTAATTTTATTAAATCCTACAATTAAAAAGAATATCACCAGTTAATAAATGCATATATCTTTTTTCCTAAAGATTCATCACTTAAACATAGTATGCCTAACAAGAATATTCAAACATATAAAATTTATAATCATTCATATTATTCCAAAATTATTAATATAAAATTAAATATCAAGACCAATGAATAAGAATTAAATGCTATACATATTAATCATGAGAAACATCAGTGTCTTAAAAGATTTGTACATATATATATATAATTCTTGGTATTAGACAAAACTTCTATGTATACATATGTATACGTAGTATATACAAAACATATGTATACATAGTAAATATACTTTTTATATATGCAAAAATTATTTAGATTTGGATAACCCAAGTCTCATGAAATAAATTACTACCTTTACTCTGAATAATTTCCCTATAGTAGACAGTCACCTGTATGTTAATTCATAAAAGTTGATCAACTTGTTAAGCGGCTGATGAAAATTATCAAGTACTCTTGCTGCTGCAAGCAGAGCTGCTGTGTTTGCTGCAACTACTGTTCTCCATAGAAAGCACTTGCAAAAATCAGGACAGAACTAACATTTCTCTTTCTGACCATTGCTACTTCATCCCTCAGTTTAAAGCAAGAGGAGAGTTACTCTGCATCTGACCAAAGTAATGCCCAAAGAAACAAGCTGGTATTAAAAAAAAAAAATCCATCCTTTGTTGTCACAACCAATCTAGTGATGCTTTTCTTTATTCCTTGGCTTCTCTGTCAAAGAAGGTCAATAATCATGTTCTGCCCTTTGATTCTTTCAAAAATCTGAAGCTTTAAAGCTGTAAAACTATCTTCTTCCTTTTACAAAGTAAAACTGAGTAAAACATCATTTAACACACCAAAAATATCTTCTGTGTAGTAAAAATAAAGCTAGGACAAGAAAAATACAAAGAACCACCAATATCTCACACTGTACTTGACATGTTGTCATAGTAGCTATCAATCTTTAGCCTATTTATACCCTTTCTTCTTCACTTAGTTGAGAAATTTTCCCTGAGTTATCTCATCCATTCCCATAACTTTAGCTATTTTACAGTTCCTGAAAACACTCAAATTTTTGTCTTTAGCAAAGATAACACCTGACCCTATCTATATTCAGCTGTATTATATAGATCCCACTTGCAAGGAATATAGGCAACCTGAACTAAACATATCCAAAACAGTTTACTGATTTTTCTTTTTTGAAATTTATTCCTCCTTCTCAATATCAACTTGATAATATCTTCCTTTTTATTATCATAGATATGTGTTATACATTCTTATTATAGCCCTTATTGAATTGTACAATGATATTTCCCTGTATGACTTAATATATTATGATTATATGTTCCTTAAAATCAAGGTTTAATTGTTTTCTTCCAGTGTTATTGAGATATGATTGACATAGAGAAACTAGATATTTAAGGTGTACAGTGCAGTAATTTGACTTGCATATGTCATAATGTGATAATCAATTTAAGTTTAATGAACATGACTCAGCTAAAAATAAATATAAAAAAATTTCCTTGTGATTATAACTCTTAGAATTTAATCTCTGAAAGACTTTCATATATAATACACTACAGTGCAAATTATATTTATCATGCTGTACGTTACATCCCTAGTACATATTTATCTTATAAATGAAAATTTATACCTTTTGACTGTCTTTATCCAATTCCTTATACCTACCAATAGGAACAACAAATCTAACTACTTTTTCTATTTTTTGTTAGTTTTGTTTTGAAGTGTAATTGACCTAAAACACATTAGTTCTTGTTGCACAATATAGTGATTCCACATTTCTATACATTTCAAAATGATCATCATGGTAAGCCTAGTTACTATATATCACCATACAAAGATGTTGCATCCTCGACTATATTCTCTTTACTGTAAATTTTATATCTGTGACTCATTTATTTCACAGTTAGAAGTTATATATCTCTTTTTATCCCTCACTCATTTCTCTCCTTATACCAACCAGTTCCCCTCTAGCAACTAACCTCTTGTTTTCTGGATTTTTTTTTTTTACTCATTTCTGTTTTTTCATTTTATTTTTAGATTTCACATATAGGTGAAACTATACAGTGTTTGTATTTCTCTGACTTATTTTACTTAGCATAAGATAATCTAAGTCTATTCATGCTCTTCCAAATGGCAAAATTTCATTCTTTGTTATGGCTAAGTACAATTCTACTGTACATATGTACCAGTACTACTTCTTTTTGCTGTTATTGTTGAGTATTTAATATATCACATTTATTAAGACATGTAGGCAGAGTAGAACCTTTGTTATCTTTTTTGCTTTTTGCTATGTCCTGAACTTTTCACCTTAAAATCATTCAAAGAATTTAATATACTTGTGCTTCTTTATCCATTCATCTACTTCTGAGCATTTAGATTGCTTCCATATCTTGCTTATTGTACCATCTGAGCCACCAGGGAAGTGAATAGAAGGGTACATATATCTTTTCTAAGTAGTATTTTCTTTTTCTTCACACAAATGCCAAGGAGTAGAATGAATCATTTAATAGTTCTATTTTTAATGTTCAGAGGAATCCTCATGTTTTCCACAGTGGCTGCACCAATTTACATTCCCACCAACTGTACATAAGGGTTACGTTTTTTCTATAAGCTCATCAATACTTGTTATTTGTTCTTTTTTTAATAACAACTCTGGCAGATGCAAGATGATATCTCATGTAGTTTTGATTGATATTTCCCCAGCTAATAGTGATGCTGAGCATCTTTTCATGTGTCTGTTGGCCATCTGCATGTCTTCTTTGGAAAAATGTCGGNTTTATATATGCAAAAATTATTTAGATTTGGATAACCCAAGTCTCATGAAATAAATTACTACCTTTACTCTGAATAATTTCCCTATAGTAGACAGTCACCTGTATGTTAATTCATAAAAGTTGATCAACTTGTTAAGCGGCTGATGAAAATTATCAAGTACTCTTGCTGCTGCAAGCAGAGCTGCTGTGTTTGCTGCAACTACTGTTCTCCATAGAAAGCACTTGCAAAAATCAGGACAGAACTAACATTTCTCTTTCTGACCATTGCTACTTCATCCCTCAGTTTAAAGCAAGAGGAGAGTTACTCTGCATCTGACCAAAGTAATGCCCAAAGAAACAAGCTGGTATTAAAAAAAAAAAAAATCCATCCTTCATTGTCACAACCAATCTAGTGATGCTTTTCTTTATTCCTTGGCTTCTCTGTCAAAGAAGGTCAATAATCATGTTCTGCCCTTTGATTCTTTCAAAAATCTGAAGCTTTAAAGCTGTAAAACTATCTTCTTCCTTTTACAAAGTAAAACTGAGTAAAAAATCATTTAACACACCAAAAATATCTTCTGTGTAGTAAAAATAAAGCTAAGACAAGAAAAATACAAAGAACCACCAATATCTCACACTGTACTTGACATGTTGTCATAGTAGCTATCAATCTTTAGCCTATTTATACCCTTTCTTCTTCACTTAGTTGAGAAATTTTCCCTGAGTTATCTCATCCATTCCCATAACTTTAGCTATTTTACAGTTCCTGAAAACACTCAAATTTTTGTCTTTAGCAAAGATAACACCTGACCCTATCTATATTCAGCTGTATTATATAGATCCCACTTGCAAGGAATATAGGCAACCTGAACTAAACATATCCAAAACAGTTTACTGATTTTTCTTTTTTGAAATTTATTCCTCCTTCTCAATATCAACTTGATAATATCTTCCTTTTTATTATCATAGATATGTGTTATACATTCTTATTATAGCCCTTATTGAATTGTACAATGATATTTCCCTGTATGACTTAATATATTATGATTATATGTTCCTTAAAATCAAGGTTTAATTGTTTTCTTCCAGTGTTATTGAGATATGATTGACATAGAGAAACTAGATATTTAAGGTGTACAGTGCAGTAATTTGACTTGCATATGTCATAATGTGATAATCAATTTAAGTTTAATGAACATGACTCAGCTAAAAATTAAATATAAAAAAATTTCCTTGTGATTATAACTCTTAGAATTTAATCTCTGAAAGACTTTCATATATAATACACTACAGTGCAAATTATATTTATCATGCTGTACGTTACATCCCTAGTACATATTTATCTTATAAATGAAAATTTATACCTTTTGACTGTCTTTATCCAATTCCTTATACCTACCAATAGGAACAACAAATCTAACTACTTTTTCTATTTTTTGTTAGTTTTGTTTTGAAGTGTAATTGACCTAAAACACATTAGTTCTTGTTGCACAATATAGTGATTCCACATTTCTATACATTTCAAAATGATCATCATGGTAAGCCTATTTACTATATATCACCATACAAAGATATTGCATCCTCGACTATATT
The DNA here is from genome assembly GCA_006410735.1 of Raphicerus campestris. NCBI lineage: Eukaryota > Metazoa > Chordata > Mammalia > Artiodactyla > Bovidae > Raphicerus > Raphicerus campestris. The sequence goes on from SJYW01057200.1 coordinate 60,226, forward strand.
CTCTTTACTGTAAATTTTATATCTGTGACTCATTTATTTCACAGTTAGAAGTTATATATCTCTTTTTATCCCTCACTCATTTCTCTCCTTATACCAACCAGTTCCCCTCTAGCAACTAACCTCTTGTTTTCTGGATTTTTTTTTTTTACTCATTTCTGTTTTTTCATTTTATTTTTAGATTTCACATATAGGTGAAACTATACAGTGTTTGTATTTCTCTGACTTATTTTACTTAGCATAAGATAATCTAAGTCTATTCATGCTCTTCCAAATGGCAAAATTTCATTCTTTGTTATGGCTAAGTACAATTCTACCGTACATATGTACCAGTACTACTTCTTTTTGCTGTTATTGTTGAGTATTTAATATATCACATTTATTAAGACATGTAGGCAGAGTAGAACCTTTGTTATCTTTTTTGCTTTTTGCTATGTCCTGAACTTTTCACCTTAAAATCATTCAAAGAATTTAATATACTTGTGCTTCTTTATCCATTCATCTACTTCTGAGCATTTAGATTGCTTCCATATCTTGCTTATTGTACCATCTGAGCCACCAGGGAAGTGAATAGAAGGGTACATATATCTTTTCTAAGTAGTATTTTCTTTTTCTTCACACAAATGCCAAGGAGTAGAATGAATCATTTAATAGTTCTATTTTTAATGTTCAGAGGAATCCTCATGTTTTCCACAGTGGCTGCACCAATTTACATTCCCACCAACTGTACATAAGGGTTACGTTTTTTCTATAAGCTCATCAATACTTGTTATTTGTTCTTTTTTTAATAACAACTCTGGCAGATGCAAGATGATATCTCATGTAGTTTTGATTGATATTTCCCCAGCTAATAGTGATGCTGAGCATCTTTTCATGTGTCTGTTGGCCATCTGCATGTCTTCTTTGGAAAAATGTCGGTTTAGATCGTCTGTCCATTTTAAAAATATTTTCTTGGCCATGCTGCATGAAATGTGGAATCCTATTGCCCTAACCAGTGATAAAACTCACACCCCTTGCATTGGAAGTGTGGGGTCTTAGCCACTTGACTGCCAGAGAAGTCTCCTCTGCCCCTTTTAAAGTTGGATTGTTTGTTTTATTTTTTTTTTTTATGTTGAATTGCATCAGTTCTTTGTATATTATGGATATTAGGCTTTTATTGAATATCTCATAAAGTAGCTCTTTTGTTTACTTGATAGTTTATCTGAATTCTCTACTCTGTTACATTCATCTATGTGTTTGTTTTTGTGCCAGTATCATACTGTTCAATTTTGTAGTACTGTTTGAAATAAGAGGTAAGATATCTTCAGGTTTATTTTTCTTTTTCAAGATAGTTTTTAGCTACTCTAGGTTTTTTGCATTTCCATACAAATTTTAAAATTCTGTGTTCTAGTTCTCTGAAAAGTGCTATTGGTATTTTGATGGGAATTTCATTGAACAGGCAAATTGCTTTGCATAAATGGTTGGTCATTGTAAAAATATTAATTTTTATAATCCGTGAACATGGTGTACCTTTCCATCTGCTTGTGTAGTCTTCAGTGTCTTTCATCACTGTCTGGCAGTTTCTCAGTGCATATCTTATGTCTCATTGTTGTTGCTGTTTTTCAGTCACTCAGTTGAGTCCAACTCTTTGTGATCCCATGGACTGCAACACTCTGGGCTTCCCTGTCCTTCACCATCTCCAGAGTTTGATCAAACTCATGTCCACTGAGTATGTGATGATACGCAAATATCTCATCCTCTCTCATCCCCTTCAGTATTTCCCAGCATCAGGGTCTTTTCCAATTAGTCAGTTCTTTGCATCAAACAGTCAAAGTGTTGGAGTTTGGCAACAGTCCTTCCAATGAATATTCAGGGTTGATTTACTTTAGGATTGACTGGTTTGATATCCTTGCAGTCCAAGGGACTCTCAGGAATCTTCTCCAACCCCACAGTTCAGAAGCATCTATTCTTTGGTGTTGACCTTTCTTTATGTTCCAACTCTCCATACATGACTACTGGGAAAAAACAACAACAACAACAACAACATAGCTTTCACTATACGAACTTTTGTTGTAAAATTAATGTCTCTGATTTTTAATATAATGCCTAGATTTGTCATAGATTTTCTTCCAAGGAGCAATTTTCTTTTAATTTCATGGCTGCAGTCACCATCTGCAGTGATTTGGGAGCACAAGGAAATTGTCTCTGTTTCCATTGTTTTCCCCTCTATTTGCCATGAAGTAATGGGACTGTATGCCATGACCTTAGTTTTTTGAATGTTGAGTTTTAATAGAGATTACATAACTTAAATAGTTGTTTGTTTAAAAGTATTTTCAAGTCAACTTTGCTCAAAGTACGGGGGATGCAAATACATCAGATATAGATCCTTAATTCATTGAGCTTCCATTATAACTGGAAAAAAAACAGTGAAATAATTAATTGATTATTTCATTCAGCAAACAATGAGTATGTTATATCATGAGAAAGAGGTAAGAACATGAATAAAAGCAACAGTGGAAGAGCCTGGAGAGAAAAGTCTAGTTCAGGTTACCAGGAGGGCAGACTATGTAATAGAAAATAGACTTGGAGAAGCCTCCTAGGGGCTGGCATGCCAGAATAGAGAGATGAATTTCATCCTGCAGCCAGAGATACTAAACTTTTATGAGCAAAGAAACAGAAAATTAGATCTTCAGGAATGCAGATCTCCCAGCAATGTACAGATAGCTTGCATTAGGAAGAGTGAGATGTAGTGAATTCAGATTCAACAAGTGTAGCAATAGCTCAGGTGGTGAAATCCAGGGTAAAATCAAGGATGATAGCAATAGTGAAAGAAGGAGGGACAAATGGAGAAGATATTCTGAATAAGAAGGGACAGGACTTGGAAATGAGTAAACTGTAGGTTAAGGTGAAATGAGATCTCAAGAGGGAAAGTAATGCTTTCAAGTCTGAGTAACCTGGATAGTAACAGAAGGGATAGAAACTAAAGTAGGAAACTCAGGAAAAAGAGGATTAGCAGTTGGAAATGTGATAGAGTCAGTTTGTACATTTGATTCTGTTATACAAATGTGGTATCTGTGTAGAAGTAACAAGCATATGATAAAAATTATATGTGTGCACCCACACACACATGCACCATGCATGTTTGCAAGAACACAAGGAGGAAAGTAAACTGTTTTTGTGCTTTCCCAGCTTTGAAAATAAAATATGTATCTCTGGAAACACTACTCATTAGCCTAGCATTACTATAACTTTCCTCCTCAACTTTAGCCCATGATACAATTTTATGAATGCATCACAGGCATAAGGTAGTCTGTTCTTCTAACCCTAATGCTATTCTAAGTCTCTCATTTAATTTTCATTATTCAACTCTTTGTCCCATTTATTGGTCCTTCTATTATTCCTTGTATTTTTCTTATAACTTGCATAGGCATTTTTAAGGACTAGATATCAACATAATATGGACACAATTTTTAGCCACCTATAGTTATTGTGGGGCTTCCCAGGTGGTGCTAGTGGTAAAGAATCTGCCCGCCAATTCAAGAGGTACAGGAGACATGGATTCAATCTCTGGGGCAGGAAAATCCCCTGGAGAAGAAAATGGAAACACACTCCAGTATTCTTGCTTGGAAAATCCCATGGCCAGAAGAGCATGGAGGGCTATAATTCATGGGGTGATAAAGAGTTAGACACGACTGATGCATGTACCCCATAGTCATTTTGAGGTCTCTAATATAATATCAAAGATATAATTAGGAAGTTATATCAAGCATTGAAAATAATCACCAATTCTGAAAAAGTTAAGAAATAAATTACTACAAATAGTAAGGAATTGACTATAACTACAGGAGCATACAATTTCAGCTATATAACCACATGAGTTGAAATGCCTCAAAGTTCAGTAAAAACTTGGACACATGGAGGTCAAAATCTAGAGATAAACTTAAAAATGTTCAGACATTTAGTTCAATAAGCCCAAAAGTGGGGGGAAAAAAAAAGGCATTAGGAAGTCCATGAATTGCCTCTACTTATGTGCTTGGTCTTTTTTTATCATGGCCCGTATGACAGCACAGTCTCATTCAGCCAAACTGCTTTGATTCTGGCTAAGAACTAAAAGTACAAAAGCACTTGAATATATGGAAAATTGGTGGGTTCAAGTGTGGGGCAAGCAATTGGTATGAAAATAAGGGAAAGTTTAAAAGTTCATATTGTAAACCAATTTTCCCTTTCCTATTAAAAACTAGTGGGATAGAAATCTGCTTCCAAATAAGCCTTTTTGAAATCACAGCTAGAGATTGCAAACATACTGTTTAGCTGGTAGGCCCACTTTGTCTTCTTTCTGTAACTGGATAGGTACTTCTGTTGGATTAAAGATAAAAATACATTGGAAAGTGCTACACAGTATGAACCCAGTGATTAATGGCATTTTGTGCACACAGAATATAAAGAATCTTTTTTAAAAATTGTAAGCATGGAGGAAATGTAGAAACTTTTTCACTTTCTTCTCTTTCTATACTTCATATCAATAATGTAGATATCAGGGATAAAGAATGGAGTAAAATATTAAATACATATTTATACACACAGAGGAAGTGCCCTGTATGTGAACAAGTTCCTTTCTGAGACTGTGTTCATGAGTCCAGTTTGTTCAAAAATCTCCAACAAAATTAGCCTAGGTACCCAACTAACACAACTGGCTGTATGGTACTCACAGTAATTGGTTTATAATAATTTTCACACAAATAGTACATAAAAAAACAAATACAAAAAATAAACACTTTTAATATTTTAGCTCAGTTTAGTTCAGTCCCTCAGTCATGTCTGACTCTTTCCGAACCCATGAACTGCATCATGCCAGACCTGTCCATCACCAACTCCTGGAGCTTGCTCAAACTCATGTCCATCGAGTGAGTGATGCCATCCAATCAACTCATGCTCTGTTGTCCCCTTCTCTTCCTGCCTTCAATCTTTCCCACCTTCAGGGTCTTTTCCAGTGAGTCAGTTCTTCGCATCAGGTGGCCAAAGTATTGGAGTTTCAACTTCAGCATCAGTCCTTGAATTTTCAGGACTGATTTCCTTTAGGATGGATTGGTTGGATGTTCTTGCTGTCCAAGGGACTTTCAAGAGTCTTCTCCAACCCCACAGTTCAAAAGCATAAATTCTTCAGCCCTCAGCTTGCTTTATACTCCAACTCTCACATCCATACATGACTATTGGAAAAATCATAGCTTTGTTTACATGGAACTTTGTCTGCAAAGTAATAATTCTGCTTTTTAATATGCTGTCTAGGTTGGTCATAGCTTTTCTTCCACGGAACAAGTGTCTTTTAATCTCATGGCTGCAGTCACCATCTGCAGTGATTTTTGAGCCCAAGAAAATAAAGTCTGTTTGTTTCTCCACCGATTTCCCATGGAGTGATGGGACCAGATGCCATGATCTTAGTTTTTTTGAATGTTGAGTTTTAAACTAGTTTTTCCACTCTCCTTTTTCACTTTCATCAAGAGGATCTTTAGTTCCTCTTTGCTTTCTGCCATAAGGGTGGTGTCATGTGCATATCTGAGGTAATCGATATTTCTCCTGGTAATCATGATTCTAGTTTGTGATTCATCCAGTCCAGCATTTTGCATGATGTAATCTGCATGAAAGTGAAGTTGAAAGTTGCTCAGTTGTCTCTGGCTCTTTGCCACCCCATGGACTATATGGTCCCTGGGATTCTCCAGGCCAGAGTACTGGAGTGGGTAGCTTTTCCTTTCTCCAGGGATCTTCCCAACCCAGGGCTTGACCCCTAGGTGTCCCGCATTTCCGGCAGAGTCTTTACCAGCTGAGCCACAAGGGAAGCCACAAGAGAAGCACTCTGCCTTGAAGTTAAAAAAGCAAGGTGGCCATGTACAGTCTTGATGGACTCCTTTCCCAAATTGGAACCAGTTTATTGTTCCATGTGTGATCCACACAGTCAAAGGCTTTAGTGTAGTCAATAAAGCTGTTATTTTTCTGGAATTTTCTTGCTTTTCCTATGATCCAATGGATATTGGAAGTTCTATCTCTGGTTCCTCTCCCTTTTCCAAATACAGCTTGAATATCTGAAAGTTCTTGGTTCACATACCGTTAAAGCCTGGCTTGGAGATTTCTAAACATTATTTTGCTAGAATGTGAAAAGAGTGCAATTGTGTAGTAGTTTGCACATTCTTTGGCAATGCTTTTCTTTGGTATTGGAATGAAAACTGACCTTTTCCAGTTCCGTGGCCACTGCTGAGTTTTCCAAATTCATCAGCATGTTGAGTGCACTACTATAACTCCATCATGTTTTAGGATATGAAACAGTTCAGCTGGAATTCCTTCACTTCCATTAACTTTCTTCGTAGTGATGCTTTCTAAGGCCCACTTGCTTCAGCTCAGTTCAGTTCAGTTCAGTCGCTCAGTCGTGTCCAACTCTTCGCGACCCCATGAATTAAGCACACCAGGCCTTCCTGTTCATCATCATCTCTCGGAGTTCACTCAGACTCACGTCCATTGAGTCAGTGACGCCATCCAGCCGTCTCATCCTCGGTTGTCCCCTTCTCCTCCTGTCCCCAATCCCTCCCAGCATCAGGGTCTTTTCCAGTGAGTCAACTCTTCGCATGAGGTGGCCAAAGTACTGGAGATTCAGCTTCAGCATCATTCCTTCCAAAGAAATCCCAGGGTTGATCTCCTTCAGAATGGACTGGGGGGATCTCCTCGCAGTCCAAGGGACTCTCAAGAGTCTTCTCCAACACCACAGTTCAAAAGCATCAATTCTTTGGTGCTCAGCCTTCTTCACAGTCCAACTCCCACATCCATACATGACCACTGGAAAAACCATAGCCTTGACTAGATGGACCTTAGTTGGCAAAGTAATGTCTTTGCTTTTGAATATACTATCTAGGTTGGTCATAACTTTTCTTCCAAGGAGTAAGCGTCTATCCCACATTGAAGGTCAGGAATGGTGGCAGTAAGGAGATACCCCTAGTCCAAGGTAAGGAGCAGCGGCTGTGCTTTGCTGGAGCAGCCGTGAAGAGATACCCCATGCCCAAGGTAAGAGAAACTCAAGTAAGATGGTAGGTGTTTCAAGAGGACATCAGAGGGCAGACACACTGAAACCATACTCACAGAAAACTAGTCAATCTA
>SJYW01057200.1:73618-105986 GCA_006410735.1 Raphicerus campestris
CCCTACCACACAATTTCACTCATCTCACATGCTAGTAAAGTAATGCTCAAAATTCTCCAAGCCAGGCTTCAACAATACGTGAACCGTGAACTCCCTGATGTTCAAGCTGGTTTTAGAAATGGCAACATCCACTGGATCATCAAAAAAGCAAGAGGGTTCCTGAAAAATGTATCTATTTCTGCTTTATTGACTATGCCAAAGCCTTTGACTGTATGGATCACAGTAAACTAGAAAATTCTGAAAGAGATGGGAGTACCAAACTACCTGACCTGCCTCTTGAGAAACCTGTATGCAGGTCAAGAAGCAACAGTTAAAATTGGACATGGAACAACAGACCAGTTCCAAATAGGAAAAGGAGTACATAAGGCTGTATAATGTCAACCTGCTTATTTAACTTCTATGCAGAGTACATCATGAGAAATGCTGGACTGGAAGAATCACATGCTGGAATCAAGGTTGCCGGGAGAAATATCAATAACCTCAGATATGCAGATGACACCACCCTAATGGCAGAAAGTGAAGAGGAACTAAAAAGCCTCCTGATGAAAGTGAAAGAGGATAGTTAAAAAGTTGACTTAAAGCTCAACATTCAGAAAACAAAGATCATGGCCTCTGGTCCCATCACTTCATGGGAAATAGATGGGGAAACAGTGGTAACAGTGTTAGACTTTATTTTTGGGCTCCAAAATCACTGCAGATGGTGACTGCAGCCATGAAACGATGCTTACTCCTTGGAAGGAAAGTTATGACCCACTTGATAGCATATTCAAAAGCAGAGACACTACTTTGCTAACAAATGTCCATCTAGTCAAAGCTATGGTTTTTCCAGTTGTCATGTATGAATTGTGAGAGTTGGACTGTGAAGTAGGCTGAGTGATGAATAATTGATGCTTTTGAACTGTCATCTTGAAGACTTTGAGAGTCCTTTGGACTACAAGGAGGTCCAATCTTTCCATCTTAACGGGGGTTAGTCCTGGGTGTTCATGGAAGGCTGATGCTGAAGCTCAAACTCCAATACTTTGGCCACCTCATGAGAAATGCTGACTCATTGGAAAAGGCCCTAATGCTGAGAGGGAATGGGGGCAGGAGGAGAAGGGGATGACAGAGGATGAGATGGTTGGTTGGTATCACCGAGTCTATGCACATGGGTTTGAGTGAACTCCAGGAGTTGGTGATGGACAGGGAGACCTGGCGTGCTGCGATTCATGGGGTTGCAAGGAGTCAGACATACTGAGTGACTGAACTGAACTGAACTGAACTATAGCCCTCTGTGAAGTAAAGTACACAAAAGTTTAACCACTTGTAGAGGATGACCACGTATACCAGAGGTGTAAACTAACTTATGTGATTGGACATGCTAATGCATATTCCCATCCTGGAAAGTTTCTAACTTGAAGGTTTTCTTATAAGAAACTGACTGTATACGCACATATACACTTTGTACATTATATGAATATATATATATAAAACAGATATACTCTTAGATAACTCTGCATTGACCTCTGACTGTATGATTTCTTGGGTCCAGCACTGGAATAAATAGGTGGATCACATATAAAAAACATTGGCAGATGGTGGCTCTGTATGTGCATGTGGGTGTATGTAGATCAAGAGTTCAGTTTTGATCAGTTGACTGTGATACTTGGAGAGAATCCATATGAAGAAGCCTATAAAATGTGTGTTGACCGTATGGGCCTGAAGCTCAAAGGTATGGTTTATTTTGAATATATAAATTTTAAATTTAAGGGAATATTACTAGTGAAGCTGAACAATGAAATTGGAAAATATTTCCTATGGAAATTTAGTGGATTATAAAGGAAACAAAAATCAGGACCTAAGGAATTGTGAAGAGGGAGAGAAAATAGCAAACAAGACTGAAATGGGATAGTTAAGAAAATAGGTATCATGAGGGAGTATGGCATTAGAGAAGCCTAAAATAGAGTCTTTTGGTAAAAGAGAACCTCAAAATGTAGAGGCTCTGGATCAGCTTGTTTTGGTTGAGCTTGGAAGTAAGAAACCAGAAGTATTAAAACAGATCCAATAAATGAGTGTTTTCTTTGAAGAAGAGAGAAAAGCCATGGGATGGTAGCTAAAGAGTAATAGGATTCTTGGGATGACAGTATTAAATGGGAAGACTAAAGTGGTTTAAATGCTATTGAGAGGATATAGCAGAATTGAAGAAACTGTGGGCACAGGAGAGTGAGCATTTTAAGGCTTCTGTGAAGGAGTGAGGAAATATATGATCAGTATTTTAGGGTTCTTAGCTGCAAACAAACAAACAAACAAACAAACAAAAACCCAAAACCCAAATTCACTTTCCTGATTTGTAGAACCTCTGTCACATTTATGTTTAAGTTGTAAGGCAGGTGGAAATTTGAACATTGTATTACATTACAGAGGAAAGTCTCATAACATGTGATTTTATAAAATTTAGAAGGATGTTAAACATGATAGACATCCAATATAGAAGAGATCTCTACTATAAGAGCCAACACATGGGTGGAATAATGAGCCTTAGTAGCTTAGCTATTCTCTGTGGCACAGAAAGAAGAAATAATAAATTGATGAGGATCTGAAAGTTAGTTTTGAGAGATGCCATTGGATGGTAATGATTTCTCTCAGAGAAGCAGGACATAAATTCATTCTCTGAGACTGCAGGGAGAGAGATGATCTGTGGCTTGTCTCTTATACACATCTACTAGTGAAGCTGAACAATGAAATTGGAAAATATTTCCTATGGAAATTTAGTGGATTATAAAGGAAACAAAAATCAGGACCTAAGGAATTGTGAAGAGGGAGAGAAAATAGCAAACAAGACTGAAATGGTATAGTTAAGAAAATAGGTATCATGAGGGAGTATGGCATTAGAGAAGCCTAAAATAGAGTCTTTTGGTAAAAGAGAACCTCAAAATGTAGAGGCTCTGGATCAGCTTGTTTTGGTTGAGCTTGGAAGTAAGAAACCAGAAGTATTAAAACAGATCCAATAAATGAGTGTTTTCTTTGAAGAAGAGAGAAAAGCCATGGGATGGTAGCTAAAGAGTAATAGGATTCTTGGGATGACAGTATTAAATGGGAAGACTAAAGTGGTTTAAATGCTATTGAGAGGATATAGCAGAATTGAAGAAACTGTGGGCACAGGAGAGTGAGCATTTTAAGGCTTCTGTGAAGGAGTGAGGAAATATATGATCAGTATTTTAGGGTTCTTAGCTGCAAACAAACAAACAAACAAACAAACAAAAACCCAAAACCCAAATTCACTTTCCTGATTTGTAGAACCTCTGTCACATTTATGTTTAAGTTGTAAGGCAGGTGGAAATTTGAACATTGTATTACATTACAGAGGAAAGTCTCATAATATGTGATTTTATAAAACTTAGAAGGATGTTAAACATGATAGACATCCAATATAGAAGAGATCTCTACTATAAGAGCCAACACATGGGTGGAATAATGAGCCTTAGTAGCTTAGCTATTCTCTGTGGCACAGAAAGAAGAAATAATAAATTGATGAGGATCTGAAAGTTAGTTTTGAGAGATGCCATTGGACGGTAATGATTTCTCTTAGAGAAGCAGGACATAAATTCATTCTCTGAGACTGCAGGGAGAGAGATGATCTGTGGCTTGGCAATGTGGAGATTTAAAATGGTCATTGTGGAGACTGAGAAAGAAGGCTGAAAAAGCAGACATAACATTTATGAACTGTGTAGATATTTTCACAGTAAGATGGTGACTATGAATTTATAACTTTTCCAATTAAATGACTTTGTTTTTAAAGAACCACAAGAGACAGGGTGGTGACATGGAAAAAATAGATTTCCAGGTTTCGACTTTATTTGGAAGTCATGTAAAATGGTAGAGAAGACCAGGAGGTTAACTATATTAGAGATGAGTCATAGATGTACAAATTTCAAATAAGCTTGCATAACCATCATTGCAAATAGCTAGTGTTAGGGTATAACACCTGAAGTGTAGTTGAGGAATTAGGCACCTAAGGAAAGATCCCATATGATGTGAGTTGGCCTGTTATTCTAGCCCATCAGTGGCTTTTGACTTTGATTTTGTCATCCCTCATATTCACTTTTCCCCCCTGTGTTTGTTGCAGCCAGAAATTCGATAAACAGACTACATCTCCATTCAAATACCTGCTGAAGAAGTTGAGCAGGACAGGCTAATTATACGGCCCTATAATGTGCTAAAGAAATTAACACAAATGCTTAGATACCTGGACTTGAGTAATCCTTTTTCTCAGTGACAGAATCATAAAATTTTAAAAGCTACTCTCATAACCTTCCTTTCTAATTCTTTCATAGCTGAGCAAGAAGATGCTTAAGGAAGTTACATGATTTTCTCAAAGTCACCAACTAGGTGTTCAAGATCAGAACTGAGTTTTCTGACAACTGAGGCTGGGATTGGTTTCTCTTCCCACACTACTCCTTTCCCTTATATGATTCAAATTCTTTTCAAATTAGAAGATTTCTATATTTTAAGTTAATTTTTATTTTCTATTAATGAATGCAGAATAAGATTACTATGCCTTCAGTCAAACTATTTCTCCACTTTTAAGCAGTGGAGGAATTCCACTCCACTAGAGAAGTTCTCTTTTTAATACAACTAATTACTGTGGATGAGATCCGAAGGAGAATGTTACATTCACATCGTCTGTCTGTATCCTAAGATTATAGTTAGGAGATAAATATTTCTTTGGAATCATGACAACATCAATGCAAATTAAGCTGAAATTTGAGTTCTGTAATTATAAGCACATTTTGATTCTGTCTGTTCCTTAAGGCTATGTTGACTGGAAACCAAAAACTGTATTTATAGCTATTGACTGATTAAAAAAAAGTATTCATTCATAGTCAACATTCAAACTGTAATATACAAAATTTTATTTTAAAACTTTTCTGAACTGTAAGTTTAATTATAGATGGTGTTAGACTATTTAGGCTTATAAAGTTTTGTGAGTATCTCTATTTTTTTTTTTTTCCAGTTAGGAACAAATTAGAATTTAGATTTAAAGATGTTTTCACACTCACTTAATTACTGCAGTACTATAGCACAGGTTTTGAAANCCCAGCGACGACTGGGGAGGAATCCCCAGACTGTCTCTTATACACATCTTATTTTTTTTTTTCCAGTTAGGAACAAATTAGAATTTAGATTTAAAGATGTTTTCACACTCACTTAATTACTGCAGTACTATAGCATAGGTTTTGAAAGCCATTTGGGATTTACACTTCAGCTCTGTCACAGTATTGTTGTGATTGTCAGAGAGGGCCAAATAGTCTTTCCAGGTTCAGTTTACTCACATGAAAATTGGGATGATATAACCTGCCTCAGTGGGCTGTGAGAAATAAATAACTATGATATTTTGAAGTGTAAAGAACAATTGCTATTTTATGGTATAAGATGCATTTTTTTGACTGCCTAGAATAAGAAGAATGGAGGTAAAAATCCTACACATAAAATCTGTTCTGTTTTTCTGGATGAAGTTAGTTTCAACTATAAATTTCACCATGGTAATGCAGCAAACAGAACTATAGTATTTGTACTACAAAATGTGATCATGAATATTTTCTTTTGTATACTGTAAACAGAGAAGAATACAGAACATTGCTCACCACTCTGTTCTACAAGGGTCAACCCACTGCAGTTGCCAACTGACATTGCCCCCCCAAGGGAGAATTCAGGTTGGAATCAAGATAAAGCCTTCTGTGCTTTGGATAAGCAGCCCCTAGGTGGTTAGATATGTATTTCTGGAAGGATTCCAATGACTCCAGAGTCTTGCATGTTTTCATATGTAGAAAAGCACTAAGATCATTAACTTGAGATATTTGTTCTTTATGACTAACAGTAAACTTTTATCAAGATGTGTGCTTGACTAAATGTATTTCCCAGCCAAAAACTGTATATATATATACTGGTTCTTCTCCAACATTTTCATAGAAGGTCCTCAGAGCTGTCTTGGGCTATGGTTCTCAGTAAGATCATAAGTAAAACTTAAACTCACAACTCTTATGTTGTGTGCTTTTCTTTAAGTCAAGAACATTTACTATTAACTGTGAAACTATCTTTTTGCTTTATAGTCTTGCTTAAAAATGGTTATAAAATTGCAGACATCAGTCTTTTCAGGAGTTGACAAGCAGATCCAATCTGAATGCATTCTTATTTTTGCATGTAAAATATTATTGGAGCCACACTCAGTATTTACATAACATCTATAAGAAGAGGTGGCAAGAATACACAGAAGAACTGTACAAAAAATATCTTAATGACCCAGATAATCACGATGGTGTGATCACTCACCTAGAGCCAGACATCCTGGAATGTGAAGGCAAGTGGGCCTTAGAAAGCATCACTATGAACAAAGCTAGTGGAGGTGATGGCATTCCAGTTGAGTTATTTCAAATCCTGAAAGATGATGTTGTGAAAGGCTGCACTCAATATGCTAACAAATTTGAAAACTCAGCAGTGGACACAAGACTGGAAAAGGTCAGTTTTCATTCCAATCTCAAAGAAAGGCACTGCCAAAGAATGCTCAAACTACCGCACAATTTCACTCATCTCATATGCTAGTAAAGTAATGCTCAAAATTCTCCAAGCCAGGCTTCAGCAATACATTAACCGTGAACTTCTTGATGTTTAAGCTGGTTTTAGAAAAGGCAGAGGAACCAGAGATCAAATTGCCAACATCCGCTGGATCATGGAAAAAGCAAAAGAGTTCCAGAAAAATATCTGTTTCTGCTTTNACACAACTGAGTGACTTCACTTTCATTTTCAAAGAGTTGATGCCTCTGAACTGTGGTGTTGGAGAAGATTCTTGAGAGTCCCTTGGACAACTAAGAGATCCATCCAATCCATCCTAAAGGAAATCAGTCCTAAATATTCATTGGAAGGACTGATGCTGAAGCTGAAACTCCAATACTTTAGCCACTTGAGGTGATGAACTGACTCATTGGAAAAGACCCTGATGCTGGGAAAGATTGAAGGTGGAAGGAGATAGGGACGACAGAGAATGAGATGGTTGGATGGCATCACCGACTCTATGGATATGAGTATGAGCAAGCTCTGGGAATTGATGATGGAAATGGAAGCCTGGAGTGCTGCAGTTCATGGGGTGACAGAGAGTCAGACACGACTTATTGACTGAACTTCACTAATCTGAACTGAGGTTAGCCTGGTATGCTGGAGTCTATGAGATCATCAAGATTCACACATGACTGTGTGACTGAGTTGAACTGAATATGCATATCATATTTATGTTAGAAGAATCAAAAGAATTAATTTGGAAAGAATTTAGGACCTTATCTGGTACTTTGTAATCACTATATTAACATCAGATTAGTAGAATAATTTGGATATTTTAAAGATTAATTTTTCTAAGACTATATAGATGTAGTTCGAATCTGAGGATNAACTGAATATGCATATCATATTTATGTTAGAAGAATCAAAAGAATTAATTTGGAAAGAATTTAGGACCTTATCTGGTACTTTGTAATCACTATATTAACATCAGATTAGTAGAATAATTTGGATATTTTAAAGATTAATTTTTCTAAGACTATATAGATGTAGTTCGAATCTGAGGATATTTTAAAAGCATATTTAAAAAGGATCCTTTAAATGCATGTCTTTTATGATGAAATAATTTATAAAATTTTATTAATAGTTATCCTGGAAAGATAACATTTACAAAGCATGTTTAAAAAATAGAGAAATAGTCTCATGTTACTATCAATATCATATTAAAATTGCTATGTTAACTCTTACTATTTTATATAATTTTTCCATACCAGATCCAGCTTTCATCTGGGAACAAACTTANAAAGATAACATTTACAAAGCATATTTAAAAAATAGAGAAATAGTCTCATATTATTATCAATATCATATTAAAATTGCTATGTTAACTCTTACTATTTTATATAATTTTTCCATACCAGGTCCAGCTTTCATCTGGGAACAAACAGTGAATTGCCTTATTTTACAGATATATTTTTGAAGATTTTGCCATGTAGTTAAATTTCTCTGAATGACAGCATACTTAAATAAGCACAGCAGCAGAAGTCAAATCTGTTTGTTAGCAGGAAGAGACTGTGGTACAGGAATGAGATGCAGATGTGGTCTGAACATTTTAGCAACCTTACGTTAGGAGAGAGACACCTTTATCACTCCTGACTGCTAGCTGTGGACTTGATGTGAGCTGAATGTTTTTCAGATTAAATCAAAAGGCAAAAATTGAGTTATAAATCCTATGGAGTTTGCCCTGGGAAACATACTAGGAAACAAAGTGGAATGGCAGCCCTAAGTGTCACCCAGACGGACTGGCAAAAGCAAACAGAAGATAGAAATAAAAAAGTAAAAGTAAAAGTAAAATTGATACAATTAAGTTACAGAGTGATTTCAGTCTCAAAATCCGCATTCAAAGTTTATGTCATTGGTTTAAAAGTTACCCACAGCAAAATCTCTTTGCAGAGTCCCCATTTCCGGGATCCACTGAAAATTCTTTCCTTGGGCTCAATAAGGCCAAAAGGGATTTGTCAGAGATTTCTAGTTTACAACTATTAGATAAAATCAGAAGGTAGCTGGGTCACTGGAAGGTAAAACATTCAAACCAGTATTTTTCTGGCTTAGAGAAAATAAAAGTGATGTATGAAAGAGCAAGTCCCATGGAGCAATATCAAGAAAAATGAAGGGGAAAGTATACAGTTACAAAAGATATTTAAAGCAAGGAGTCTCATAGAGTCTAATTTTCATTTGAAAGCTAGAACCAGGAGCAAAGATTCACTTAGTTTGAGCAGGTTAGATATATCGGGCTAGTTTTATTTTACTCAAAATAAATATGAGAAACATATTGATGATGTGAGGTTCTTCCTATTCTGTCCACCCCACATTCTGGTCTTTCTCTTATAGTCCTCCTCCTCGCATCTGTTTCATCCTATCTGCAGGGGAAAATTTTGAAAGCTGGTTAGAAATAGATGAAAAGGAAGTTCTCCCAGACAGTTGTTGGTTTTGAATTAAAAAAAAAAAAGATAAAAAATAAAAAAATTTGATATTGGAATAATTGAAATTCAATGAAAAACAATTGCTCATGCCATATGTGATTTTGAAAATATTCTAGACTTCCCCGGGAGCTACAATTTATTTATTATTTAAGTACCTTGTCATTGAGAATAGCCAATTGTCTTCTTATGTAAAGTGCTTCTAGATGCTGTATCAATGGCTATCAATGACAGTGAGTTTCTTGATCACTGCTATGTTCCAAGAACTAATTTTGTTGTGCAAATAAAACTTTTCAAATATTTAAATATAATCAGAAACTCAAGGCAGCATGGCAGTAGCAAAAGTGTAGTACAGGAAATTATATTCAGTATCTTGTTATAACCTATAATGGAAAAGAATCTGAAATTATAAATATAAGCTGTACACCTTAAACATTGTAAATCAACTCTAGTTCATTAAAAAAAAAAAAAAAAAGGACATGATTTAAGAATGAGGCCATGATCAGTGAGAAAGATGATGAGAGGAGAGAGGTGGAGGAACCAAGCATGACTGAACCTTGGTCTTCAGCGATGCTTCGGTTTTGGCCAAGTGGGTTAAGAACACTTTGTCCAATGAAGATGGAGGTAGTCTTTCTTTAAGGAAGTGGCTATTATTGTCTTGCATCAAACAAAGAAAAAGCTTTTGGTCTAAATTCAATATATTTTGGAACATGTGTTTTGTAGTCACTCTGTATCAGCAGGGTGGACTTGGGCTGGAAGTTTGGTGCCTGTGTAGATAGCAATGATGGGAACATGTCAACGTGTAGATGAGAGGCTTGTAAACATAGGACCAGACTCTCTGGGAATGACCAGACAGGCCTCCCAAGTTGGGATGAAACATTTAAGAGAGGGCAGGGAAAGAGCCTGGCAGGGCTTTTATTGTGTTTAATGGGTAGGGCTGTGCTGAGTGTTTCTCAGCCTGGATCTGGGCTTGTATGGCTTAAATTTCCCACTGTTGCAGAAGCATGCCCAGAAAGGGGGCATCAGGAGAAGACAGAGTCAGGCTTAAAAAGCAAAAATCAGAAAATGTATAAGAATTTTTACCGTAATACTGAGCAGAAATTGCCAGTTGGGGTGGGTTTGTATATTTACATTGTTCTTGTCCACATCAGCTTATATCTTCTCTCTCTCTCTCTCTTTTTTTTTTTCCTTTTAGCTTACTTCTTAGGTCTCCTCAATATTTGGACACTATCCATTACTCTAGTTAAAATCCTAAAAGATGATACTATAAGTGCTGCATTCAATATGCCAGCTAATTTGGAAAACTCAGCATTGGCCACAGGACTGGAAAAGGTCAGTTTTCATTCCAGTCCCAAAGAAGGGCAATGCCAAGCCATGTTCAAACTACAGCACAATTGTGCTCATTTCATATGCTAGCAAGGTAATGCTCAAAATCCTTCAAGCTAGGCTTCAGCAGTTCCTGAAGTAAGAACTTCCAGATGTACAAGATGGATTTACAGAAGACAGAGAAACCAGAGATCAAATTGCCAATATCTGTTGGATCACAGAAAAATCAGGAGAATTCCAGAAAGGAAAAAAAAAAAATTCTACTTCTGCTTCACTGACTGTGTTAAAGCATTTGACTGTGGATCACAACAAATGGAAAAATTCATAGATCAAGAAGCAACAGTTAGAAACAAAAATGAACAATGAACTGGTTCAAATTGAGAAAGTGGTACAAAAGGCTATATATTGTCACCCTTCTTATTTAACTTCTATGCAAAGTACATCATGTAAAATGCCTTTTGGATGAAGCACAGGCTGGAATCATGATTGCTGGGAGAAATACCTACAAGCTCAGATACGTAGATGATACCATTCTAATGGCAGAAAATGAAGAGGAATTAAAGAGCCTCTTGATGAAAGTGAAAGAAGAGAGTGAAAAAGTTGACTTAAAACTCAACATTCAGAAAACTAAGATCATGGCATCTGGTCCCATCACCTCATAGCAAAGAGTTGGGGAAAAAGTGGAAATAGTGACAGACTTTATTTTCTTGGGCTCCAGAATCACAATGGATGGTGACTGCAGCCATGAAATTAATAAAACACTTGCTCCTTCAGAGAAAAGCTATGACAAACCTACATAGCATATTAAACAGCAGAGACATCACTTTTCTGACAAAGGTTCATATAGTTAAAGTTATTGTTTTCCCAGTAGTCATGTATACAGATGTGAGAGTTGGACCATAAAGTAGGTTTAGAGCAGAAAAATAGATGCTTTCACACTGTGGTTCTGGAGAAAACTCTTGAGAGTCTGTTGGACTGCAAGGAGATCATACCAGTCAATGCTAAAGAAAATCAACACTGAATATTCATTGGAAGGACTGATGCTGAAGCTGAAGCTCAATACTTTGGCTATGTGATACAAAGCACTGACTTATTGGAGAAGATCCTGATGCTGGGAAAGATTGAAGGCAGGAGGAGAAGTGGATGGCAGAGGATGAGATGGATGGATGGCATAACTGACACAGTGGACATGAGATTGACTAAACTTCAGAAGATAGTGAAGGACAGGTAAGCCTGGCAAGCTGTAGTTCATGAGGTCACAAAGAATCAGACATGACTTAGTGACTGAGCAAAAACATCACTCTAGTATGTATTGAATGATGACTATATTTATTCATTTAAAATAGCTAATCTATTTTTCACTACTAATATAAAGCTTAAAACTTCATACTTTTAAAAATCATGTAGTTTACCACTATATAAGCTGACTATTATTAGTCTTGCTTGTTCAGTTCAGTTCATCCCCTCAGTCATGTCCAGCTCTTTGCAACCCCATGGACTGCAGCATGCCAGGCTTCTTGTCCACCACCAGCTCCCTGAGCATGCTCAAATTCATATCCATCAAGTCAGTGATGCTATTCCACCATCTTATCCTCTGTCATCCCCTTCTCCTCCTCCCTTCAATCTTTCCCAGCATCAGGGTCTTTTTGAATGAGTCAGTTATTCATACAAATGGCCAAAGAATTGAAGTTTTTTTTTTCAGCTTCAACATCAGTCCTTCCAACGAACACACAGGGCTGATCTTTAGAATGGACTGGTTGGATCTCCTTGCAGTCCAAGGGATTCTCAAGAGTATTCTCCAACATCACAGTTGAAAAGCATCAGTTCTTCTGTGCTCAGCTTTCATTATAGTCTACCTCTCACATCCATACATGACTACTGGAAAAACAATAGTTTTGACTAGATGGACTTTTGTTGGCAAAGTAATATTTCTGCTTTTCAATATGCTATCTAGGTTGGTCATAACTTTCCTTCCAAGGAGTGTCTTTTAATTTCATGGCTGCAGTTACCATCTGCAGTAATTCTGGAGCCCAAGAAAAGAAAGTCTCTCACTGTTTCCATTGTTTCCTCATCTACTTGACATGAAGTGATGGGACCAGATGGCTTGATCTTAGTTTTCTGAATGTTGTTTTAAGTCAACTTTTTCACTTTTCTCTTTCACTTTCATCAAGAGGATCTTTAGTTCTTTTCCACTTTCTGCCATAAGGGTAATGTCATCTGTGTATCTGAGGTTATTGATATTTCTCATGGCAATCTTGATTCTTGTCTCATTTGTACCTACATATTTTAGAAGCTTAAAGACAAATTCAATATCAATTACGTGGAAGGAAAAATTTTCACTTATTTACCTGAACAACATTTTATGTGTGTGATTCTTATACTAAGTGACTTTTCAAATGTTAGTAACTGACACACAATAGCTATAATTACTTACAATCATCTAAAAAATTAAAAGAAGATGAGCTGTGAAAATTACTTTTCACTGAAAGATGTTTTTAGCCAAAATGCTTAACTTTTGTTGGTCCAGAGTTTTTCTCTTTTGTTTTTTTAAATATTAATATAAATTATATAATTTCTTTTCTCTACAAATGTTTCATATTGTGTTCAAAGTGATTTCTTTATATTCCTATTTATTTAGAGCAAAGAAAACTTGTAAAAATTTTTGCAGTTTTGGTAATAGTTCACATAAAGTAATTTCTATTGAAATTTCAATATATTGAAATATAATTTACAACCTTTTAAAACTGATATAAGCCATATTTGTGGGTCAAAGCATAGAAAAAACTAGTTTAAAAGTCAACAGAATGAAAAAAAGAGTGTTATATTTGAGGCACCACACCCAGATGAAATACACTGGGAAGATCACTGCTGAAATTGTTTTGAAAAACTTTGACCACCACTAACAGCATGCAATTGCTGTTACATACATGTTAATATAATATAACAGGGGAGTATAATTTGCTACTCCAAAATGTGTCTCTTTGGCATGAGGATGTTCCTCCTGGTGGCTCTGACAGTAAAGCCTTCCTTGGTGGCTCAGACAGTAAAGAATCCATCTGCAATGCAGGAGACCTATGTTAATCCCTAGGTCTGGAAAATCCCCTGAAGAAGAGCATTGCAAGCCATTCCAGTATTATTGCCTGGAGAATTCCATAAACAGAGGAGGCTGGAAGGCTATAGTCCATGGGGTTGCAACTAACCCCATGAGTGAGCAGCTAACACTTTCACTTCACTTCACTTGGCATGAGGACTAACTTAGGCAGATTACTTTTAAGAAGCAG
The DNA here is from genome assembly GCA_006410735.1 of Raphicerus campestris. Taxonomy (NCBI): domain Eukaryota; kingdom Metazoa; phylum Chordata; class Mammalia; order Artiodactyla; family Bovidae; genus Raphicerus; species Raphicerus campestris. The sequence goes on from SJYW01057200.1 coordinate 87,231, forward strand.
AAGATTTAGAAAGAATGCTTGACCTTCCTCCTAATGGCCTAAAATAATTATCCCTGAAATAGAGCTATCATCAGAGGTAGTTGCAAAGGATGTGGGCTGGATGTGGTAGGGGAACAGGGCCTGGAGATCAGAGTCTCATTTCTGCAGGCCCAGCAAACATTTATCAATTAAATATTTGCTTTTCCACATTCATGTGAAGTGACTTCTTGCCCTTTGAAGTACTAGACCACTACCCAAAACATCTCTGTTGCTTTTAGCTGAAGATAGCATTTAAGGTAAGGGTTTCAGACATTCTGGCAACTTACTAATTTTTTCCTGGGTCTCTCTCAAGTATACAAGTAATTGAGCTTCTGTTTGTCTTTGTCCTGTTAATCAGTCTCATGTCAATTTAATTCTTAGACCAGCCAGGAAAACCTGGAAGGGAAGAGGAAAATTTACTCATCCTCTATAGTAGAAAAGTAGAAAGTTTAACCCTTCCAAAAATTATCTCAAAAAAAAAAAAAAAAAAAAAGATCTTGACAGTTCAGTGTTAATTTTAACAAGAGGTGTGAAATATAGAAAGTCAGACATTAAACAGATGTGTGCAATTATAAAAATTGGTATCTAAATAGTGTTTGACAATATCATGCAAAATCATAACTATTCTGGATATGAGATCTATCCATCTAGGTCAAAGGCTATTGAATCGGGAACATCTGAACATCTGAAGAGCTTTACTGAAAACAACTGTCTCTAATATACTTTCTGTTGTGTACAGAGCTTATTATATTGCTAGAGCTTCTCACCTGAGCAGTATAAAATTTTATTTTTAGCTCTTTTGGATGTTCCAATAACATTTCTAAAAATAATTTTTTCTTTGAACATGCAATTTTGTGCATCATTGCCCCTATCTGCATCTTTAAATTGCATGCTGTGAATATTTAGCCCTAAAGCAAACCATGAACTTTCTAAAATGAAGCATGCTTTGATGGCTATGACTTAATTTTCTCTATGAAATGAATACCCCCCATGTATATAATATAAGAAGAACAATGTTATGGGAAGACTCTGTCTCCCAGATGGCCTGTCTGGTTCTTATTTTCATAACATGCATACTCAACAAAAATGAGGTCGTGCTTATCTCTAATCCCTAGGCAATCCCAAGGTAGCAGAAATGTAAAGACTATCAACACACCATAATCATGGAAATTTGGGACTGCAAAGGAGAATTTCTCCCTCTTCTACATTCTTGATAAATCTTATTTCAAAAATTCTTTATAAAGGATGTATTCTTGCAATTTGTAATCTATATATATTGTTCAGCAATATCGTATTGATTTGATTTTTTTTGAGTCTCAAAGTTGGATATAGTGGTACTTATTTTTTTCATTAAAAACGTATTTATTAAGCATATTTTAAGCAACAGACATCACCGGGTCTCCCGCATTCGAGGCAGACACTTTAACCTCTGGGCTACCAGGGAAGCCCATGCTAAATGCTACCACTGAGTATATGTGGTAGGTCTCGCAAGGAATAGTAAACAATTGAATACACTAAATGATTACCCATTGTGATATATGCCATGGAAAAACAAATCGCAAGGCTGAGATACAAAGTAACAGCACAGCCAGCAAAGCTGTCTCTAAAAGAGCGCTTTTAAATTAGACAGGAAGGGGTTAGGTTATAGTCANAATACACTAAATGATTACCCATTGTGATATATGCCATGGAAAAACAAATCGCAAGGCTGAGATACAAAGTAACAGCACAGCCAGCAAAGCTGTCTCTAAAAGAGCGCTTTTAAATTAGACAGGAAGGGGTTAGGTTATAGTCATAAAATGAACTATAGCCCACTTGCCAAATGCTGACCATTGCCTGGTTTTGTTTCATTTTTATTTTATTTTTAAAATTTATTTATTTTAATTGGAGGCTAATTACTTTACAATATTGCAGTGGTTTTGCCATACATTGACATGAGTCAGACATGAGTGTACATGTGTTCCCCATCCTAAGCCCCCTCCCCACCTCCCTCCCCATCCCATAAGAACATACCCACACTCTTGTTTTACTTTTTTTTTTCTTTCTAGATATTTATTTATTTTTAATTGATTGATGGCTGGTTTACAATACTGGTTTGATTTCTATCAACATGAATTAACCATAGGTGTACATATGTCTCCTCCCTCCTGAATCTTCCTCCTACCTCCCACCTTCCTATCTCTAAGTTATTACAGAGCCCTGGTTTGAGTTTTCTGAGTCATACAGCAAATTGCCATTGTCTGTCTTTTTACGTATGCTGCTGTATATGCATCCATGCTGCTTTCTCCATTTATATTACCCTCCCCCTCTTCTCCCTCACCCTTGTCCATAACTGTTTTCTCTGTCTGCTTCTCAATTGCTACTCTGCTAACCCATCTGTCAGTACCATCCTTTTAGATTCTGTATATAAGCATCCAGTTCAGTTCAGTTCAGTTGCTCAGTTGTGTCCAACTGTTTGAGAACCCGTAGACCACAGCACACGAGGCCTCGCTGTCCATCATCAACTCCTGGAGTTTACTCAAACTCATGCCCATTAAGTTGATGATGCCACCCAACCATCTCATCCTCTGTCGTCCCCTTTTCCCACCTTCAATCTTTCCCAGTACTGGGGTCTTTTCAGATGATTCAGCTTTTTCATCAGGTGGCCAAAGTATTGGAGTTTCAGCTTCAACATCAGTCCTCTTAATGAACACACAGGACTGATCTCCTTTAGGATGGACTAGTTGGATCTCCTTGCAGTCCAAGGAACTCGCAAAAGTCTTCTCCAACACCACAGTTCAAAAGTATCAATTCTTTGGTGCTCAGCTTTCTTTATAGTCCAACACTCATATGCCAGGGTCCAGCACTGGTGGATCCAGGGTAATTCGAAGTGGGGTAATTCGAAGTCAGCGTCTCAGGAAAGAATTATTTAACTAGAGATATAAAGAGAGATTAGGAAAGAATAGTGTAGTAGGAAAATTAGTGGAGAAAAGAGGCTGATATTCCTTGGTTTAAACAGAAAGCTAATAAAGTCTCAAGACAAGAAACTTGCACCGTCTATGTTAGGCTACAGGCGCCTGCTTGAATAGTAGAGGGTGCCCCGCCTTGGGCTCCCTCTTGCTTAGGTCTTAGAAGCCTGGGCAAATAAGTAGACACAGAGAATCTCTGCGTTCCAAGGGATCAGCCTGAAAAAGAGAGGGAGGGAGACGGAGAAAAAGAGAGAGAGAGTTGACACGGGGAGAGCCAGATTTCCAAGAAACTAGTTCAAGAAACTGGTCTGAGAAACTAGTCCATCCTTTATTTTCCAGGAAGCTTTTGGTGGTACATAGAGATCAATGGATAATACAAAGTTATGCAGGGTCAGCAGCCCTGACCCTTATCAAGACCAGGCTTTCTTTCTGCAGATCTTTTCATATACAAAGGGTCTCAGGTGATTTACATTATCTTTTGACCCAAAGGCCTGTTAACATTTTATGGCTCTCTTCCTTAATGAATGTTAATCTCATTTCACTGTAGTGTTTTTCTTTAATCTGCATCACCTTCAAAATAGTAAATAAGGTTACATTAAAATATATGAAAACTTGGCAGCAAGTATTGGCTCAACAATGAAACCCTTAATCAGTTTTATTCTAATGATTTTTCCTAGAATTGCTTAAGCTTTCAGTGCCTCTCGTGGTTGGGAGGCTGTAAACGATTCACATGAGTATTTGCAAAAATCCAGACCGACTGGTCAGGTAAGTTAGAAAGCTATCAGAGGGGTTTAAGATGAGACATTCTTTTTACACCCAGGAGACTTATAATCTAAAAGCTCTAAATTAACTTTTTCCAAAAAAAGGTGGGAGTGTCAGAAAAGTAGGCAAAAAGCACAATGCAGTAAGGCAGGCAGACTCTGGTTTTGGGCGTAGATGCTCAAGAAAATCCAGTGAGGCTCCCTTAAGGTCCGACTCACCTCTGCCTGTCAGGCCCCTTAACCTCATGACTTTTGCCACGGGTGGGACTCCTCGTGCGGGCTCCCGGCACTCACATCCATACATGACTACTGGAAGAACCATAGCCTTGACTAGATGGGCCTTTGTTGGCAAAGTAATGTCTCTACTTTTTAATATACTGTCTAGGTTGATCATTACTTTCCTGCCAAGTATATGCATTAATATATGATATTTGCTTTTCTTTTTCTAACTTACTTCATTCTTTATAATAGGCTCTAAGTTCATCTACCTCATTAGAACTGACTCAAATATATTCCTTTTTATGGCTGAGTAGTAAGTATTCCATTGAGGAGAAAGCAATGGCACCCCACTCCAGTACTCTTGCTTGGAGAACCCCCTAGGTGGAGGAGCCTGGTAGGCTGTGGTCCATGGGGTTGCTAAGAGTCAGACACGACTAAGCGACTTCACTTTCACTTTTCATTTTCATGCATTGGAGAAAGAAATGGCAATCCACTCCAGTATTCTTGCCTGGAGAATCCCAGGGACAGAGGAGCTTGTTGGGCTGCCGTCTGTGGGACTGCACAGAGTTGGACACAACTAACGTGATCTAACAGCAGCAGCGGCAGTATTCCATTGTATATATGGACCACAGCTTCTTTATCCATTCATCTGCTGATGGGCATCTAGGTTGCTTCCATGTGTTGGCTATTGTAAATAGTGCTGTAATGACCATTGGGATATATGTTTTTCAGTTTTGGTTTCTTCAGGGTATATGTATAGAAGTGGTATTTCTGGGTCATATAGTGGTTTTATTCCTAGTTTTTTTAAGAACTCTCCATACTGTTCCATAGTGACTCTATAGATTTACATTCCTACCAATAGCATAGGAGAGTTCTCTTTCCTCCATACCCTCTCCAGCACTTGTTTGTGATTTTTTTTAAAAAATTATGACTATTCTGTCTGGGGTTTTATGAGTTTTCTGTGGCTATTTTTGGACCAGCAGAGCTGAGTGGTTGCAACAGAGATGGTCTACCCATTTGAAAGTCTTTACTATGAGTCCTTTTATTAAACAAATTTTCCGATCTTAGTAGATGGTGTCATCCACTCAAAGAATTGAGAAGCTTTTCAAACAGAGGGAATCACAGAGGAAAAGTTACTGAGAGCAAAAATAAAAACAAAACCCATGGCATATTAAAGACATTGAAAGGAAGCCAGGTAACAAGAGGTGAGATGGGGGCTCAGTAGGAGTCAGGTGACCCTGAGCATCAGAGGGTATGGTGAGTAGTTTGGGTTTTTAATTCTTAGTATCAGAGAAAGTTAGTGGAGGATTTTTAGAGGGGAGTGATACAATCTTATATAATCTGATTTTTCAGAGATTTTTGCAAATGATATTAACTTATGTGCACATTGTAGGCCATTTATATCCATTGATCAACATCATTCTTACATATTATAAAGTAAGAACAATTGTTTTCCCTGTTTTACAAAAAAGTCTATTCAGTTTGCTCATCATGATATGTGGGGCTTTAAATGGGAAACCTCGGAAAACAAAGGGGCTAGCTTTGAGGTCGCTAACCTGAGATGGCACCTGGCGGAAGAGATGGGGGCAGGGTCTATGTTGTCTGTCAAAGTTTTTGATTGGCTCTCTTGATTTCTGTGCATGTAGACAGTGTGTGATCTCCATAGACTCCTGTTATAATGAAGGCACATGATTTGACCTTTAACGTAATTGGTACAACTATGGAAAGTCCCTTCTAAAACCTTCCTGTTTGTCTATATAAGCTGGGAGATTGCAACAATAAAGCAGAACTGCTTCGACGGAACCCCTGTCGCGTCTGATTGTCTCTCGCTCGCCGAGGGGCTGGGTTGGTGGACAGCAGGCTCACCTCTCCTCGGGACCCCTCGGTTTTGCTGAGGAAAGTTCCACTGCCTCTACTCTTTCTGTGGAGCACCCCCTGCAATGATACACTTGCAAATGGTAGAGGCAGGATATAGATTTCAAACATTTTTTTTTAAGTTTTTATTTTATTAAAGCATATTTTATTTTATTGAATTATGTTATTTTATTTTATTGAATTATGTTATTTTATTTTATTGAAGTACAGTTGATTTAAAATGTGTTAATCTCTACCACACAGCAAAATTATTTGGTTATATATATACAAGCACATTCTTTTTCATATTCTTTTCCATTGTGATTTATCTTAGGATACTGAATATTGTTCCCTGTGTTATATAGTAGAACTTTGTTGCTTATTCATCCTTTATATAATAGTTTCCATCTGCTAACAGGAAACTCCCAGTCCATCCATTTTTCATCCTCCTTCTCTTTGGCAACCACAAACCTGTTCTCTTTGTCTATGGGTCTATTTATCTTTTGTAATTAAGTCCATTTGTCCCATATTTTAGATTTTTCATATAAAAAATATCATGGTATTTGTCTTTTTCTGGCCCACTTCACTGAATATGCTAATCTCGAGGTCCATTCATGTTGCCATAAATGACATTATCTCATTCTTTTTATGGCTGAGTAATATTCCATCTATATTTCCACTATAAACACGGGGGTGCATATATCTTTTCAAATTATAGTTTTGTCAAATCCAAACATTCTTGATGCAGAATCCATGCTTTTCACTACTTATCTGAACTTACCTCACTTGTCTGAATGTCTGTAGAATCATGTCTGCTATGATGTCTTAGCTGGTCATGTGCTCTGTGTGTGTGTGTGTGTGTGTGTGTACTGGACAGAAATGGAGAAATGAGTATCTTAAAGGACTGTGGAAAAGTAAAGGTGTAATAAACAATGGAAAGCCCTGGTAAATGGGACTGGAACGTAAATGAAAATATTGAATGACTTAGAGGGATGTCTTAGAGGAAGAATAATTTTGAGAAAGAAACAGTTATCCACAGTCAGTACCAAGAAATGGTGAAGTGGCATGAGAACTGAAAAGTTTACCCTAGATTTTTCAGTCTGGAGACCATTGTTCTGGACAGAGCAGTTAACTAGTAGAGTATTATTCAGAAACCATAATTTGTGCTACAAACAAATAAGGCAATTGTATTAAACCCATATTTCTGTGGTTGTTGTTTTTTTTTTTTTCCAGAAAGGTAACATGAATATGATTAAACTGTGATAGACAACTCATTTCCTTTCCTTCTGAGTTTTCTTTTAATTTTTTATTTTCCAGTTTACCAAAAATGTCTTCTATAACATGCTCTATTTTCTACATTAGAACTTTTCAGGAGATTAATATTACATTACATAATATTTTCATTTTATATTTCATTAATTACAGTGAACTTTTTATGAGTAAAATATCTGCCAAAGAATGCAATGTCATATAGAATTATAATTTTTGTTCTTTAGATCTAGTTGATTTGCTTTCATATATAGGTTGAAGAAACCACTTTGCTAACATTAGAAATAAGGTATAGTAGTTACACTTTTTCTTAAATATAGACTGCCACTGAATATACTGAGTTTGAATAAGCAAGTTAAGAATTGAAGGCAATGAGTTGCTAAATAGCCAAGTGAAGTAACAGCAGTTGTAATTCTCTTATTTAGGAAATAACTACCTTCAACAATATTAATATAATCAAAAAAGGTCAGTGGGATAGTGTAATCATTTTTAGAGAGCATTAAAACATCAAGAATCTTTTCTTTCAAGAGTTACTGTGTGACTTTTCATCTCAGAAAAGTCAATTATTCAGTATAACAAATTTAAGTTGATTACAGGAGAACTATTCTCTCCTATAAGGAGACAATTGCATTTAAGTAATGAGTATTAAAAAATATCTGCAACTCAACGTTAGCCTCATAATTCCCTCATGTCTGAGTATATAGAATTTTAAGATTTACATATTTTAAAATCATCAACATACTCATTACTATTCCATCATATTCAATATGTCATCTAGATTTTAAAACTACATTTTGCAATAAGGTAAACCAGAGAAATAACTACAATACAAATTAAGTTTAATGTATTTGCTGATTAAAGATGAATAAGGCAGTACACAATGGGCAGAATAATTATTATAGTTTTCTAAGGTAACAATCATAATAAGGTGTACATGACACAAATTTAAATTTTTACTACAGTGTAGAATTCCATCTTTATGTTCATATGCAAATAATGTACTAAACGTTGTATACTCTGACAAAATGAAGTTAGAACTTTAAAGAGACTCTTGGGAGGAAAGGTTTAATATATTTTATAACTGAAAAATGAATAAAAGGATAAAATTGTATTTAGCGTCTCAAATAGGTGCCACATATTAATATTATTGCAATAAATTTTAGACTATCATTTAGATGAGCAGTTTCTCCTGAAGTTTTTATGTCTAATTCTAGTTATATTGAATTTACCTATAGAATAACATTATATAAAAGCAATGTCTTGAATAAAAATGTTCATGCTTTGTCTCTAGGTGTATTTACACACACACATGTGCACTCAGATTCATTATAGTCACCTTCACCAATGGCAGCACTCAAAGAATTCACATTCTGAAATTATTTATTCAAATAAACACACTCTTAAAAAAATTAAATATAACTGGAACAGCACTTGAAAAGACTCCATAATCTTTTAAAAATTATTTATCCTTATTTTGGAGGCATCAAATATTTCATTAACCAGTCACAAGCCATTTATAGGCATTGAATGTACTTTAAAAAATGTTTGAAGGTAGAGACACAACATCAATCTTTCTAAATTATTGTTCAGTCTTTAAGTTGTGTCTGACTCTTTGCGACCCCATGGACTACACAGCACACCATGCTCCCCTGTCCTTCACTATCTTCCAGAGTTTGCTCAAACTCACATCTCTTGAATTAGTGATGGCACCCAACCGTTTTATCCTCTGTTGCCCCATTCTCCTCTCACCGTCAATCTTTCCCAGCATGAGGGTCTTTTCCAATGAGTTGACTCTTCACATCAGGTGACCAAAATATTGGAGTTTCAGCTTCAGCATCAGTTCTTCCAGTAAATATTCTCATTTGATCTCCTTGCAGTCCAAGGGACTCTCAAGAGTTTTCTCCAGTACCACAGTTCAAAAGTATTAATTCTTCAGTGCTCAGCCTTTTTTTATGGTCCAGCTCTTACATTCATACATGAATACTGGAAATACCATAGGTGTAACTATACAGACCTGTGTTGGCAAAGTAATGTCTCTGCTTTCTAGGTTTGTCACATTTTTCTTTCCATGGAGCAAGCATCTCTTAGTTTCATGACTACAGTCACCATCCACAGTGATTTTGGAGCTTTGAAAGAAAGTAATTTGAAACAAATTCTGTCACTGTTTCCACTTTTCCCCTTTTTATTTGCCATGAAGTGATGGGATTGGATGCTATGATCTTAATTTTTTGAATGTTGAGTTTCAAGCCAGCTTTTTAATCTCCTCTTCACCCTCATCAAGAGGCTCTAGTTCTTTTTCACTTTCTGCCATTAGAGTGGTATCGTTTGCGTATCTGAAGCCGTTATTTCTCCCATCAATCTTGATTCCAGCTTGTGATTTATCCAGCTCAGAATTTCACATGATGTACTCTGCATAGAAATTAAATAAGTAGGGTGACAATAAACAGCCTTGTCTTACTATTTTCCCAATTTTGAACCAGTCCGTTGTTCCATGTCCATTTCTAACTGTTGCTTCTTGATCTGCATGCAGGATTCCCAGGAGACAGGTAAGGCAGTCTGGTATTTCCATCTCTTGAAGAACTTCCTACAGTTTTGTGTGTGTGTGTGTGTGATCAACATAGTTAAAGACTTTAGTGTCATCAATGAGGCAGAAGTAGATGTTTTTCTGGAATTTCCTTGCCTTCTGTATGATCCAACAAATGTTGGCAATATGACTTTAGGTTTCTCTACCTTTTCTAAATGCAACTTGTACCTCTGGGAGTTCTCAGTTCATGTATTGCTGAAACCTAGCTTGAAGGCTTTCGAGCATAATCTTACTAGTATATGAAATGAGTACAATTGTATGGTAGTTTGAACATTCTTTGGCATTGTCTTTCTTTGGGATTGGAATGTAAATTGATCTTTTCTAGTGCTATGGATACTGCTAAGTTTTCCAAGTTTGCTGATATATTGAGTACAGTACTTTAACAGCAGCATCTTTTAGAATTAAAAAAAAAATTCAGCTGGAATTTCATCACCTCCACTAGCTTTGTTTGTAGTAATACCTCCTAAAATCCACATGATTTCACACTCCAGGATGTCTGATCATAAAGTAATTGTGTACATGCGTGCTCAGTCATGTCTGACTTTTTATGACCCTATGGACTGTAGCCCATCAGCCTCCTCTGTCCATGGGATTTTCCAGGCAAGAATACTGGAGTGGGTTGTTATTTCCTTCTCTAGGGAATCTTCCTGACCCAGAAATCGAACTCATCTCTTGCATAGGCAGTTGGGTTCTTTACCAGGTGAGTCACCATGTAAGCCCCATAAAGTAATTAACTGAAAGTGAATTATAAATAGGCAAAATATTTTCCCCATACATGTCATGTTTCTACAAAGGTGAAATAAATGACTTCAAATTTGTTCTGCTGCTAAGTAATGAGGCATGAATTGGGTTTAGAAATAACATTGTAGACTAACATCCAAAGTACATCCTCTACAAATTTTCTTTTATGTTGTTTTATCTATCTATATTTATATTTATCTTTCCAAATATTTATACTGTACTCAAGATTTGGAAGTAGCATCAAAATATAGTAACATCAAAAACCTTCTTAAATTTGTAAAATAATTTTGAAAATGTCTTGACTGGAAAATACCATCATTATCCAAGTTGCTACTCTTGTTATGTGCTATTGTTGAGGCAATATTCTATTAAGTGAAAGAGATAAACTTCTTTCACTCTTGAGATGAGACAATTTATATTTGGAACCGATTGTGTATTTTTCTGAATCTATGGAAAAATTTGATATTTGGAATTAAGCAAATTTTATTTTATTTTGTGTCTTTCACTCTTTTTCTCATCTATTTATGAGCTAATGAGTTTCTTATTTCTCCTATTGTCATTTTGTTTCTTGAGTTGTTTTCTTATTTTGTTTTATTGTTGAAAAATAATAGCTTACTCTAATATTCTTAATAAAATGTGTAGTTTCATCTTCTCAGTAATACCTTAATCATTGCCATCTCATGGTATATTTTTAAACATTTCTTTCACCTAATTATAAGTTAGTGAATTTTGAGTTCTTTTATGAAAAGTGGCCATGGATGCTTACATATATAGGTTGTGCATAAATATGTACTTATTAATTTGTTAGTAAAGGAAATTGAATTGTCACAACATAAAACTGGGTTTGAAGCAGGCATGATATCAGGACTGTGGTGACTATGAGTCTATTTTCTTCAACTTCAGTTTTGTCCTGGCCATCTAAGAAACTCAGAACAATTATTTTAGTGTTTTTATCAGGTGTGTGCAGCATTCTCACTCACTTCTGAAAAGTTCTGGTGGTGGCAGTCAAATGACAAAACTTCATGTTATACCTAACAGAATTATTGACCTTCTTTGGGAAACTGAGTATAAGTGCCCACATGAGCCACTCAGTTCCTCTGTCCTATCCCTGAGAGCTTTGCTGTTACAAACGGTGCAATATGGAAGAAGTACTTCATAAATTGTGCATAATTTGGCTTATATTGGCTGCAATTTTGACTGCAATTCTATGGCTAACATTTTTCACATAATTTATAAATCTTATTCTTTATTTCAGTTAAAAAATTAGTCAAAGTTAAACATATATATATATATATATATATATATATATATATATACACACACACATATACATATATGTCATGTGGTACCAGCATGTTTGCTGTAAAACTAGCAGACCAAACAGCAGAGCTTCACACACCTCAAGCCTATTCCCAGAGTCAGGTAAAATAGCACTTTTAGTTCTTTCATCTGGTGGCTTCCTCCATAGCTCTAAAAATGTATGTTTATTGATTTTTTTTAAAATTTATGAACTTTAGGCATTATTTATTGATTTATTAAGAAAGGAGGACTTGAGGTTTTTTTTTCACATTATTCACATATCCTGATTATCTATATAATCTATGTGTCTTAATTGGTATGTAAGTATCACAATTTCAAACTACTTTGATCAATTCAATTCATTCTTTTAATTATATTGATAATGTTCAATGCAAAGATATTTATGACATTTATATTCATATACAAACATTGTTGTGCTTTTACTTTTCCTTTTTTCTGTATCCTGTAATTTTTAAAGTCATTATAAGACACATAGCTCTGCCCCATCATATCAGTTAGTCCCTCCATGAGCACCTGTTCTTCTGTACTTGAGAGGTCCTTCTCCTGGAGCTTGCTGCATAACACTGACATTTGGGCCTAAATCCCATTAATGGAGGAGCCTGGTAGGCTGCAGTCCATGGGGACACGACTGAGTGACTTCACTTTTGCTTTTCACTTTCATGCATTGGAGAAGGAAATGGCAACCCACTCCAGTGTTCTTGCCTGGAGAATCCCAGAGATGGTGGAGCCTGGTGAGCTGCCGTGTCTGGGGTTGCACAGAGTCGAACACTACCGAAGTGACTTAACAGAACAGCTCTGGGATAGAGCCTGCCTTCACTGCTCTCCTATGACTGCCCCAGCCCCTGGATTCCGGGTGTTCTTTTTCCTTTTTCACTCTTTCCTGAGTTTTATCCCTAGTGTCTCATAAGGAATGAGTCAAGTTGGAGATGCTTCCTGTCACAGAGGTGGTCAGGGACCCTTCCAAGAAGAGTAATTTTTAATCAGAAACTTGAACCATCAAAGATCTAGAATGAGGGAGTAGTGACATTAGAAGTTCCTAAGGAAGTAGTGTATTATGGGTGTTAGTAACAGAGGGAAAGATATGGCTTACTTAAGGAAAAACTATGGATGGTGCTTTAAAAGGTCCAAGATTTATCTAAACAGGATTCAGATCATTTAGGGGCTTTTAATCCGTGATAAGAGTTTTGGAATTTATTTTCATTTCAGTGAGATACCACTGGCCAGTTTTAAGCCAAGGAGTGATGAGACATTATTATAATAAAGAAATGCCAAGGACGAGTGTTCTTGATGACCTGTGTTTCTTCATCTGAAGAAGAAAAACCCAATGAAGTACATAGAAAAAAGAATGATCAAATATATTTTAGTAATACAGACTAAGGGGGTAGGTATATCCAGTAAAATAGTTTTTTTTTTTAATAACAGCAAATGTTAACACACTTGTAGGATAACAGTTCTAAAATATGTTTAGCAAAATATATGCCCATTCAAGGAATATGCAGATGGTGAAGAAATAAATGTAAATGCAGAAAACATTTTTTTAAGTTTTGACAATGAATTGAAAGGCAAAAAAATAAAAAAAAATCAGCTTGATGGGGAAGGGCATTTAAAGAAGGGTTTAGAAATATAGATGCCAAAAAGGTTAGTGTAGATAAAGAGGATGCAGGAAACATGGAGATGCTTAAGGTGAAGGTAGCAAATGGAGAAAATGTAAAAACAGGGACGTGATTGCATGAAAGTCCACACAGAGACTGACAGAATGAGGATTCAGACTACTGAGAACAAGGAGACTGCTTATTGATCTAGAGAGATTCTGAGGAAGGAAAAACAGAGGAGGAAACAGATATCCATCAAGTAAGGAATGAATTCAATGAATGTCTCTTTATGTACTTAACAAATACATTGAGCATCTATTTGTTAGACATAGGCCAGGTGCTAGGGATGTGATGACAAAACATGTTCTCTGTTCTCAATTGTTCACAATTAGTAAAGGCAGCTTAGAATTAAATATGCTTCATTCCACTGGATGCTGCAAAATAATACAAGTACCCAGGGATGGAGTAATTCTTCTGATTAAGGTGGAAAGCTGAGGGAAGGCCTCACAGAACAGGTGGTGATTTGCTGATTTACTACTACTCAATAGTAGACACAGAGATGGTCATTGGAGAGAATTTCTGACAGAAATAATATGTTTTTCAACAGAAAGAACAATATTAGACTTTGGAAAGGGCAAGTTTTATAATATGGAAAGCCCTCAAATATTCAGAAAACAAGAACAGAAAGCAAAACCTAGATCATGAAATCCCATGAGGAGGATGCTTTAGCATTTAGATATCATCATAAAAAATCTTGAATAATAATCATATTTTTAAATTCAGAAATATTCTTGTGATCAAAGTAGAGTGATTTTTTTTGGACTAAGTGGAAAGGGATTGAGATTGGAGGCAAAGACTGTAATGCTATAGAGATATTTTAAAATAGAATAATTAAACAAGAGCAGAGGGAAGGGAAATAAAATATGTGAAAAACATTTAAACAAAAATTAATAGGATAGGACTTGGGATAGAGCTGATCTAAAGAAGGATGAAGACAACCAGACTTTCCCTATAAGCAACTGAGATAATGATGACTCTATGTAGCTAGGCTGGGGATGTAAAAGAAAAAGCTGGCTTGGCTTAGACAGATGATGGAATAGGATATAGGAGAAATGTTTGTGTAGGGGGAAGATGTGAGATAATTAGGAAGAAGAGAGAAAATGAGTCAGTTTTCTTGAGGGTCTGCTACATACTAGAAACTGTGCTAACACATGGCCTGTGTGGTTGGTTTTGAGAGAGTCAATTTCTAGGTAGATTGCAAAGGAGAAGTCTGGGGTCCCTGAGAAGGAGAGAGGGGTTTGGAGCTCTTGAAGAGGAGATAGGGATCTGGAACTCTCAAGGAGGAGGAAAGGACAAACATCTTTCATTTTTTTCCCTCTACATTCCTACATTCCTTAGTCACATTTTATTTATTTTTTAAGCCCAGAACTGATGACTATACAACAACACAACTCAGTTTGAACTCTGTACTAAGGATTATATAACAGCAGTCTATCCTGCTTGAGGACAGTGTCTCTTTCCTGAAAACCTTCTGACTAATCCTGTTATCTTCAATTCAGTTCAGTTCAGTTCAGTCGCTCAGTTGTGTCCATCTTTGCAACCCATGGACCACAGCACACCAGGCCGCCCTGTCCATCACCGACTCCCTGAGTTTACTCAAACTCATGTCCATTGAGTTGATGATGCCATCCAAACATCTCATCCTCTGTCATCGCCTTCTCCTCCCACCTTCAATCTTTCCCATCATCAGGGTCTATTTACATGAGTCAGTTCTTTGCATCAGGTGGCCAAAGTATTGAAGTGTCAGCTTCAACATCAGTCCTTCCCATGAATATTTTGGACTGATTTTCTTAAGTATGGACTGGCTGGATTTCCTTGCAGTTCAAGGGACTCTCAAGAGTCTTCTCCAACACCACTGTTATTTTAGAATATATATTATGGGAGTCTGGTAAGATTTTTCTATTGCTAAGTCCTAATCCTGATATCTTAAAAGGTAAATTGTGGGAGTGGGTCTGGTAAAATCTTTACAACATTAAGGCATTCCTTTGATTTATTATAATAACTGATTAGAAAATATATAGCTCCCTTGCTAAGACTAGCAAGGCGGGCACTCTCTGCCCCCTTCTGACGTCTATGTCAGAATCTTTCTTTGTACCTTTTCTCTGTAATAAAGCTTCTGCGACACAAGAGCCCTGAGTGGTTAAGCCTGGTCTCTAGTCCCGAAACAAAATCTTCTTTGGAAATCACGAATCTGACATCATTCACCGTAAGATATCAGTTTCATTTTCACTTTTACATTTGAGGAGTTCATGGCTCAGAGAAGCTTTTCCTCAATTTTCTCTGGCTATTAAGTATCAGAGTTGGCATTCACTACATATCTTATTTGTTAGTATTCTTCTCTCATTTTGTTGTATAAAACTTGAGAGAATGTTGGTGTATAATTATTTGAAGGCATGGGAGTATAAGAGACATATGGAGGCAAACAAAAGAGTATTTAGAAAAAAGACAATAAGACAAGAATGACAGTCTTGAGAAGCGACTAGAAAAGATTGGTAATGGCTGGAAGGTGAGAGAAAACAAAAATAAAACTACAGTTTTGTCAAAGAAGTCATGCAAGAAGAACACTTAAATGAACTAATATAACTAGTGTTAAATGCCATGGAGAAAAGAAGCTCTGTAAATAAGCTCATTGGACTTGAACATTCTTAAACTCAAGTAAAATTTATGTGCTTGGGACAGAACTCCAGTTGTAAAAAGTGGATATTAACAGAAGATGACCTATAGTTCATAGATGAACAAGAACAGGTGATTAGTTCAGGCAACTCTCTAAAGAAATTTAGTTCCACAAATTAAAATTGGCTAGAAGCATATATAGAACTAAAGAAGATATTTCTAGGGCAGTTATTTAATAAGCATGAGAAAATTTGAGGCAGTTGTGAAGTAAGAAAGAAGGAAGGAAAATATGGAAGAGAGTGGTACAAAATACAGCAAGGTATTAGAGGAACAGAGAAGAAAGGAATAGAATATAAAACCCAAGCAGAAGGTAGGAATCCATCTGAGTGAGAATCACAGCATTTCATTTTCAAATGGTATGAGAGGAAGGTGAGTAAGAGCAAATATAAATAAGAATGTTAAGTGTGTGGTATGTCAAAAGTGTTTACTCCTTCTGGCTTATGTTATAATCATGAGTTCAGAGGCAAAATGTTCTGGGAATGAGAAGATGGCACTTCAACATTGTGACTGATCTAAAACAACCATTCTCAGAAAAAACACAGCGGTTTAGAGAAAAGAAACAATGTTTTCAGAATTGTGCCATTTATCTTCCAGTACAAGTGAAAGATCACGTAAGGACATGGGTGGCATCAAATGAGGGATCTGGCTAAATTATAAAAGGTTTGAGCTGTAATGGCAGGTAGATTAAGTTAGCAGGAATGGAACTGAAACTGGAGGACAGTTGAAAGACAGGGTTAGTAACCTAATGAAGGGTGAGTCTAGAGGAGAGGAGTTCCAGGCAAGAGAACCAATTGTTCATGACAACTCGGACCAGGTAAAGATTGTAGGTCAGACTAGATGTGACAGATCTATCAGTCAGTCAGTTCAGTCACTCAGTCGTGTCCAACTCTTTGCGACCCCATGAACTGCAGAACGCCAGGCCTCCCTGTCCATCACCAACTCCCAGAGTTCACTCAAACTCATGTCCATCGAGTCGGTGATGCCATCCAGCCATCTCATTCTCTGTCGTCCCCTTTTCCTCCTGCCTGAATCCTTTCCAGCATCAGAATCTTTTCCAATGAGTCAACTCTTTGGATGAGGTGGCCAAAGTACTGGTTTCAGCTTTAGCATCATTCCTTCCAAAGAACACCCAGGGCTGATCTCCTTTAGAATGGACTGGTTGGATCTCCTCGCAGTCCAAGTCACTCTCAAGAGTCTTAAACAACAGCACAGTTCAAAAGCATCAGTTCTTCAGTGCTCAGCTTTCTTCACAGTCCAACTCTCACATCCATATATGACCACTGGAAAAACCATAGTCTTGACTAGAGGGACCTTTGTTGGCAAAGTAATGTCTCTGCTTTTTAATATGTTATCTAGGTTGGTCATAACTTTCCTTCCAAGGAGTGTCTTTTAATTTCATGGCTGCAGTCACCATCTGCAGTCATTTTGGAGCCCCCCAAAATAATGTCTGACACTGTTTCCACTGTTTCCCCATCCATTTGTCATGAAGTGATGGGACCAGATGCTATGATCTTAGTTTTCTGAATGCTGATCTTTAAGTCAACTTTTTCACTCTTCTCTTTCACTTTCATCAAGAGGCTTTTGAGTTCCTCTTCACTTTCTGTCATAATGGTGGTGTCATCTGCATATCTGAGGTTATTGCTATTTCTCCCAGCAATCTTGATTCCAGCTTGTGTTTCTTCCAGCCCAGCGTTTCCCATGATTTACTCTGCATATAAGTTAAATCACTTTGGCATAATAATAAAAAGAAATTTATGGAGATTCAAGAAGAGATGAATAAAAGAGACCTCAGAAGGTAAAAATTCAGTTGAAGTATGAATTGTTTGGAGCCATTGTATATAGACATCACTGAAGTAGAAGCTCTGTCAAATCAGTACTGCATTGCAGCTTGGTCTGCTGAGAAAGTCATACCTAGGAAACAAAAGGAACGTCTACATCTACTGGCTTTATGATAGGTTTCTTTTCCCTCTGCTCTCATCAACTTTATTAGTAAAGCACTACACAAAGACTTCNAAGTATGAATTGTTTGGAGCCATTGTATATAGACATCACTGAAGTAGAAGCTCTGTCAAATCAGTACTGCATTGCAGCTTAGTCTGCTGAGAAAGTCATACCTAGGAAACAAAAGGAACGTCTACATCTACTGGCTTTATGATAGGTTTCTTTCCCCTCTGCTCTCATCAACTTTATTAGTAAAGCACTACACAAAGACTTCCTTCAAAATCACCCTCAAAGTCTGGTGAAACTGAAAGTTGCTCAGTCTTCTCTGACTCTTTGAGACCCCAGGGACTGTTGCCCACCAGTCTCCTCTGTCCATGTGATTCTCCATGCAAGAATGTTAGGATCGGTAGCCATTCCCTTCTCCAGAGGATCTTCCCAACCCAGGGATCAACCCAGGTCTCCTGCATTTCAAGTAGATTCTTTACTGTCTGAGCCACATGGGAAGCCCTAGCGTGTGATTCAAATTGGGGGCCTGTTTCACATAGCTACAACCTAAACCAAGCTTGTAGCTATGCTGCCTAGGCAGTGGTGTAGTACTTGATGTGAATGTAAAGGGGTGTGGAGGATGCTGTCTCTGATCAGTTCAGTTCAGTTCAGTCATGTCCGACTCTGTGACCCCATGAATCGCAGCACGCCCGGCCTCCCTGTTCATCACCATTTCCCGGAGTTCACTCAGACTCACGTCCATCGAGTCAGTGATGCCATCCAGCCATCTC
>SJYW01057203.1:0-26625 GCA_006410735.1 Raphicerus campestris
CCACACCCAGACAGGGAAGGGAGAGCAAAGCAATCCCCCAACACACATATGACAAGTGCCAGGGACCAGGCCAGATCAGCCACGCCAGCCTCAGCATGGCCCACGGCACGATGGCCTTGAGCAGACCCCGCCAGAGTCACGGAGTCACAGGGAGCGTGACTGGTACCCAGAGAGCCCCGGGGAAAAGGTGGGTGATCTGAAAGACTCTTTCCCCTAAAGAGACTGTTTCCATTCAGACGCGTTTCCATTTTTAAGCACCTCTGGCTGACTAGCTGTGAGGCTTTCTGCCATATTTTTCTGCACCTCTGAATTATGGTGGATTCACTGCCAACCAAACCCTGGTGTGACTGATAGGAAGAAGTCATCTATAAAGGAGATGGCAAGAAAAAAATGACCTCAACTTGGTCAAAGCACTGAAGATGCTGAGGGCATTCTAGCACGGAGTCTGGACTGCCTTGAAGTCCGTTGACAGTTCCAGGAGCCTTGATGGGACTTGGGCAGCACGAATCCTCTCTTGAGATGTGGCACAGACCCCAGGAGCCACATTATATGAGGTTCTGGTCAGTCTCACCAGAGGGCGAGTTCCAGTCTAATGGCTTGGAGGTCTTCCTGCTTTTTTTCCATTTTTAAAAGAGCAGATGTTCTCCTGGGAAAGAGATATTTAGCTACCCAAACAAATCAGAGAAGTGGAGGAATGGAAATAAACCAGGCATCTGCCTGCCACGGTGGCAGTGCCCAAAGAAATCCCATTAGCTGGAGAGGAGCATCCGGCTCCAGGCAGGGCGCGCAGCTTGGCACCGCTCCTGTCCCTGGTGAGTGACGAATACGACTGTCTTTGTTCTGGTTCTCGACGTGAAGGACAGTCTGTGGGGTTATTTGTCTAGTTTGTTGACTCTCATAAAAGACATTCATAAATTTATTCTTAGTGCCAGGGGTGCTTACCGGTGTCAAAGTGGAGTCTTTTCAGACAGTTGCTCCGTGTTAAAACAAGCCACTCAGATGCATCTATAAATAATTGTCTGGGCTTCGTTTAGCTAACAAACGGCTTTTTTTCTTCTCTCTCTCTCTCTCTCTCCTCTTTTTAAAATCAACTCTAAAATGATTTCATAAACAACAGGAGGAATTTCCCATTAATATTAAAGTGTGTCTGGGTTGGTCATTTTAATAGAACTTTCCAGAGGGAACAAGCAGTCCTTCCATCTTGTCCATGTGAAACCTATTCCCATTTCAGAATAAGACATTTGGCAGCCCAGCCTCGCTAGGAGCAGTCACAGCTTCCCTGCCCCACCATCCTACGTCCCTCTCTTGCACTGCTTTGGCCAAAAAATGAGGAGGACAGCAAGGCTGTGGAGAGCAGCATGAGCCAGTCTGGAGAACGTGTCACCACCCCGAAGCCGCCATACATCTACTTGGATCTCACATGTCCAGAATTTTACTTCTCAGGGTACCAAAAGGTAGAGTTATGGCTGTATCTGTTTTATGAATACAACAGAATTCCCCCTTCCAGTCCCCTGGGAAAACAGTGACTTAAAAGGAGGCAGATATTTATTTCTCTTTTCCCCGAAAGCAGTCTAGAGATAGACAGCTTAGGGTTGGTGTGTGGCTCCACAGTTACACCTTCTGTGTCCGCACTTCGTCATCTTTGGCACATCGCTTCAGGGCCCAAGATGGCCGTTCCAGTCCAAGCATCACATCTGAACTCCAAATAGCCAGAAGAAATAGAAGATGAAGGGTATTCCTTCCCACTTAAGGTCACTTCCTAAATTGCCACACTCTACTCCTTCTTCTGCTTCACAGGATAGCATGTAGTCAGATGCGCTCACCTAGCTGCAAGGGAGGCTGGGACTAGCCAGGCAGCAGTGCTCCCTGAAAGGGAAGAGTGGACATCGAGAGGCCACTCACTGGTCATCTAATCCACATGATGAGTGCATGTGATCCTCTCCCGTAGAGGCTTCCACACCTACAATTCCAAAGCCCCAGCACCACAGTCCTGCCACTGTTCCTTTCTAAAGAGTTTCATTTTTTGCATCACTTCTCTTTAAAACTCACTTCCTATCCTTCACTCTTTCTCAGAGTCAGGATTCTGACAAATTGCACTGCCAGACTGAATTCAAGCTCAGTTCTGACCAAGGTCGGGACCCTGTATTGTCTTAAACGGCTGCCCTGTGGGCCTTCTCCACAGGGCAGTCATTTAAGACAGGTCTTAAGAAGCCAGGAATGGAAATCACCCCAGGAGGATCCCTGCAAGTACAACTTGAAAGCCAAACTGTAGTCTTGCTTCATCCCTGCTTCACTCAGGGAACACAAATCTTCCAGCCTTTATGGTCCACACCAGGGAAGGTGCCAAAAGCCGTGGGGAGGGCAGAGCTCCTCTGGCTGGGAGAAACAGTGAGCCCCATTGATGGGTGAAGCCACTGCCTGCCCCAGACGTGCCCATGTCGTGGGTAGCCTCCTGCTCCTCAGGTCCACCCCAGACTCTAAAGACCAGCCGCCGCAAAGACCCCACACCTTGCCTGACCCAGACGCTGCCCCTGCCTGGCCTTGTGGGATTTCGGCAGACCATACACGGCCTGTATTTGCTGACCTCCTGTTGCCCTCCTGCCCTTCTGGAGCATGTCACCAGTTCAGTGCAGTGCTTGCTCCACTGTGTACCAGCTTCATTACTGTCGCAGATAAGCGCTGTTGAGCATCAAGTGTGAGAACATGAAATCCTCCACGTGAACTCTACCCACCCACCCTGCCTGGATCACAGGAGTTGAGTGAGTAGTGAAAGGATACTCAGCAGTTGTCAGAGAAATACAAGGTCGGAAAACTACAAGTAGGAATGGCGAGGGAAAACTAGCCACAAAGCACCCTTGCTTGCCCTGCATCCAGTGACGCGCCAGTGCCACACAATGCCGAAAGGTGCTGCCACCCTGCAAAGGCACGGTCAGTTAAGTGTGGAAACTGCTCTCATTAGAGGGTCATACCTCAGCAAATTAAAGGCTCTGAGAAGGTCTGCAGTAAGGAAAGTTGTTTATTTCCTTATTTAGCCCAGCCTTTCCTAAACTGTTTAACTACCCTTCCTTCTGGAATGTCTATTACTGCCTCACGAAGCCAATGTTCATCAGAATACTGAATGATTCACTAATGCACTGAGGCTCATGGCCACATCTCTGGCTCTGGAAATGAATCACCAGCATTCACATCCCTGCTGTGGCAGTTTTTAGTGGTGTGACCTCGAGCTCATTACTAAGTCTCTTTGGCTCTAATTTCCTTGTTGGTAAAATGGGGTAAGAATAGCATCTGCCTCCTAGAGTGGTTATGAGGATTAAGTAAGTTAATGCATGTGGAATGCTTAGAACCGCTAGAATAAATGTTAGTGGTGATGATGACAACGATGATGATGATGGAGGAGAAGGAGAAAGGGAGGAGGAGGAGGTGTGGAGAAGGAGAAAGAGTGTGAGGAGGAAAAGTGGGGGAGGGAAAGGGAAAGAGGAGGAAGAAGGTAGCAACCCTGTTATTGGAGGCTGGCTAGAGCTCACAAGTAAGTTTCTCCCAGGCATCAGGATTCTGATTAAAATCATCTGCACATCTCCATTGCTAAGATATGGAAGCAACCTAAGTCTCTGACAACAGATGAACAGATAAAGAAGATGTGGTATATATCTGACTCTTTGACTGTAACCTACCAGGCTGCTCTGTCCATGGAATTCTCCAGGCAAGAATACTGGAGTGGGTAGCCATTCCTTTCTCCAAGGGATCTTTCTGACCCAGCAATCAAACCTAGGTTTCTTGCATTGCAGGCAGGTTGTTTTTTTTTTTTTCATCTGAGCCACCAGGGAATTCTATATATACATGTATATATATACATACACATGTGTGTGTACACACACACACACACACACACTGGAATATTACTCAGCCATGAAAAAGAATGAAATTTTTGCCACTTGCAGAAACATGGATGGACCT
This sequence comes from Raphicerus campestris, assembly GCA_006410735.1. Taxonomy (NCBI): domain Eukaryota; kingdom Metazoa; phylum Chordata; class Mammalia; order Artiodactyla; family Bovidae; genus Raphicerus; species Raphicerus campestris. The sequence continues at coordinate 3,955 of SJYW01057203.1, forward strand.
GGAGGGCCTTATGCTAAGAGAAATGTCAGAAAATATATATATAAGTCATACAGAAATCCCATATGATATCACTTGTATGTGGAATCTAAAAGTACAACAAACTAGTGAATATAACAAAAAAAGAAGCAGACCCAGAGATATAGAGGACAAACCAGTGGTTACCAGTTTGGAAGCAGGGAGAAGCCATATAGGGATGGGGGAACGGGAGGCACAAACTGCTGGCTGTAAGATCAACTGTAGGATGTATTGGACAACACAGGGAGCATAACCAATGTTTTGTAACAACTGTAAATGGAAAGTAATCTTTAAAAGTTGTATTTAGAAAAAGCAATAGTATGTCTCCAGCATCCAGTGTACGGCCTAGATGCTTCCAAAATGTTTGTTGAATGACTAACAAATAGAAACCAGAAGTATGGCATAAGGAATCATGAAAAGTGACAGACTGTGGACAGCAACTGCAGGTAAAAAGCAAAGGAGAATTTCTCCCAAGGAAGAGAGCCACAGTTGTCTTCCCTAACACACTTACACACCTTTAGTGACCACCTGGAGTGTTGGACAGGATACCTGTCTCACACACACTGTCCCATGAGCTGGAATAACACACTGGTGCTTTTTTTTTTTTTTTTCAGAGCTGATATATTGATCTACAACATGTCCTGGGATAGAAACAAGGCTGGTTAACTGGACCATTCGGATCATGGGTCGTCGGGGAAATCAATGGGTGATTATAGAGAGGGTCAGCAGTGAGAAAGACGGAGAGGGAGAGCAGAGAGTCAGGTTTGTTGGGAAAAGGCAGTCAGAAAGCAGAAGTGAGGAGGTGAAGAGAAGTCAAGGAGTGGCTGCAGGTGCTGTGAGATCCTGCGGAAAGCAGCCTTGCCAGAGCCATAATCTCTTCTGCCCTCACTCCTTGCTTGCACCAACTTCTGCTCCGTCCCCAGCACTGTGGGTGCATCAGTGCATTTTTACTCTTCCAGATACCTATCTGTGCATTCACACAGCCACCCACACACATCCGTGCTTTACTTATATGGTGGTAAAATTCATTTAGCGCCTCAGCCCTGCCCAGCATGGGGGCTGCTGAGGCCGCAGGAGAGAGTCACTGAACAGCTCCCTTTTGTCTCACTGGACCCCGTTGTTCTCACAGCCTCCAGGACTCCCACGGTGTGGCCCCCTGCCAGCCCACGTTTTCCCACCTGCAGCTCCATCTGTGCTCACCTGGCTCCCTCCTTCCCAGCCTCCCTTCTCACATGCCAGGCATTTCCCCAACTGGGAGATTTCCCGCTGGCTTTTCCCTCTGCTGGGACACTTTCCCGCAGACCCCCCGCTCCAATGCTTCCTCCCCAGCGAGGCCTTCCCTTGGCGCTACTGCCAACAGTTACCACCTTGTTCGAGTCCCTCATCCTGCCCCAGCCTCTCCCCTTTCCGTAGCACTTAGCCACCTTCAGCAGAGGACTTCATCAGTTAAGCTGTTAGTTGACTGTTTACAGCCTGAACCCCACGAATGCATAAGCTCCACCAGACAGGCCTCTTACCTATTTTGATCACCAGTGCATCTCAAGAGCCTCCAACACACTCCTGATCTAACAGGAACTTGGTAAAAAGCATGGGAATGGACACATGGACGGATGGGCTCAAGGCAAGAAGTGACAAGTTACAATATAAAGGAGATGGTATTTGTTAATTCCCTGGTGGTCCAGTGGTTAGGACTTGGGACCTTCACAGCTGGGGCCCCAGTTTGATGCCTGGTCAGGGAACTGAGATTCTGCAAGCCAGGCAACGAGGCCAAAAAAAAAAAAAAAAAAAAGATGAAATTTCTGAACTCAAAAGAGAGAGGGGCTGGAGTGACCTCATCTGGATATTAAAGAAAGAGGTAGAAATTTGGGTCACTGAGATGGAGACAGGGGTATTTAGAGACTGATACTCCCAAGATAAACAAAACGATGATTTCCTCTGGGGATGGGATTCTGAGTGATTTGTATTTTATACTTTGGCGGTTGTGATTGAGTCACTCAGTCGTGTCTGACTCTTGGTGATCCCATGGACTATAACCCACCAGGTTCCTCTGTCCGTGGGATTTTCCAGGCAAGAATACTGAAGTGGCTAGTCATTTCCTTCTCCAGGGGATCTTCCCAACCCAGGGATTGACCCAAGCCCCCTGCACTGCAGGTGGATTCTTTATTGCTGAGCCACCAGGGAAGCCCCATTTTATACTTTATATATTTTCTATTATATATATAAATATAAATACATATAGTAATAGATGATATAACTATTGCATTTTTATATTTTATATATGTAACATATATTTATGTTTATATATTTATAGTTATATATGTTACACCTCCATATAAGTTTCTGCCTGTCAATGTTGGAGACTCAAGAGACATGGGTTTGATCCCTAGGTTGGGAAGATCCAAGAAGAAGATATTAAGAAGAGGTAGCAAGAATACACAGAAGAACTGTACAAAAAAGATCTTAATGACCCAAATAACCATGATGGTGTGATCACTCACCTAGGGCCAGACATCTTGGACTGCAAAGTCAAGTGGGTCTTAGGAAGCATAACAACAAACAAAGCTAGTGGAGGTGATGGCATTCCAGTTGAGCTACTTCAAATCCTAAAAGATGATGCTGTGAAAGTGCTACACTCAATATGCCAGCAAATTTGGAAAACTCAGCAGTGGCCACAGGACTGGAAAAGGTCAGTTTTCATTCCAATCCCAAAGAAGGGCAATGCCCAAGAATGCTCAAACTACTGTACAATTGCACTCATTTCACACACTAGCAAAGTAATGCTCAAAGTTCTCCAAGCCAGGCTTCAACAGTATGTGAACTGTGAACTTCCAGATGTTCAAGGGGAAATTTAGAAAAGGCAGAGGAACTAGAGTCAAATTGCCGACATCCGTTGGATCATAGAAAAAGCAAAAGAATTCCAGAAAAACATCTACTTCTGCTTCATCGACTATACCAAAGCCTTTGACTATGTGGATCACAACAAACTGTGGAAAATTCTTAGAGAGATGAGAATACCACCACCCTCTACCCTGGCTTCAGGTCTGCTTCTCATCCCTGAATGCCTTCCCTTGGAGCACCCACTTCATACATCACTGCACACAAACCTGAGGGATGCAACTGGAGACGTCAGGTGCAATGAGGCCAGGTGGGCTCTGAGCACTCCCAGAGACCAAGGGGTGAGGGAACCTGGTGGTCATTCTCCACCAATCCCCAGAAGATTCCACGCTGGGCACAAGCTGCTTCTTCTCCACCTTCCTCCAGGCAGCCATAGAATAGACTACCTCTGGAATACCTGACACCTGGGTTGTCACACAAGAAGGGAAACCAGCCTGGCTCCCTGCCAGGGAGAAGAAGCATAGCAGGCATGATAAGGGACTAAGACACGAGGTCTTTCCTCCCCACTCTGAGCCCTGGACTCAAGGCCAGCCTGCACAATGCACTCTGATCCCTGCCCTCTTCCCCTTCGTCTGCCCTCATGGCCTCCAGAGGTGCAGCAGTCACCAGCACCATGGGCCAGTGCCCTAGGGTGCTAATAGGCAGCTCTCCAGACCCATCTTGGATGGGCCCCACCATGCCATGAGCCAGGACCACACACCGGGCCCTCGAGTTCCTTCTACTCCTAGGAGTGTGGGCAGCCAGGGCTGAATTCCTACTTCTTTTGCTGCCACTAGATAAGCTTGGAGTCTTAAAGGTGGTGACTCTACTGTGCCTCTCCAGACCTTGTGGACAAAATGACCACAAGGAGTGTGTAGACCTTCTCCCAGCATCAAGTGGGGTCTGCTGCTTTTGTCTTCTCAGGAGGCACTCCAGCTCCTTCCAGTAAGATGCCCCCAAGGCCACATCACTTTGAAGGCTCCACTGATGAGCAGGCGGCGTGACAAAATAAATGCACAGAACCTGGGCCACAGTGACTGGCTGGAGGGCAGACCCACGACCACAGACTAGCCAGGGAGACCTGACAGTGGCCTGGCGGGGGGGAGGGGGTTGGTGTGCTACCTTTCTGTTAGCTGTCAAGCTGGGAGCACAGACGCCTTTGGCCAGGAATCACCTTGGGGAAGGTTTGGTCAAGAGTAAAGTCAGTGCATCCTCTGCTCTGTTGCTGTCAGGGTTCCGCTATTGCTGTTGTTTTCTTCTAATTTCCTGTTTAAGCCGAATTGAATAGAGTTTTCCATCACTTGCAACTGAAAGCATCATAACCAATAACCATCCTGATGGATAAAATACAAGGGAGGAAACTGCCTCTCGCTCCACATGGCTTTGCTCAGGGCCCTTAACATCTAAAACAAAGGCAGTGGAGAAGCGACGGACAGATCTGGGCTCTGGGCAGGACACATCAAATTTACTTTGCCTTCAGCTTCCTTTCCACAGAAATCTCTTTCAAAGCTCAGTTTAAACCTCCAGGACGCCTGCTCTTCTCTCCCCAGTCCTTGGGGATACCTCCTGCTTCAAATTCCTGCAACATTTACCTGTCTGTGCCATTTACTGGTTCTCACACCACCTTGACATTTTCAGGTCACAGGTCATGTGCTGTGTTTCCCCCACAAAACTCTTGAAAGTAGCAAACTGCATTACCATACCCCAGGCGCTGTGCTAGGAAACCCATTATTGCGGATTCCTATAGATCCTCCTGCGATGCAGGAGACCTGGGTTTGATCTCTGGGCTGGGAAGAACCCCTGTAGAAAGGAATGACAACCCACTCTAGTATTCTTGCCTGGGAAATTCCATGGACAGAGGAGCCTGGTGGGCTACAGTCCATGGGGTCACAAAGAGTCAGACACGACTGAGAGAGGCTAACACATAAACACTCACGGCCACCCTGCAAGTTATTATCTCTTTATCTCCATTTAAAAGAGGAAAAAGGGGAGCTGAAAGAAAATATGTCACTTGCCAGAACTCTCCCAGGGGGACAAGATAGGGGGATTCTTTGAGATGAGAAACTTCTGGGTCATACTACTCTGCTCTGCAGATACATACCCTCAGCCCAGTGTTGTGTATCGCATATCAATTCCTCCCAAACATCAGCTGATGGATTCAACTATTATGAGAGGATTTGGGGAAGCAGTAGGTCAGGCAAGAGGAAAGACCAGTGGCACATGGGGCTGCCTCTCCGGGCAGCCCAGGTCCACAAGTGGAGGAGAAAGCCCCCACAGAGGCTCCCCACGCCCACACCTATCTGCTGGGACCAGCTCCATCCACCGCACGGAAGCCCGTTCACTGCCTGGCCAGGAGGTGCGGCGGCATTCCCAGGGAATCCCGGCCAGCTCTTGGGAGCTGTGATGGCAGCTGGCTAATGGACAAGCAGTTCTCCCCTGGAACAGAAGAAATTCAGTTCCCATCAAGAGCATGAGCCCCTAAGCCTAACCCCAATAATCAATCTGGGGCCCAAACAACCCACTCCCCACTGCCCAAACCCTGAGCTGGACCCAGGCATGAATTCTGTTACCAAGCAATGAAACAAACCAAAGTGTTTTTCCCCAGGAAGAAAAAAAAATAGCAGACTAGTTTGATCCTGAGTTTAACCTGCATATTTTCAAAGACTACTGAACAGGGACAAAAATCAGACATCAGAATGTTCTGTGAATGAAACCAATATTCATTCAGTCCAAATTCTTGACTCAGGCAGGAGCTTTTCACCTCCCTGTGTGATTCTGTGGAGTATATAATTGTGTTCTTGGGAACTTGGTGTGAAGCATAGAGGCTGGCTTTTTTTAACTGTGGTTTTTAAAAGTGTTATTTTATTTTAACCTTCTAAAAACAAGAATCAGACATTTTCAGAGCATTCAGTTCCCTCTATTGAATGGACTGATAAAAGTTCAAGATGGATCCATTATAACAGCATAGCCTAAAAGCCTCATGGAAGACGATGGAGTCTTGAGTCCTGGGTCCAATTGCCCAGGTGACTTTGGGCACGGGACTCTGGAGCTGCGGTTCCCAGGAGTCAAGAGCAGTGCGGGGCCCCTTGGGTATGCCCCCATAAGAAGGCCTGACCCCACAAAAGCATCTGACTCCAGATCGCATGCCCCAGAGGAGACAGCACTAGACTGTCCCATTCTAATTCCACTCCAGACTCTGTCCTTGCTGTTCACAGGGTCCCAAGCAGGAACCAGCAGTCTGAGAGCCCCCCCAGCCATAAACACATGCAGACCACACCAGTCCTGGAGGCTAAAGAAAGAGAATGGCACACAGAGGATCGGGGGCTGATGCCACTACCAGCAGCTGAGCGCACAGTCACAGCATAAACAAGTGAAAATGGTCATCCCATGGACTGAAGAGCAACTGCTTCTGCTTTATAAAGACCAAGGGCATCCAAATGGCTATCGGTAGTTACTCTGGGGTACAGGAATCAAGAGCAGGAGACAGAACTCTTTACACTCATATCCATCATTCAGGGCCTTCATAAGCAGCACACATGCAGAGCGATTACAGTGTTTAAAATAAAGACTAAAAGCTGAGTATATGATAAAGGCAGAAACCACAGAGGGAAAGATTGGTGGGATTAACCGCACAAAACTGAAGAACATATTTGTAAAAAAAAATTAAATTATGTTGGGGGAGAAAATATTTACAAAATTAATAACTGTAAATATTTACTATCCTAACATATAAAAAGCACTTGGAGAAAAAATAAATTTAAAAAAAATTAGCAAAAGACATAAAGAAGCAATTCACAAAAGAAGAAATATAAGTGGCTAAGGAACATAAAACCTATACTACTATAATAATTGAAAACACACAATGAAAAGTCAGTTAACATTTTTTTCCTATCAAACTAGCAAATATGTGTCAAAAAATGTTATAATACTTACTGATAAGAGGACAGACAGGTAAAGAACTTCATACACCATTCATTGGAGGATAAACTGGTAAAATCTTTTAGGAAAGCAACATTGCAAAGCCTATTAATAATTTTTAAAATATGCATAAACTTTCATATGGCTAATATACTTCTAAAGCATTTATCACTAAGGAAAATCATCATGGCCAGAGATACATGTATTTGGATATCCAGTGAAGCACTGTTTATGAAAGCAAAAAGTTGGAAATAGCCTCACTGTCCAAACAATGAAGAATTGGTTTAATATTTTATGGCATTATACAGAGGGAATAACTATGCAAATATTAAAATGATGATAGAGAAAAATATGAAACAACATGAAAATGTTCTTGATATATGAAGTGAAAAACACTGGATACAAAAGGTTTGTACAATATGAACCTTCATTTATAAATATATAGAGCTATATATCTACATTGAATGTTTAAATATCTGATCATAGGCTATTTTAATTTTCTCCTTTCTGCATGTTTTGGAATTAAAAATCTGTATTTTTTAAATAAAAAATACCCAACGCTGACACACATCCAAGAATCATTTTTAAGTAATCAATTAGGAAACAAACATCTTTAACTCACCAAGTTAAGAACCAAAGATATATCAAATAAGATAAAGTAGTATCAATTGTTCCAAATAACCCCTCCAATTAATCTTCTATGCCTTTTTTTAAGACCACAGAATCTGAGTTCATAGATGAAGTCATCGCATTGCAAAACTTGCTGGACCAGGACAACATTCTAGAGTCATAACCTACTCTCACCCACAGAAAAGAAGACAAGAAGCTTGCTCCCTTGTTTTCTTAGAAGAAAACAATTGTATCTTGAAAACTCAAGATGGAAAGGCTGAAGCCAGATTTCACAGGATTCTAGGACCAGGACGCTCTGGTTCTCCCATAGCATTGCTTCATGCCAGTGTGAAATTCAGAGTTTCCGAGAAAGGTAGAGGTATACTTGAAGAGAAAATGCTATTCGCAAGCTGCAAAATACTGATGTGCAACGCTAGGAAAACAGATCGAATAGCAACTGGGGAGACCTGTCTATGGTGTTCTGCCTGGCTCTTCTGAGGCTGGAACACACACACACGCACACCACACACACCTGGCACAGAGGAGTTGCTCAGTAAATACTGATTGGATAATGTTGGAGGCGAATTTCACTAGTCTCTTAACTTCTATTTGACCACACATCCTTAGCCAGAAATATCTTCCCTCTCAGTGAGGGCCAGCACAAGACATTTAGGCCACAGAACTATGACTTTCAGGACAACACAGCAGCTCAGCTAAGGGGAAAGTTAGACAAACGAGAAAGTATAAACAGGATGCTAATGGATTAATCCACTAGCATTACTTCTCCACTGTCTCTCAGGAGATCCTCCTACACAGGTGCTAACTTCCAGAAATTACAATTGACAAATCCATGAATACTCCTTGTAGATGCATCCATGTGCTGGAAAGATCTCCTTAGTTCATTCAAGTCTTTGGGGCAAGTCAGGAAGGCACTGTTTTCATTTATATATGAATTTTTATTGTAATCTAATGAAGACTGTCCACATTCCAGAATGACACCCTCCCCCATTCTGTGTCATTGATCTTTCTCCGAATTCAGATAACAGCTCCTTTTGATCTCTGACCTGACATGTAGAAAGAATTTCATGTCTAACGTATCAATTTTTTTATGAATAATGGGACTGTAAAAGAAATTTCTCTTCACTGGCTTTTAACCACCCTGGGGATTTTCTTCCACTGTTTGTGCATTTCCTACCAACCAAACCACAGACTGTTCAGGTGGCTGATGAACACAGCACATCACCTCACTTGGAAATGATCGGCAGCAGGACCTCTCTTAACCATAATTCTCGGAGAAGGTGTTTTGTTTTCTTTCTAGATTTCTGCTTGGCAGGGAGTTAAAGAGAAAACTTCCCAAGGGAAAATTTTTGTATATAAGGTGGGCTTCAGAAGGCCTTTGGAGGATGAAAGTTTCTCCAGCATGAAGATGTTATGACACTATTGCTAGTAAATGTCTGCAGAATGGGATCATGCTAGTATATTAACGGTCTCGGTCCTGAGCAGTGGTATTAAGGAAGAGTACAGAGAAAGACCTATGATCAGAGCTGAGGGAGAACATTCAAAATCAAAAAGTCAAAATTTTATCCACATCCCTCTGTCCCAAAAAGAGGGATGCCCATATTTAGTGATCAGACTGTTTTGGTAAGCAACTGTCATTGATCGTAAACTGTTTAAAAACCATTTTACTAAAAGAATAGAGTTTGTTGTATATATCTTCTTTGTCCAACCCATGATGCTTGCCATTTTTGGCTGGAAATCTGGTTTATGCTATTTATACAGAGATTTATGTAACTTTCAGATGACTTTTGTATATATTTGTGTGTGTCTGTTCCCTCTTGTTTTGCATATGGCCAGCACTGAATATATGTTTGCTGTAGAAAGAGATAAATGAATGGCTGCCTTCGGAAAGCAAACATTTCCAAACATTTGGCCACAAAACTGGGGGAACTGCTGATGATCTGATAGGCTATGAACCTGATCCACTCTCATACAACCTGAAGGATCCCATCTGGAAACCTCCCCTCAAGAAGACCAAAAAGTACATAAACAAAGCAGAAAAAAGAAGTGGACCTACTGGTGAGTTTCAGAAATTAGGAATAATGTTCACTTTCTTTCAGCTCATATCCAAAAGGGTCCTTGGACCTCTCTCCAAACCCCACCCTTGCTTGGTGGAGGGCCGAGTGAAAGGGTCAGCCCTTCACCAGCACATCAAATAGAGGGCCATGATGGCGGTTGAGGGCCAGGCCACAGAATAACCCAATTCTCATCACATCTCAGGGATGACACGCCACAGGCACAGAGGGTCAGTGGGAGGACGTGTAGCAATCCACATCTCCAGGGTGAGCCGGATTCCCTGTGGTGACAGGCAGGCTCATCACTGGACAGACACAAAGGCATTTTAGGTGGAGCTTCACTGCACATTTACTGTTAAAGCAATTACACACTTCTTTCTATTATTAACTTATATTCTCTAGGAAAATTATAGCCAATCCAGGAAACACTGCTTCAGAAGAGCACCATTGAAGGTGACACTCCACAAGTGTCTCTTTCAGAGGGTGTGTTTGAGGCCAAGGTGAGTTGGGAACAGAACTATACAGCCCCAGCTTCGGGCTTTGGGATCTTTGGTTCTGTCAGTCTCCCCCCGCCCCACCTCCTCCAGACCGCCAAGATCCTACAGACAACATGGAGTTAAGCTGGTACATAGGTTTAGGAGAGACTATAAACCCAGTATAAGTGGAGCAGTGCATGAAAGGTTCCAAGAGGGACTGTGGTTTACAAAAACAGCCCGTTTATCTTGGTTTCACCTTTTTTTCACATCCTGCATATTATCATCATGGTGGGCTATATAGTCCCTGGGGTGGCAAAAGAGTCGGACACAGCGACTAAACATCAACAAAACAATATTATTATCCCACTGGACACAACTTGCAAGCGACAGCGCCACATTTTCTAAATTCTACGTACTTTGGGGTAAAATCTGACCATGAGAAAGCTGACAGTGTAGGCCAGAGTGTTTGGGGTTCTTGGATAATCGTTTTTACAGGATGGGCCTTGCTTACATGGCAACTGCCTCAATGGAGAGGGTTTTTTTTTCTTAATCTTTATTGCAGATAAAGTTATTTTCATAATTAAGGATAACTGCTTTACAGAACTTTGTTGGTTTCTGCCAAATATCAACGTGAACTCACTGCTCCCTTTACAGCAGTGCTGGGGTAAGGAAGTCTTCAACCATCACACCATGTTTCCTCCATGAAAACCTAACCAGCCTAGCCTCAGCTCCAGTAAGTACCGTGCTTCTCCTAAGCAAGCTGACGTGAGTTACTGATGGACAGCATGAGTCGTCTTGTGGCCCTTATTTCCCTCTTTGCTTTGGCCACCACAAAGCTCAGAGCCAAACCCGTGGTCCACCTTCAGAAACTGTGCAGAACTTCAAAGCTCAAATGTCTTTGTCAAGTCTATCTCAAGCGTTCTTACTGTCTCACCCTTGTTCCTCTTCACTCCGGCATCCTTATTTACATAGGTTGTCCTACCATTTTCTATGTGTTTGCTACAAGGTGTCCTAGATACAGAAGGGGTGGATTCATACGTGTTTTGACCCTCCCTTCACTCCATTAGATGGAGCAGGGAAGAGCATCTGGGCCACAGGATGGGAAAGGGCTGCCTGCACATAGGAAAACAAACATCCTGTTTGTTCCATGGAGAAACATTTTGCATTTTTACATGGTTTACTTTTTATGCTTTTGGTAGATTGTGGTTTTCTGAAATTATTTGTTTGGGTGTAAATCACTGAAAGTGCTGTTTGTACGCTGCTTGTCTATTTTAGCTTTAAAAAAATATTCTTGAGTACTTAGAGCCTGGATCTACATGTAGCCTATCTGCCCTCCAAATAAAAATAGTTAGGCTACCTCTCTGAAGATCTCAGAAGCCAATCTGGCCCCTCTTCCCTACTTTCTGCCGATGGCAACATCTGACATAAGTGAAAGGTGATGCACAGGCTGAGACCAGCATCCCTTGGCCTTGCATTCTCACCAGAACCTCCTCCCAGCACCTGTAGCTGCTGCTGCTAAGTCACTTCAGTCGTGTCCTACTCTATGCAACCCCATAGACAGCAGCCCACCAGGCTCCCCTGTCCCTGGCAAGAACACTGGAGTGGGTTGCCATTTCCTTCTCCAATGCATGAAAGTGAAAAGTGAAAGTGAAGTCGCTCAGTCGTGTCCCACCCTCAGCAATCCCATGGACTGCAGCCCACCAGGCTCCTCCGTCCATGGGATTTTCCAGCCAAGAGTACTGGAGTGGCGTGCCACTGCCTTCTCCAAGCACCTGTAGCAGTTTTACTATTTATGTACTACCCCATATAAGGGGTAAAGCAATATACTCTAATCTTTTAAGGTATCAATAAGCTAGTATTGGGACTTCCCTGGCGGTCCAGTGGTTCAGACTTTGTGTTTCCACTGCAGGGGCACAAGTTTGATCCTTGGTCAGGGAACTAAGATCTTGCATGCTGTGCAGCATGACCAAAAAGAAAAACTAGAGAGAGTATTTCCCTACAGAGACTGTGTTTAGTTTCTTCCATGAGTAAAGGTGAGTAAAGTTATCTCCAATAGCCAAGAAGAAAATCCAGACTTGGACAGTTCAGGAGCTTGAGTTTGCATTTCATCTTCCTGTCAATCCCGCAATAAGTGATGGGGAAGTTGGAAAGGATGAGAAACTAAAAACTTAGCTCAGAAGTCAGGGAGCTTGGGTAGAAGGCAGCAGGAAACTAATTCATGGACTGTTTCTTTGATGTCCCTGCCCCCTCTTTCTTCAGCTCCCTTCTAAAACTCCCCTTTCTATTCCATTTTCCCCTCCCCAGAAATCTGCCGAGAGGCCTCTACTCTTCATCTCTGGCTCTAGACCTCCTAGTACTTCTTTCTTCCTCAGCCACAGTCCCTATCTTTTCTTTCCACTTTGCTTCAAGATCAAGGGCTTGGTGGGAGAGAGGAGTGTGACAGGTTAAGTCTACTACAATAACCCTTTTTCTTTTTTACCTAATATTACTTTATTTTAAATTTTATTGGAGTTTTAGTTGATTTACAATGCTGAGTTAGTTTCAGGTGAACAGCAAAATGATTCAGTTATACATATACACACATAAATCCATTCCTATGACATAAAAAAAGACAATCAAAAATGGCAGAAGGTCTAAAGGAACATTTCTCCAAAGAACCCATACAGTATCCTTTTCTTAACGTATGTCTTCTCTCTGAAAGATTTGCATTTTTGAAAAAGACCATGGCAGCCACACCTCGACGGTAAAAAAAAAAACCTGCTTGCAATGCATGAGACTCAGGTTCTATCCCTAGGTTGGGAAGATCCCCTGGAGAAGGGAATGGCAACCCACTCCAGTACTTTTGCCTAGAGAATTCCATGGACAGAGGAGCCTGGTGGGCTGCAGTCCTTGGGGTGGTAAAGAGTCAAGCAGGCACGACTGAGCAACTAACAATTTCACTTCACTTTCAAGCAGGAAATTGAGGAAATATTGCAAGCTGCAGGCTTCCAGGAGCCCTGACTCCCCTTGCCCTGGGAAAGCCTGAAGCCCCACACTGCCATGTGGAAAAAGAGGAGGCCCACCCCCGTGTCCTCCACCAGGGCCCAGTCACCTTTGATGACTGGCCTGTGACTAAGGAGAGAGCCATCACTGATGGAGAAGAGCCTGGGAAGGGTCTGCAGGTCAGGACTGCAGGGGTCGCAGCCCAGAGGGGCTGCCCTCACGGCCCACCTGAGCCACACTGCACCAGACCCAACGGTTCATCTTCTCCAGGAACCCAGATCTGCCTCCAACAGGCGGCCCATCAAAAGGCCCGGCCTGCATCATTTCCCTGGGGCTCAAGCTCTCTGAGCCTCCTGGTTTCCTTGCCGGGTGAGTTTCTAGTCGGCAGCCTTGGCGCTGGACTCCAAACGGCCCCACCCCCTAGTGGAGAGAGCCAGCGGCGCGCCTCCCGCGGCCCCCAGCAGCTGGCTTCAGGGATCCGGCGTGGAAAGGGGCGGGGGCGCGGGGCCCAGGGGCTCCTCCCCGCGCCTCCCCCAGGGTCTCTGACGGCCTGCACTCAAGAGTTTTCTGGCCTACCCCATGCATGCCAAGTCTCAGATTGTGAGAAGTCAAGCATGTGAATAAGAATGGAAAGTGTGTCCGTAAACTCACACTCTCAGCGGGAATACAAGGAGTCATGGAATCAGACCCTGGGCGACTTTATCTTCCTTCGTCAGCCAGCCAGATGTTTGGCCCAACCTGGAGAGCACAGGTCCCATAAACCCCACAGGCCCGACTGGAGGTAAACCCGCCCCCGACCCTCAGGGGCCCCCCATCACGCTGCCCTGTGGCCCCAACCGTTCAGAGGCTCCCAGGAGGCGAATCCCTCTCCTGGCCCAGTCAGCTTGACATCGGAGGCGAATCCCTCTCCTGGCCCAGTCAGCCTGACGTCGCATCTTTGCAGCTTATGGGGAGCATCTCTGTGGGTGGTGTAGGGGGCTGCTTTTAGTTTGTTTGTTGATTTCCTATACATTGACCAAAATACAAGAAAATTCCACTTAGAATTCCTTAGCTGGATGAACATTTGTGCTCCGTGACCCACTCTGATACAAAGTTTCAAGGAAAGGTGACTGGGGCTAGGACAAGATGCAGCCTGTCCCACACAGAGCAGAGGCACAAAAGAACATTCCAGGCATTCGCCAGGACCACCTGCTCCTTTGACATGACACACTGGTCTGGGACAGAAAGGTAGGTAAGCCTCCCAGACCTGGCCCCGACAGAAGCTCCCCTGGTCTAGTGAGGGAGACAATTAAAGGAAAAAAGGGAAAAGGACTGCATTCATGACTTTCCCTAGTCCAGGCGTGAACCACATGGCTGGGAAGTTCAGAGTGGGTGGCATTTTGTACAGTCTTGAAGAAGGAGCAGAAGAAATCTCCTCGGGTGTTTTTTTAGAGGTATACCCTCGTCCTTCCATAAATATCCCTAAAAGACTCAGTGCTCCAAGGCAGGCCAAGAGGAAGCCTTTGGTTCCAGGGATCCCTAGAGGCTGGCCACTGGCTCATGTGCCCCCTTCCTGAGCCCGCTTCCCCTAGATCAGAGAGAGTGATGAGGCAAGCAGAGGAGCCACTGGCAAGGAGGAGGATGGCCCCAGGGCGGTAAGTCCAGACCCCAGATGTTTGGGAGAGTCTCTAGAGCATTTTTATTGGAGTATAATTTGGGGTATAATCGCTTTACAATGTTCTATTAGTTTCTGCTGTACAATGAAGTGAATCAGCTATATGCATATGTACATCTCCTCCCTCTTGCATCTTCCTCCCCTCCAGAACATTTTAAAATTAGTGCTATCATTTAAAAGTTGGACTATTTCATATAAAAATTATCTTGAATTTTTCTCTTCTCTGAAAAAAAAAAACTGGAAGGTATGGTGATGTTAAAAAAAAAATATTAGTCACCCAGTCATGTCCAACTCTTTGTAGCCCGCCGGGCTGCTCTGTCCATGGAATTCTCCAGGCAAGAATACTGGAGTGGGTAGCCATTCCCTGCTGTAGGAGATTTTCCCTACCCAGGGATCAAACCCAGTTCTCCTGCATTACAGGCAGATTCTTTACCATCTGAGCCACCAGGGAAGCCCAAAATAGTGGTACCATACTCTAGCCTGGTAGCTCTAGGCTGGAGCTGAGTAGGAGCTACCCCCATCAAAGGGCACAGCACATGTACCAGTTAGCCTTCACTCCATAAGAAACCACCCCAAAGCTTAGTGGCTTAAATCAATCATTTATTAGCTACCATTCTGGATGTCAGCAGTTTGGCCTGGGCCCAGCTAGTGTTTCTTCAGCTGGTCTCCCCTAGACTAGCATCCATGGCTGCAACCAGAGGCTGACAGGTGTTCGACTGTCCACCACATGGCCTGCAGGGCTTGTGGGGGACCCAGAAGATTGCAAAACAGGATGCGTGCATCTCAGTGAGTAGACATTCCAGGTCACAGTATAGGACATCTCCAGATGATGCCAGAAAGTGACTGGGGAGGGCTTGGTACACGAGGGGGACAAGAGCAAGTTCTACCAGAACTGACGGGCAGCACCTGTTACAGTGAAAATGGTTGTCCTCCCCCTCCCCTTTCATGACAATTGTTCAGCTTTGGTTCCCAAGGGCACAAAAGTATGTCTGAGGTTAATAAATGTCTTGAGATGCGATGAAAATTCATATGCTAAAATTCACATTGCCCTGAAATGCACATCACCCCCTATGCCGTATTCTTGACAAAAATGAATGAATCTAATCAAGTCTTTACACTTCAATTCTGGAATACAGGAACTACTGGGGAGAAGGAAACAGGTAAAGCAATGCTATGAAGCAACACTCAGACACTCAGAACGTGGGACAATTTGTACAACTCAACTGGCCTATCTTGTCATGGTTATTTAAAAAGAAGGGAAGCAGTAGATGTTCTAGAATGAAACTGAAGAGATATATCAACCAAATGCAATGCAGGAACACTGACTGGATTCTAATCCCTAAAGAATTAAAATCCCATCCATAAAATACATTTGGGGGAATAACATGGATTGGATATTAAATTATATTATTACTGTTAAATGATTACATATTAATGATAATAATAATGATGTTTCTTAGGCATGACAATGATATTGTATACATACAGGAGAAACTTCTTAATTTAGGAGATGAATGATAGAATATTTAAGGTTTGTGCCAGTAATTAAAAATATTGTCTCTTGGCTCCAAACTCACCCTCTTGGCCTTATATTGATCTGATGACCTGATATATGTATACAACAAAATGATTCCTGCCGTAAGACATTGCTATTTCTTTTTATTTGTTTGTTTTTGTCTGTGCTGGGTCCTCACTGCTGCCCAGTCTTTCTCTAGTTGTGGCAAACAGAGGTTGCTCTTCACTGTCGTGTGTGATTTCTCACTGCAGTAGTTTCTCTTGTGCAGCAAGGCCTCTAGGGCGCTCGGGCTTCAGTGGTTGCGGTTCCCAGGCTCTAGAGCACAGGCTCAATAGCTGCAAGCTGCTCCATGGCACGTGGGATCCTCCTGGACCAGCGAGCAGACCTGAGTCTCCCGCACTGGCAGGTGGATTCCTCACCACGGAGCTACCAGGGAAGCCCAGACATCATTATTTCTTAAACACTACTTTGCTTTCCTCCAAGCCTCTGACCACTGAGCCCCAGTAAAAAGCTGGCCTCCCTTTTGGTCCTGATCACTATACCCCACGTTGCACTGGGTTTCTATCTGTTGTTTCCAGACAGAGGTTTGTTTGCTTAATACCTTTGACCCATCAGTCTGTATCCCAGTGCAGGTCACTTCCCTGTACTCTTTCCTTTGTTGGCTGAACCCTCTATAGATCCAGTTTTTGGTGAGCACAAGCTAGTTTTACTTCCTTAAGAAAAACACTGGCTACCTCAGCCCCAGTTAAATTTCACTCAGACAAGGAGGGTGTGTGTGAATTCTAACATGGCCTTAAAATAGAAGGCCAGGGAGTCACCTGCCAGTCTCTGGAGGCTCTTTGTAAAGCTTGTCATGGAGATGCCTGTGAAAGAGGCAGCGCTGGGATTAAAGAGCGGGCCCCGCCCCCAGGAAAGCTGGGCATCCAAAGTCTACGCCCATTTGGTCCACACTGC
The DNA here is from genome assembly GCA_006410735.1 of Raphicerus campestris. NCBI lineage: Eukaryota > Metazoa > Chordata > Mammalia > Artiodactyla > Bovidae > Raphicerus > Raphicerus campestris. Next base: position 21,025 of record SJYW01057203.1, read on the forward strand.
TCTGTGGCTTGCTCTGCTGTTTCCTATGTCTGAAACAGCCTCCCTGTCTTGCCTGCCTACTAAAAGTCTTCCTATCCAGTGAGGTCTGGCACAACTATTCTAGCCCTCATAAGCTTTCTCTGCTTCCTCCAGTGCAAACACAGATGACCCATCGGCCAATAAACATGTGAAAAGATGTTCCTCTTCACCATCAGGAAAATGAACATTAAGACAGTAATGCAACACTTACCACCCCTCAGAGTATGTAGAAACAAAATGTTTGATAATACCAAGCATCCGAAACAGTGTGGACAAAGAAAGATTCTCGTATCCTGTTGGTTGGCGGAGCTTCTATGGAGCATCAGTTGGAAATATCTAGTAACATTTTAAACATGCATTCCTTATGAGCAAGCAGTTTCACTTCCCATCACCCACTTTGGAGAAAGACTATATACCCGCAAAAAGCACACAGAAGAATGCTTTCTGAGAGAACTAGGGACACACTGGACGCAATCTGAACATGCATTACCAGAGCAAGCAACACTATGGTGCCGCCATCCTATAAGCCAGCGGGTCTCAGGCAAAAAGACTGTACTAGAGAGAAGCATGGAGATCGAGACGCGATGAACAGGCTGGCAAGCAGATCTTGCTCTATAATACCATCCCTACTAAAAGAAGACAGAGGTCCTGGGAGAAATGATTCCAGGGATGGACACAGTAGGGACAAGATGAGCCTGGAACATTTTGTAATGCCAGAAAGTAATGAAATATTTCAAAAAAAAAGATGCATGTCACAAAGACACAGGAAGGGGCTTCTACTGGCCAAACATGGCCAAACCTATGAGTCAATAATAAACAGATAAATAAACAAAAAGACAGGGAGAAGGGAGGGTCCTAGCTTACCAGAGAATGAGAAGTCCCCTGGTATATGGGGATGGATCATTACAGCTCGCAAATCATCATTTTGCAACCATCTCAACAGAGATTGGCTCAGATAAGAATAACCAAAGGATGCTAAATCTGGGAGGAAATGTTGACAAGGAGCAGGCTATGTGCATGGTCTTAAGTGCCTTCAAAAGACTACATATTAGTTGCCAGGGGAAAAGAATAATAGCTTTACAGTGGACAACTCAGACCACATCTTGTCCAGGTGATCAAAATTAGCGTCACCAACAAGGGGCAAATGGACTCTGTGATTGTGCACGTGTGGCCCCTGTCACCTGCACGTCCTGGCTGAAAATGCCTAACTTGAACCTAATCATCAACCTAATCATGAGAAAACAATAGAAAACCCAAAATAAGAAACAGCTCATTTTATAAAAAGTGACTGTCTTCTTCAAAAGTGTCCATATTTGGACTTCCCTGGTGGCCCAGCAGTTAAGACTCCATGCTCCCAATGCAGGGGGCCTGGGTCCGATCCCGAGCCAGGGAACTAGATCCCACGTGATGGAACTAAGACCTGATGCAGCCAAATAAATAAATATATTTTAGACGTGTCGATATCACAAAGTACAAAAAAGTCTATAAAAAATGGTCCACAATAATAGAAGAACAGAAAAGACATGACAGTTAAAGGCAATATTTGATCCTAGAATGGAGGGGAAAATCCTACAAAGGACATTAATCAATTAATTGACAAAAATGGAATATAGATGGTAGACTAGATCAAATTAGCAAGTCAATACCACATTTAGACAAGCTGACAACTGCTATGCCTAGGTAAAAGAATATATTTACTTTTATGCATTGAAGAACTTACAGAAGCAGGGACATGATGTACACTCGGCTGCTGCTAAGTCGCTTCAGTCGTGTCCGACTCTGTGCAACCGCATAGACGGCAGCCCACCAGGCTCCCCCGTCCCTGGGATTCTCCAGGCAAGAACACTGGAGTGGGTTGCCATTTCCTTCTCCAATGCATGACAGTGAAAAGTGAAAGTGAAATCGTTCAGTTGTGTCCAACTCTTAGCGACCCCAAAGACTGCAGCCTACCAGGCTCCTCCGTCCATGGGATTTTCCCTGCTTACTTTCAAATGATTCAGAAAAGAAAATTACATTTTATCTGTATAATAAGATTACATTTCAATGGACATGAGTTTGAGCAAGCTCCAGGAGACACTGAAAGACAGGGAAGCCTGGTGTGCTGCAGTCCATGTGGTTGCAAAGAATCGGACACGACATAGCTACTGAACAATAACAACGAAGACTACATTATATATATAACGTGCGTGTATACATACATGTATACACACACATATATAACAAATATTAAATCTGGAGAAAGGTTATCTGAAGATTCTTTGAACTATTACTCTTGTAACTTTTGTGTTTAAAAAGAAGTTGTTGCTTCAGGCTAAAAAGTTGGAAAAAAATGATGTCGCTATACATACTAGTATAGAGTTCCAAATATACTGCTGAGTGAAAAAAAGAAAATTTGCAAGATAACTCACTCAGTGTGATAAGTTCCCGTATTACATCCATTTGTACATAAGTAATTCATAAAGAAAGGTCTGGAGAAATACCTACCAAATTGATTATGTAGTTTACCTTTGGGGAAGAGACTAGGAGACCAGGATAGCTCTCACAGAACAGCTCATCTGGGGGCCTTCCTGGTAGGCGCAGGGCCTAAGACTCGGCACTCCCAGAACAGAAGGCCCAGGTTCAATCCCTAATCAGGGAACGAGATCCCACAGGCCACAACTAAAGATTCTGTGTGCAACAATGAAGACAGAGCACGGCCAAATAAAGTCAATCAATAAAATTAAGACTAGCTCATCTGCAATATCTTTATTTTTTAAAAGCATCTGTTTGTGAATTGGGCTTCCCTGATAGCTCACTTGGTAAAGAATCTGCCTCCAGCACAGGAGATCCCAGTTCAAATCCTGAATCAGAATGATCCCCTGGAGAAGGGAGAGCCTACCCACTCCAATATTCTTGGGCTTCCCAGTGACTCAGCTGGTAGAGAATCGGCCTGTAATGCAAGAGACCCTGGTTTGATTCCTGGGTCAGGAAGATCCCCTGGAGAAGGGAAAGGCTACCCACTCCAGTATTCTGGCCTGGAGAATTCCATGGGCTGTATAGTCCATGGGGTCTCAAAGAGTCAGACACAACTCTCACATACTACAGCCTCAGAAAACCTCCAGCTTTGGGGTTTGGGAAATCTGGTCAGGAAATGGCAGCAGCATGGAGTGTCTGGAAAGACTTCAGAATCAAACAGAACTAGTTTGAACCCTTCCCTCCATCACTCACCAACAGTGCAATGTTAAGCAAGGTTCCTCCAGGAACCTCACTTTCCTCACCTGAACAAGAGGAAAGAATGCTTCCAGAGCAGTGACCAGGCTTTATGTACCATGTACATAAGGCATGTGTCCTTAGCATGCCCACAGAATGCCGAGCCCATCCTGGAGCTGGCACTGCGCGTGTTTATTCTTACTTATTCTACCTTAGTGAGCTGCTTCTTGACCTCCTCCCCTGTGAGCCCAGTGGCTCTTTATAGAAGGATCCAGCCCTTTATTCGTTCTCTACTCCCAAATGTGCCTCACAGGACGCTCTGTACATTGCACCTGACTAACTCTTGCTGGCAGGGTAAATAAACCCTACTGCCACAAATCTGGAACAACATGGAAGTATGCTGAGGCCTCAGGTTTACAATTATCAAATGTAAGGAAACATGGCTTCTGAAGTCACTGTGTAGAAATCTGTAAGTGCCAAGAAGATGAAGACACAACCAATGACCTCATATGTTCCAGAGGTGAAAGAGCAGTGAACATCCCCCCAAACCAGAGGTGTAACAGGTATTCAGTGACAGGTATTATTTTTAAATATTCTGTGGTCAAAAATGTTGAGGAAATGCCAAACTAGATAAAACTAAATGGGCTATTTACTGCAGGACTTATCAGCTCCTTTAAGGGCTAATGTGTGCTATGAATGTCCAACAATGAAATTTGCATTACATTACAAGCTTATTTGGCTCCACACACACACCTTTTTCTAAAGGATCTCAGTGTTTAAATCCCATAAAATATTCTTTATGACTGTGGCTCACCTCAGTCAGCTGAGCTGGAGCTGACTGTGGCTCAGATCATGAACCCCTTATTGCCAAATTCAGGCTTAAATTGAAAAAAGTAGGGAAAACCACTAGACCATTCAGGTATGACTTAAATCAAATCCCTTATGATTATACAGTGGAAATGACAAAGAGATTCAAGGGATTAGATCTGACAGAGTGCCTGAAGAACTATGGATGGAGGTTCACTACATTGTACAGCAGGCAGTGATCAAGACCATCCCCAAGAAAAAGAAATGCAAAAACGCAAAATGGTTGTTCCAGGGGGCCTTACAAATAGCTGAGAAAAGAAGAGAGGCTAAAGGCAAAGGAGAAAAGGAAAAATATACCCATTTGAATTCACAGTTTCAAAGAATAGCAAGGAGAGATAAGAAAGCCTTCCTCAGCAATCAATGCAAAGAAATAGAGGAAAACAATAGAGTGGGAAAGACTAGAGATCTCTTCAAGAAAATTGGAGATACCAAGGGAACATTTCATGCAAAGATGGGCTTGATAAAGGACAGAAATGGTACGGACCTAACAGAAGCAGAAGATATTAAGAAGAGGTGACAAGAATACACAGAAGAGCTATACAAAAAAGATCTTCATGACCCAGATAACCACGATGGTATGAACACTTACCTTGAGCCAGACATCCTAGAATGTGAAGCCAAGTGGGCCTTAGGAAGCATCACTATGAACAAAGCTAGTGGAGGTGATGGAATTCCAGCTGAGCTATCTCAAATCCTGAAAGACAATGCTGTGAAAGTGCTGCACTCAATCAATATACCAGCAAATTTGGAAAACTCAGCAGTGGCCACAGGACTGGAAAAAGTCAGTTTTCATTCCAATCCCAAAGAAGGACAATGCTAAAAAATGTTCAAACTACTGCACAATGGCACTCATCTCACATGCTAGTAAACTAATGCTCAAAATTCTCCAAGCCAGGCTTCAACAGAACATGACCCATGAACTTTGAGATGTTCAAGGTGGATTTAGAAAAGGCAAAGGAACCAGAGATCAAATTGCCAACATCTGCTGGATCATCAAAAAAGCAAGAGAATTCCAGAAAAACATCTACTTCAAAGCCTTTGACTGTGTGGATCAAAACAAACTTGGAAAATTCTTTAACAGACGGGAATACCAGACCACTTGACCTGCCTCCTGAGAAATCTGTATGCAGGTCAAAAAGCAACAGTTAGAACCCAACANCTTCAAAGCCTTTGACTGTGTGGATCAAAACAAACTTGGAAAATTCTTTAACAGACGGGAATACCAGACCACTTGACCTGCCTCCTGAGAAATCTGTATGCAGGTCAAAAAGCAACAGTTAGAACCCAACATGGAACAATAGACTGGTTCCAAATCGGGAAAGGATTACATCAAGGCTATATACTGTCACCCTGATTATTTAACGTATATGCAGAGAACATCATGAGAAATGCTGGGCTGGATGAAGTACAAGCTGGAATCAAGATTGCCAAGAAAAATAGCCATAACTTCAGATATGCAAATGACACCACCCTTATGGCAGAAAGTGAAGAACTAAAGAGCCTCTTGATGAAAGTGAAAGAGGAGAG
>SJYW01057205.1:0-17949 GCA_006410735.1 Raphicerus campestris
CCATCCCACAGTTCACAGTTTACACTCAAGCTGGGTTCCAGTGCAGGCCCTACCAGCCCAGGCACTCTCCTTCAGCCTCCGATTCCTTATCTATAAAATGGCAATAACTCTACATGCTGGTGAGGTTTGTTGGGTGACCTAGTGGAGATAACAGATGTAAAACACCTAGTGCCCATGACCTGGCAGGTGGAAGGCACTAAATAAAGGGCTGTGTCCTCTATCAGCTGCTTTAATGGACAGCATCTGGTGTGGGATAATACTGTGACTCAGTCGATGCCTTTGGACTGAAGGGTCTAGCCTGTGCAAGGGGCAAAACAAGAAATGAAACTGTGGAATAATAAGAAAGAAAGAAATGAAACCCATGTCCACACAAATACTCACCCTTGCATGTCTTTCACAGCAGCACTGTCTGTAATCTCCAAATAGTGGAGCAGCCTAACAGTCTGTCAGCTGGAGAGTGGTAAACAGAGTATTCTGTAGCCACAGTGGAATAGCATAGATGGATGAAAAGTGATGAGCTTCTGCTTTCTGCTGCCACATGGGTGAGCCTCCAAAGCATTGTGCCAAGTGAAAGAACCCAGACACAAAAGGCCACTTCCTGCAGGAGTCCGTTGATATGAAATGCCCACAGAGGGCAAATCTACAGAGACAGAAATTAGATGAGAGGCTGCCTGGGTGTGCAGATTCTATTGGGGGCTGACTGCTGACGGGTACACAGGCGCTCTTTGTGGTGCTGGCAGGGTTCCACAATGGACTGTGGTGGTGGTTGCACCAATGTGTGAAGTTATTAAAGAGAATGCACTGGATGCATTGAATGGGTTTGATCTATGGTATGTAACTATGCCTCAGTAAAGCAGTTTAGGAAGGCAATGCAGATGTCCAAGTGAGACACATGGGAAAAGATATGCCATTGCTTTTGTAACAACGAGGAGTGCCCCTGCTCCTTCCATGTTCTGGGTCCGGCCTCCTCCACATGTGCTGGATGCTCCCTCCAGAGACAGTCACTGTGCATGTCAGGACAGGATCCCCAGTGAGCACACACGTCTAGTGTGTCTCTGTGTTTACACACAGGCGCCCATTGGGTGACCACAAGTCAATGACTCTGGACAGATTCCCAGAACCCACCCTGCATCTGAAATTCTACTTAATTGTTTTCCCATTCTTTTCAAATCATGTGGACACAGCTTCCGTTTCCCTGGTAATGGATCTCAGCCCTTAGCTCCAAATTCTGGTCACAGGAATACCTGTAGTCTAGTGTGAGTCCCCTTGCCTGAGCTCAGCAACCTAGGAGGGATGCTCAGCAGAACAGTAACCAAGACAATGGAACTCCATCCATCCTCCTTCTGCCGCCAGGACTGAGGTGCATTCCCTCCCGTCCATCTGCCTGAGTGTCTGGTAAGGAAGAGGACTTGGGGGCATAACACACCATTGAGTTATTGAAAATGTTCTAAATATGGCTGTGAATAAATATGTTAAAATCCCTCTCAGAAGGGAAGACACATAATTACAAATTTTTTAAAATTTCATTACTCTAGTCAAGGCTATGGTTTTTCCAGTAGTCATGTATGGATGTTAGAGTGGGACTGTGAAGAAAGCTGAGCGTCGAAGAATACATGCGTTTGAACTGTGGTGTTGGAGAAGATTCTTGAGAGGTCCCTTGGACTTCAAGGAGATCCAACCAGTCCATTCTGAAGGAGATCAGCCCTGGGATTTCCTTGGAGGGAATGATGCTGAGGCTGAAACTCCAGTACTTTGGCCACCTCATGCAAAGAGTTGACTGACTGAAAAAGACTTTGATGCTGGGAGGGATTAGGGGCAGGAAGAAAAGGGGACGACCGAGGATGAGATAGCTGGATGGCATCACTGACTCGATGGACATGAGTCTGAATGAACTCCGGGAGTTGGTGATGGACAGGGAGGCCTGGCGTGCTGCGATTCATGGGGTCGCAAAGAGTTGGACATGACTGTGTGACTGAACTGAACTGAGTAGCAAACGTGGCTCTTCAGTTCAGGATTATATTTAAAACCAGGATGGGTGAAGCATCATGTGACTTTGCTTCTCAGTCTTAACTGTGCATCAAATCTCCCCTGGAGAGACTTTAGGAGAGCCGATGCTGGCAGGACATCCCCAGAGAGTCTGAATTAGTAGGTCTGGTGTGTGGCCCTGGCGTGAGCATTATCTGAAAAGATTCTCTTAATGAAAGCCGAGCTTGTAGCTGTGGAAACAGGACCCCTTCTTACAGGAGGAAATCGAAGATCGAAAATTTGCGACTCATCTCTACAGCGAAAGCAGGTTTTCTTCATGACCTGCTATTCTCGACAGATATCTTAGGCTGAACTTGCCCGAATTAACACTTGTTTGAAAACGGACCTTGTGCTTGCCCTGCTGTGTGTTCCTGAATGCAAAGGGTTACAGTTAAAACCCTGCTGTTGTTAGTGAAACCCAGTATGTTTTAGTTCTTATCAGCGTCCCTTGTGCCTTGTTAGTTGAATCCATTTCTAAAACACTGGAGATAACTTCATTCAACAGATCAGAATAGTGCTTCAAAGATCAAAGATGGCTGAGAACTGTAGCTGTTGATGTTGGTGCAGAAGGATCGGCTGCCTGTGCTCAGCTGCAGCTTTAAACTGTTTCCTGTGTCATCAAATTAAGTCCCACACTCAGATGAAGACCAAATTAAAACCAGGACGTTTATTGGGGAAAATACAGTTAAGCAATCCCTTGTTTGATGGACACCCATAAAGACCCACCTCTCAAAATGTTCTAATTTAGGGATCTCTTCTAGATATTCTTTGGCATGCTCCCCAATGATGGGCTTATGCTGCTGTGTCCTGACTCACCGTCCTGTTAAAGACAGGGCTGTCAACCTCTCAGGTGTATTACAGTGGCCAGGTTCTCTCGAAGATCCAAAAGAGGGTCATGGCGTGTGCTCAGGACACCGTCAGAGTGTGTCTGCAGGATCAGGGCCTCTCAGAGGAACGGATCCCCACCTGTGGCAACAGGAAGATCTCGGATCAGCCTTTTGCAGAGCAGCTCCAGGGGAGTCATGGCTCGGTGAAGATCACATCCAGCAGCATGTCCTGGACTGTGGTTTAAGGAACTGGATGGATGCCAGTGTCCGTTCACGAGCCACTCCAGGGAACATTGGCCTGGGGCTACTAGCAGGTCTGCAGTGCTTATGGGACATCTGAGTGCAGATGGCCCATACGTCTCAGTCTGTGGGGGAAGTGGGGCCCAGTTGAGTCGTCTTAGGTAGATCTAGTGATAGGAACAGCCATCAACATAGAGGGATACTAGTGAAAAGAAGTCAGATGGGTAAAAGCTCTGGAGGGTGACGTGGTCACCCAAGGACCATGTATAGAATTGAAGAGCACAGGGCAGAGGTTGGAAACCAGAGGAAAACAAAATCAAGATTTAGGAGGGGTTCAAAGTAAATGGACAGATAAGGAGACTTAGAAGTAATGAACTGAGAGGGAGGAGGAAAGCCAGGATGGGCTGCTGTCACAGATTCTGACTCTGAAGACGGAATGTGTCTGTGGCCAATACAGCACTGGGTACTATGGTTTGGCGCACGGAGCTCTTGGGATACGTTAACAAGGGGGTGTTCTGTGGATGGGCACTCAGAGGAGGAATCGAGAGGTAACCAGATAAGGATGCCCCTGGAGTCTGTACCTTCCAGAAGCATGGCTTGAAAGGAATAAAAGACTCAGGGTATTGGAAGTAGAGGCCTGTGTGCTTGCAGAGTATGCTGTTTTCTATTCCCCAAACCAAAGAGACCAGGATGCCAGTTCCAAAAGAATCATCAGCACTGTTGACTAGAAGACAGAGTGGAGAATTGGAATGATCTTCACAGGTGAGTATTCATGTAGAGAGGGGAGTGTGGTATTTTCAAAGCAGCAGTGGAGTTCCAGGAAGACCTCCTTCCTCTCCCTCTGGGCCCCACTCTGCCTCTGAGACCCATGGTCACAGGAAGAGCCAGGGTCTTAGTGGGGGACGTGGGTTGCTGAGATCAAGTCTCATTGTACGCTCCTTAGACTCCATGGATACTTTAAGTGTATTTGTTCTCCCTGGATGATCTGATCTTCCTCATGAGAGTTCACCCTTCATGTTGGTTAGTAACGGGAAAATCCCCCACTGAAGTTGCTTCTGACTTGGAAAGTGTGGTTGCATGCAACCAACTGAATATCCACAGATACAAATGCTCAGTCTATTCTGGTGAAAATGCTCTCTACTTCTTTCAGCGATGGAGCAGGGGTATATGTCACTTACAAGGCTCGCAGTCCTGTGGGAGAGAGAGTCTATAACACGGCATACGTTTGTTCCTCACAGAGGCCTCAGTGTTCCCTGAGGGAAAAATGACTGTCCTCTCCTGGCTCCAGCTGTTGGTGCTGACATGTACCACCCATGGGTGGGGGTGGTGAAACCTGCATTTTTGTCTCCCTCCTCCTGCTGTGGACCCAGTGCTCCCTGGCTGACGGAGCCTCAGCCACCCTGCTGGCATCTGCAGACCCCTCTGAATCTGGGTATCATCGTCAAGCCCATCAGCGGGCAGGGATGTCCACTTCTCAGCCACAAGGTCCCCTAGCCCATTGCCTGCTTAGGCTTCATTTGGTTTCATTCCTTTTTCACATTTCTCCCTAAGGTGATGAAGATCCCTCCCTTGGATCTCACCTGCACCACAGCAGGAACCAAGATCAGCTCCAGAAAACAAAATTCCTAAACTGCAGCCACCCTTCTGCCCAAAGACTCCACTGGGTCATTGTACAGTGTGCCCCTGGAGTCCCAAGTGTGAATAGGGTGGAATCCTCCTGTCCCTGGTGTTCATTTCTTGTCACACCTCCCTTGTCTGAGCTCTCTCACCTCTGCCTGCCAGTGCCTCTGTGGGCCATTCCCCACTGTGACTGGGACGCTCTTTCCTTTGGCTTGTCTTTATTTGACCCAAGACTTATCATACAATATCCAGCTCAAAGGGGGCATAGTGTAGAATGTGTACCTTGTGGAGTTCAGTTAGGAGACTTTGGTGTCACATAAGCCCCACACCCCTGAAATATAAAAACAGAGGTTTAAAGAATACAAGAGTCAAATATGCCAGAGATGCCTGAGACGTTGGCTTAGGTGAGCACTAAAGAGTGTCTGTGGGATCAGGAAGTATGGATATTAATGATGGCCATGATGAGACCAGTTACAGCGGAGTGACTGGGACGAAAGCTCCATGGAATGGGGCTGAGGAGAGAGGATCTCAGCAGAATTTAAAGCAGTTTTGTTTTGAAGGGCAACCGGTAATGTGCCAGTAGCTGCAGAATAGGGTGGAAGATGGTGGGTTTCCCCCTGTGCTGTGGAATGCTGCGATGAAGAGGGCACAGGTTCTGGTTCAGGACAGAGGAGTGATAACTGCAGGTACAAAGTCCCTGGGAAGGTGCAAGGCATGGGATCCTGAGCAGAGGTGAGGGGCTGGGTGTAGTCAGGANTTGTCCTGTGGAATGCTGCGATGAAGAGGGCACAGGTTCTGGTTCAGGACAGAGGAGTGATAACGGCAAGTGCAAAGTCCTTGGGAAGGTGCAAGGCATGGTATCCCGAGCAGAGGTGAGGGGCTGGGTGTAGTCAGAAGCACACCTGCAGAGGGGCAGCAGACTGCCAGGGCAGAAACAAGCAGTATGGTACTGAGAAATTTGAGAAATCCCACAGGATTGCTTCTTCCTTCTCCACGAATTACTGGCCTGTGGGGCTGGTGGTCATTAGGATGGAGGAAGGTTACTACCCTGTAATGTAGTAGTGTAGGTAGGTGAGAGTGAAAATGAACAGCAGCTCTACTCTGGCCACGGACTGAAGATAAAACACTTCTGTAAAGTTGTAAAGTTTGCTCCTCAAAGCACCGGTGCCCAGACACAGGCAGGGCGTGGGTAGGCAGGAGGGTGCAAGGAACACAGGAGGTGTTTCCGGGGGACAGCTTCCAGCCCTGGCTCAGCGGATCTACGAGGGGCCGGCGGGTAGTGTTGAAGGACGTGTGGTAGGTGAGGTGGGGGTTTCCAGGAGGTTCTGGCATCAGTGCACTGGCACTAGAGCCAGGGAGCTGGAGGACAGGACATCATGTTGAGGGTGATGAGAGGGAGGAGGCTAGGAACAGGACACCATGAGGGGCGCGGTCTTTCCTGATGCCCTGGGCGGGATCGTGGGCAGGGGGATGCTCAGGTGGGGAGGAGGGGAACATGGAAGAGGACGCAGAGTCTCCTGGATGACCGGGTGAGCCTCGTGGGCACTGAGGAGGGATCAGAAGAGTGAGGGCTGAGAGAACAGTGAGTCTACCAAGGGAGGGACGCGTTCACTGGCCTGGGGTGAGCGGGAGGAGAAATACAGGGCACTTGTACCGGTCCCGCACTTTGGGGGCTTCGGCAGTGGGCGACAGGACCCGGACATACCCGGTCAGTTTCCTCAGTGAACGAAGACTTGGAAACATGCTCCAGGAGAAAACACCCAACTGACCCGGGGCCAGGAGACTGGCGCGGGGCTCACCGGGTTCCTGCGCGCATGCCCAGAAGCAGCCAATCGGAGCGCAGCCCCGCCCACCAGGCTCGATTTCCCGGGTTCCCCGACTTCCTGCCCGTGTTGCCTTGGTTCCGCGGGCCGCTGGAGGGGAGCTCGCGGTCCACGGGTGGTTTGGCCGGGCCCTTTCGAGAGGGTCCCTTCCTTTCTCAGGTCCTCATGGACATCTCCCTTAACTTCCGCATCCACGCTGTGCAGCCCTCTGCGCGGAAACCCAACAGAAAGGATGGATTTTCTTCGGGGCTTGTGGCGTTTTGGTTTCTGTGGTCTGCAGGTGGCAGTGTTGCGCCACGTGTCGCCTTCCTATTTCTCCCCCTCCCTTCGCCGTTGAAAAAAATGCGACGAAGCCTTCTGCTAGAAGAAGTGGGGTATATTTTTCTGTGCTTCAGCATTGGTTGCTTCAAACTGCATCTGAGCCCTTTAGACAGCCCTTTGTGGAAACTTCGAACAAACCCTTTGACACTTAAAATTACAATAAAATAATATAAGCTGATATATTGAATAATGGTGGAGGGAGTGAGCTCCCTTGTCTTGGTTCTAATCCTAGAGGAAATTCTGTATTTAAAAAGAACTTTATTATGACAGTGAGTTTTGACTTGAAAATGTTTATGTGAAGTGGAAATGAAAGTTGCCTAGTCCTGTCAGAGTCTTTAAGACCCCTTGGACTGTGTAGGCTGCCAGGCTCCTTAATTGGAGTGGGTTGCCATTTCCTTTTGCAGTGGTTCTTCCCAACTCAGGGACTGAACCTGGATCTCCTGCATTGCAGGCTGACTAATTACCATCCGAGCCACCTACAATATATAACATGAGAGGGACAAGTGCCAACCTAGGATCCTGCTGGGAAATTGATGCTGGACACCACCCAAGAAGCAGGTGGTATTACTGCCCTCATTTTTTTCAGTTCTCAAAACTGTGGCACACAGAGGAAGAGTCAGCGGTCAAGGTTCTCCAGGTTCCTCCAATAGTGTCCCTCTGTTCAGGTCTCAAGTCTGTCAGATTGTAGTTTGCACACTGGTTTGCAGGATGCTTTCCTATCCCCAGTAGAAGAATGAAATAAAATAATGGGAATCAGGGTAAAGTGAAAGTGTTAGTCGCTCAGCCCTGTCTGATTCCTTGAGACCCCCTGGACTGTAGCCCGCCAGGCTCCTCTGTCCATGGGGATTCTCCAAGCAAGAATATTGGAGTTGGTTGCCATTCCCTTCTCCAGGGGATCTTCCTGATCCAGGGATTGAGCCTGGGTCTCACAGGGAGTGCACCGAGGTCTCCCACACTGCTGGCAGATTCTTTACCATTTGAGCCTCCAGGGAAGCCCAAATGAATGTAAAACAGCCTGCAAAACTTTTTAAAATGTATAATAACATAGTTATTACAATAAGATGCTAAATGAAAAGGGAGGGTGCCACATAGAAAACAATTCACATACTGTGTCAGTATCATGACGCAACACAATTATAAAGTAAAGCACCGGGAACAAATCAGGTACTTTTCATTTGGTCTGTATTTGACCAGATTTATATTGAGAACAGACTACTGGTCATTTCTTGGATGATAATGGAAATACTAGTGTGAGGAAAAACACAGCAAAAGATACAGCACCTGTCCTTAGACAGTTCTATTATATTTCCCATTCAGGTAGGAGATCAGAGATGAGAAATATAGCTGTGGGGGCTACCTGAGAGACAGCAGAATTCATTTTCACTTCTGAAAAATTTCATGGGCATTTGCTGGGTACGCAACATTGAGCTCTGAGGGTGGGGAGGAAACGTAGATTTCATCACTCATGTCTCCTGTAATGTAAAGCGAAACTATTAGTTATTAGGGGAAAGATGTTTGTGAATCACAGGTATGAGAAAGGTCTTATATTACGAATATATAACGACTTTAAAAATTGTGAAGGACAAATTGTAGTGAAGGCAGACAGATCCTTTTGTCAGGAATTCAGGTGTGGAAGAAGAAACTAGAAAGTGGCAGCACCTGGGTATTTTCAGAGTCATGGACATGGCCTGTTCCTGGTCATGGTGGTGATCACTGGAATTTGCCATGTGTCAGAGCTCAGAAACCTTCACACTCAAAGAGAAGCAGGTCAGGACTTCCCTAGTGGTCCAGTGGTTAAGAATCCACCTGCCATATAAAATTAATACACAGAAATCCCTTGCATTCCTATACACTAACAATGAAAAATCAGAAAAAGAAGGAAACACTGCCATTCACCATTGCAACAAAAAAAAAAATAAAATAAAATACTTGGGACAAAATTTACCTAAAGAAACAAAAGACCTGTATACAGAAAAATATTAAAAAAAAAACTGGTGAAAGAAATCTAAGATAACACAGATAGATGGAGAAATGTATCATGTTCTTGGATTGAAGAATTAATATAGTGAAAATGATTCTGCTACACAAAGCCATCTATAGATTTATCACAATCCTGAAATATCAATGGTATTTTTCACAGAACTGGAAGAAATAATTTCACAGTTTGTATGGAATCACAAAGACCCCGAATTCCCAAAGCAATCTTGAGAGAGAAGAGTGTAACTATAGGAATCAACATTCCTGACTCAGACTATATTACAAAGCCACAGTCATCAAGATGGTATGGTACTGGCACAAAGTCAGAAATCTAGATCAATGGAACAAAACAGAAAGTTCATTGATAAATCCCTGCACCTATGAACACCTTATGTTTGACAAAGGATGAACAAATATGAAAAAGCTAAAACAGTCTGTTCAATGTGTGATCCTGGGAATATCCAGTAATATTTCTTCACCTAGAAAGCCAATTCTCAGATAAAGAATTCACACACACACCTTGTGAAGAAATACTGACATTTTAGAAACTGACTCAAGTAAACCATGGATCAACATTATTTTCTCTCTTCTCCCTCCATCCACTCTGAGAAATGAATATTTAGCCATGCTATCTGCTTTGCCCACCAAGTTTCTCATACCACACACGTGGTGTTAATAGTGAGCCTATACACAAAGGCATTAATACCAGTTAGACCTATAGAAGTCGGCTACCTGGGGGCAGGGAGGTGGCTGGGGCAATAAATTCATCATCTGATTTCCTTCACCACCCTACTCCATTTCATTCCCTGCAGTCCCTGGACCCAAATGAAAAAAATATATATCATACCAAATCTCTCCTTAAATCACCACTGCCTCAAGTGTCCTTCATTAGCTTACATGGCTTCTGAGGCCAGGGAACAGATTTTGCTTGAGATGAGTAAAGCTGAGAGACAGCCCATTGGCCAGAGATTCTGTTTGGGAGGTGATGTCTTTCAGGGTACTGCTTCCCCACTGTGATGAATAAAGTAAAAGTCATTTTAGCTTGGATCTGGTGCCCCATTTTTCAGATGTTAGCCACGAGATGGCAGGCTAGTAAGGTACTTGGATACTTGATCAATAGACTTTCAGTTCAGTTCAGTTACTCAGTCCTGTCCAACTCTTTGTGACCCAATGGACTGCAGCATGCCAGGCCTCCCTGTCCATCACGACCTCCCATAGCTTACTCAGACTCATGTCCATTGAGTCGGTGGTATCACCCAACCATCTCATCCTCTGTTGTCCCCTTCTCCCACCTTCAATCTTTGCCAGCATCAGGGTCTTTTCAAATGAGTCAGTTCTTCACATCAGATGTTCAAAGTATTGGGATTTCAGCTTCAGTATCAGTCCTTCTAAAGAATATTCAGGACTGATTTCCTTTAGGATGTACTGGTTGGATCTCCTTACAGACCAAGGGACTCTCAAGAGTCTTCTCCAACACCACAGTTCAAAAGCATCAATTCTTTGGCACTCAGCTTTCTTTATAGTCCTACTCTCACATCCATACATGACTACTGGAAAAACCATAGCCTTGACTAGACATACCTTTGTTGGCAAAGTAATGTGTCTGCTTTTTAAAAGCAGTCTAGGTTGGTCATAACTTTTCTCCAAGTAGACTTTAAGGGAATTATATTACCTGGCATAATGGGGATGTGGGCAGGAGCAGGTTTCTTCATCCAATCAGTTGAAAAAGCTAAAGAGCAAGGACTGAGGCTTCCTGAGGATGAAACAATTTAGCCTCAAGACTAAAGCCTGAGAAACCATGCATGAGACTTGAAATTGCTGGCCTGCTCTGCAGATTTGGGTCTCTAGAGTGCAACGTAGATTTCCAGCCAGCCGACTGGCCCAAAGGCCATCAGAACCGTCTGCACCAACAAGCCCATGATCCAATTCCCTAAAATAAGTATCTATTGGCTGTGTTACTCTGGAAAAGCCTACTATACCCCCAATATGTCATATCTTTCTCTTTCCCATCCAAAGACATTGCTTGAGTCATAGTATTATTCCACATCAGATGCTGTGCATTAAAGAAGCTGATAGGTAGAGGACACAGCCATTTATTCAGTGCCTTCCACCTGCGAGGTCATGGGCACTAGGTGTTTTACATCTGTTATTTCTGGTAGGTTTCCCAGTAAACCTCACCAACAAGTAGACTTATTGCCATTTTACAGATAAGGAATTTGAGGCTGAAGGAGAGTGCCTGGGCTGGTAGGGCCTGCACCGGAACTCAGCTTGAGTGTAAACTGTGAACTGTGGGATGGAGGGAGACGACATAGGGAGAGGAGTTTGGGCACAGGTCGCAGAGAGTTTCCATGCCATGGGGGAGCAGGGAAACATCACACCCTTGTTACCAGTCCTGGCATCCCCTTGCAGTAGGAGGTGCTGGGAACTCCGCCCATGGCAAAGGTCATGAGGAAGGAGGCTTCAGCATATGCAAAGGCGTGATCAAGCCTCAGGAAACCCCCTGTTCCCGAGCATCTATCCCCAAAACCAGAGTCTACCTACTTTACTATTTCTTGCTCTCACCTACACCTCTGACTTTATGGGGGGCTGTTCCCCACCAGTTCTCTTGGAGAAGGAGTAAACATGCACCTCCAAGTCAATAAAAATGCCTGGGCGTGACCACAGTGTTTCAACTTATGAACTCCTCTGAAGGTTATCTAGCCTGCCTGTCAGGTTCGTCAGGCCACATGTGATTGTTTACAGCCTCCCAACAGTGAGAGGCATGAGATGTTTTAGACTTACTAAAGGCAGATTCTCTTGGGAAGTTAGAAATTATTAGTATAGTGGGTTGGTTAGGAATATATTGGTGAAGGGTTTTTCATTTGTTGTGCCAATAATTGGTGCTAATTCCCTGCCCTGGGTGTGACAAGGGTGTTTCAGGTCAAACTTCTCTGCTGGCAAACTAGCTTATGTGACAGGATTATCCATACTCCTGCCACTAAGCACATGATTTTTTACTACCTCTCAACCATAAATAGCACAGAGAGTTTGGAGTATTTTGAGAGTCTTAATCAGGATAGGGCTTTTCTCATTGTTGAGTCAATGATTGCTGCCAGGCCACCATATCCTTAGGCACCTGCGAATATATTAATCAATGTATTTGGAATATAGACAAGGAAATATAGTAGTTTTTTATGTTAGCAATACTAGACCTTTTGAGTTGTTATAAATCACTGTGTCCTTGCTATGTAAAAATGTAACTTTATCACTATCTTAAGATTAAATAGATATTAAGGGGAACATTGGTGAAAGGATTTTCATTTGTTGGGCTGATATTTGCTGCTAAATCTCCATATTCCCTGCCCCTATAATGAATATAACTAGCATATAGGAGAAATAAGTATTAACCTTTAAGATTAATCATGTTAACCTTGGGTATAAATTCCTTTCTTGATTGTAACTCACTACACCCTCACGCTATAGGAATGCAACTTTATTTGGAGGGTGGTGCCTGGTTTAAGAAAAAACATGCTTAGAAAAAATAAGTTTTTTGGTTATCAGAAAGAAAGGGTCGTAAAATGTAAGCAGGCCTCATGGCCAGAAGATGATGTAAAACCCCTAAGACCTTTTTTATGTAAAGCACCTGATTTTGATAACGGTCAGGACTGCTGACCCCCACTTGACTCTGTATTCTTCCCTATGTATAACAAAAGGTATATAAGCAAACCTAAAAATAAAAATTTCAGATCAGTCTCTGGAAAGACTGATTCCCCTGTGTCGTTTCTTTCTTGCTCCCTGTTTTTCTGGCTGAATTCCCATCTGGAATGTGGGTACTCACCAAGCCTGCTAAGTTTGCCTGGGCTTCTCAGATCGGATCGGGGAGGCCTCAATGCCTCCTCTCCATCGGGAGAACAAAAAGATGCCTGTGGCCTACGTAGGCGGTGATTGGTATTCCACGTAAACTAAATTATTCAGCCTCTTTTTCTCCACTAATTTTTCTGCTGCACTATCCATTTCTAATCTCTCTATATATCTGTAATTAAATAAGTTTTTTCCTACGATGCCGATTCCGTCCCCACCTTTGAATTACCCTGGATCCACCGGGTCTGGATCCGGGCAAGGAGGAGGAGCCTCAGTCCATCTGAGAACAAAATTAGTAGGAACAGAATGATGCACGCAACAGAAGATGAGGTCTATGAGTGGTTTCCAGGTGGGAGAGGTGTAACAGAAAAGCCAGCCTCCTGGTGAGGGTTCGTCTAGCTGTGAGGGAAAAGCTCGAGGACTGTGGCTGAGAAGGAAGGAGCCTCTAGGGCTGGACACAGATGTTTAATGTGACCTTGAAGCTCAATTCTTGTTACACCAGGGAATATGCCAGCACATCTCTACTAACCTCATTCCATACTCACAAATACAACTGTTCAGTCCATGGTGTTATTCAGAATAATTCGCCCATTTTCAGGTGAGGCTGGTATAGNGTAGTTGTTACACCAGGGAATATGCCAGCACATCTCTACTAACCTCATTCCATACTCACAAATATGACCTGCTCAGTCCATGGCGTTATTCGAATAATTCACCCATTTTCAGGTGAGGCTGATATGGCACAGTGGGCCAATTTAATTTCTCAAGATGTGATGATAACTACAAGGAGAACTGGGTGCAAGAAAGGTTGTCTAGAATCAGAGCTAATGTCTGTACCCACACACTGTATTGTTTCCTCATAAAAGGGAAAAAAGGAAGAAAAAAGGAGGCAATGAAAGAAAAAGAATAAAAGGAGATCCATGATGCTTACTGTATTGCGGCATCCACCTTGGACTGTGAGTAAAGAGAAAACTCCTCAAAGAACCTAATTAAAAAGGTAATTGTCAATCACACAACATGAAATCAGGGGAATGGATGGGCTCAAGCACAGTGTACATGTACATGGAGAGCAGTGGGACCACAAAGGAGGGCACAGGAAAGGTACAGAGTAGAAGCAGCTCTGGAAGCAAGAGGAAGATGAGAGCAGAGTGACAGGGCTCCTGTGGACTTGCCCAAGGACACTGATCAGCAGGTTCAACCTGTCCATCCTGCTGATGGCAGAATGGGTGGAAGGTACACCTCTCACCCGTGAAATAAAATAGCCTGGCTGTCCAAGCTGTATTCATCCATCAAGTATCCCCCCAGCGCCCACCTAGTCATCATGCCCTCTGCACAGTGCTGAAAGCAGGCATAGCCTAGGACAGACCTCAGTCTCAGGAGGTAGATATAGAATAAATGGGAAGCCAAGTGGGAAGAGACGGACACTAGACACACCTGTCCAAGTGGGAAGAGAAGACAGGATGCCCATCACCTGCTCAAAGGAACAGAAATGTGAGCCTAGAATTTTCAGGGTTCACTCACTGGTAATTCAGTTGAGAAACAGCTGCTATGATGGTGATGCACTAGGAAGGGGAAAGGCGAGTGTTACTCTCGTACAATAAGGTTCTGGACCATGTGGGAATAAAAGACAGAAACAGCCCTGGGCCTATGAAAACTGAGCCAAGAGGTTTGCTCTAGCCACTGTTTTTGTGTATGTTGTTTGCAGCAAACAAATTGACAACATATCATGTTTGCAGCAAACAAATTGACAACGTATCAGCAGCTGCACTACTCTGTGCACCTCACCTTATCATCACTCATAAGATGGTGAACGTGTTCTGAGCACCTGTGGGGCACCAGACTCCCAGACTGGTGCTTTCCAGACATTGTGGTCATAAGAGTGTTCCATACAGCAAGAGAGTCCTCAAGGAGCTCACCGTGGGATGGGCAGGGAGCCAGACTGAAGACAATGGGGAAACAAATGTGATGAGATCCTTGGCCTCAGGAGCCCGTGGAGGCTGGGATCAGAGGCTCAGAAATGGGCTTCTCCTGGGGGCGGGATAATATATAATATTATTGTCCCCATTTGCAGACATGAGAACCGAGGATCAGATAGGGTGAGCATCTTACTCAGGGTCACACTGCTTGGTAGTGGTCCTGACCATTTTTCATCTGTGTGGGTTGAAATGTGAAGGTTTCTGCACTATTCGTAATACCACTCTCTCTCTCAATGTTGTCACCTATTTTAGCTCACAATCACCACGTTACACATTCCCTTGGTTCTAGGTCCTCGTTTATTAGACAAATAATCTGCTGAACAAGGTATAGATTTCCTGTTAGCACATGCAGTCTGCCTACTTTATAAACAAAATTTCCGTAAAGGGCATGTTGGCTCTACCCAAACTGATGGTTTACTCTGAGTCTGTATTGCACCCACATACAGGGTAAAGCAAATGGATCACTGGGATCTGTAGTTTTACTTACCTATTTCACACAATCTCAAGCATAATTTTAAATGTAGCCAATAATCAATTAAAAAGAGTAGAACCACTTCTTTCCTAAAATGACCACTCGTGAAAGAGTTCATTCAATGTCAGTACGTTTTAGGCAGGAGACTTTCATAGGGAGTTTTGGAAATTCATCTCCTTAAGATATGGAAATACTGTTTTGAAAAATACATTTTTACTGTTGCTGGTTCCCTGAGAGACTTAAGCAAGCAATGCCACTTCACTTTTCTGTTTCTGACAAAACAAACAAGCAAAGCAACCCTAACACACAGGCGCATAGATGTAAGTAATACACCCAATAGAGGTGTGTCAAATATAAGGCAATGATACTGGAAATACAAGGGCTTCCCTGGTGGCTCAATGGTAAAGAATCCACCTGCCAATGCAGGAGATGGGGGTTTGATCCCTGGGTCATGAAGATCACATGGAAAAGGAAATGGCAACCCACTCCAGTAGTCTGGCCTGGGAAATCTCATGGACAGAGAAGCCTTGTGGGTGCAGTCCATGGGATCTCAAAAAAATGGGATGCGACTTAGGGACCAGTCAACAACAATCAGAATATAAATGGAGAGAGAGGCGGAAAAAGATGGCAGAGGAATAGGATGGGGAGACCATTTTCTCCCTCACTACTTCATCAAAAGAACATTTCAACGCTGAGTAAATTCCACAAAACAACTTCTGAATGCTGGAAGAGGACGTCACGCATCCAGCAAAGCAGATCATTGCCTTCAAAAACAGGTAGGAATAAATATAAAAGATGAAAAAAAAAGACAAAGGAGGTAGGGAGGGAGCCTCGTCCCGGGAAGGGAATCCCGTCCCAGGAAGAGACTTTTAAAAAGAGAGGTTTCCAAACACCAGAAAATATTCTTGCAGCTGAGTCTGTGGCAAGCCTTGGAAGCACAGAGGACAACATAACAGGAAGGAAAAATAAATAAATAATTAAAACCAACAGATTATGAGCCCAACAGTAAATCCCCCAGCGGAAAAGCAGCGCAAACGCCTGCATCTGACACTAACAAGAGGGGGTTGGGCAGGGAGGAGCAGGAGGCGCCAGTGGCAGTGCTTTCTAAGAATCAGGCCGCGGGAGACGCAGGCTGAATCGGGTCATAAAGCCCTGCTCGTGGCCAGAACGAACTAACTTGGGCTAGCAAACCAGACTGTGGGATAGCTACCACGCAAAATGCTCGAACAGAAGACACTACAGGACCACTCACAGAACAAAGGATGGATCGGAAATAGCCAGATGCAGACCATCCCCCTCTGGTGACAGGCAGCCAGAGCCTTAAGTGCTGGAAGGGGGCAATCACAGCTCAAGAGAGGCCTTACCTACCAAATTGCAAGCAGGTTTCTTTGCTAACTAAGACTTCTGGGGGCTCTGGACAGTCATCAGCTGCCTGAGAAGGAGCCCCAGCAGTACTCCCAGAAAATTGAACAGCACGGAAAGGCCAGAATTTGCAGCAATTGCGCTTGCCAAACTCCCTAGCTACTCGGACCTGGGAAGGGCACAAAGTGCAAGCCCAATCAAATCTGCGCCTCGGAGGGCTTACTGAGCACTGAGCCAGAGTGGCTTAGACCGGGGAGGTGCATGAAGACTAGGGCAGCCCTCAGACGGTTATCCGGTGGAGCAACATAGAGTCTGAGCGGTATGCACCAGGGGCAAACCCAGCATAGAGTCCATCACCGCCCTCCCTGTGTCAAGACGGAAATCAGGCACGGAAGAGACCAGCAAACAGAGGAAGTCAAACAGAGGGAACTGCCTTGGTAGCGACTCCACACAGCCCACAACGCCAGAGAAAGGGCCAGATATACCTTTACTACTTTTATGATCAATTTTTTTCTTGGAGGGGGGGTTGATGTGAAAGCGTGATTTTTTCTTTCTTTTTAAACAATTTTAATTGTTTTCTTTCTTCTTTTCTTTTTCTTCTTTTTTCTAAACTTTCTTAAATTTTTAAGTCCTCCATATCTCTATTTATTATTTTTATAACCTATTATTACTTTTCAAAAAAACCCCCAACAAATCCTATTTTTAAAGCAAACGCTGTATATAGTCTTTTTGTGGTGGAGGTTGTTGTCTTTTAATAATTCTGGTGGCTTTTTCTTTTCTTCTTCTTTTCTTTAATATTTTATTTTTGAAAATCCAATCTCTACTCCAGATTTTTAATCTTTGCATTTTGGTATCTGTTGCCAATTTTGTATATTTAAAAACCTAATCTTCAGTACCCAATTTTACATGAGTATGAGATTACTGGCTTGACCACTCTGTCCTCCTTTGGACTCTTTTTTCTCCACCAGGTGGCTTCTGTCTCCTCCCTCCCCCTCATCTTCTCTACCCAACTCTGTAAATCTCTGTGTTCCAGAAGGAGGGAAACACTCAGGGAACNTGAGTATGAGATTACTGGCTTGACCACTCTGTCCTCCTTTGGACTCTTTTTTCTCCACCAGGTGGCTTCTGTCTCCTCCCTCCCCCTCATCTTCTCTACCCAACTCTGTAAATCTCTGTGTTCCAGAAGGAGGGAAACACTCAGGGAACTGGTTACTGGCCGGATCTGTATCCTTCCTTTTCATCTCCCTCTTCTATCCCCCTGGCCACCTCTGTCTACTTCCTTCCTCTCCTCGTCCCTGTATAACTCTGTGAACACCTCTGAGAGGTCCAGACTGTGGAGCACACACAAGAAAGTGGTTACTGGCTAGCTTGCTCTCTCCTCTTTTGCCTCCACCTCATCCCATTCCAGTCACCTCTAACTACCCCCTCCCTCTTCTCTCCTCCAAGTAACTCAGTGATCCTCTAGG
>SJYW01057206.1:0-10587 GCA_006410735.1 Raphicerus campestris
AGAAAGCATTATTTTCATTTTAAAATAAAGATATTGAGGCTTAGAGAGGTTGAGTGACTTGCCTAATCTACCTTATTAATAAGTGAAGGAGTCAGAATTCAAAAGTGTAATCATTGGAATCTAAAAATCCGTGCAAGAAGGAGCCATGATGAAATCTGAGTTTCAGAAGGCCTCCAACTGGTGGGTGGGGGACGACTCTGAGGGAGACAGGTCCAGGGTAGGAGAGCAAGCAGGGGCACACAGCCATGTTTCTGTGAGAGCTGACGGGGCCTTCACCTGGGGTGACGGTGATGAGGACTGACAGGCAGACTGAAAGCATATCTGGGGCATAAAATTTGAGAAATATTGTAATTGAATTGATATTGGAGGATAGGCTGGGGAAGATGTTGTGATGTTCTAGTTCCTGATTGGTTGTCCAGGCATATAACAGCTTCATTTGCTGAGTAGGAAATAAAGACTGGTGAGATGTTAATATAATTCAGTTGTTGTTGGTGAGGTGTTGAGGGTTATGTATTTGGGGACCTGTGTGTCTGTGAAATTTAGAGGGAATTCCTTGAATCCTCTAAATAGTCATTTGTGCTGTGTAATCATTTGATTTGCATTTCTTTTTAGTTAGGAAAAATTTTTTCACTTAAAGGTCAGAGGAATTCAGGGAAGCATCTGTTAGTGAATTAAAGCTTTGCAGGTGGTGCTAGTGGTAAAGAACCTGCCTGCCAACTCAGAGGACATAAGAGATCTGCGTTTGATCCCCGGATCAGGAAGATCCCCTGGAGGAGGGCATGGCAACCCATTCCAGTAGTCTGCCTGAAGAATCCCATGAACAGAGGAGTCTGGTGGACTAATGGCCCATGGGGTCAAAAAAGTCAGATACGACTGAAGCAGCTTAAGATGCATGCACTGGAAAATCTTTTCCATATTATCCTGTTAAATACTTGAGTGAGATTTTACCTTTATTGTACCTGAAATCATTCTGCAACCTAAAATGTATTGTATTGAATATTGCTCATTATCAGGAAACAAAGAACTGATGGTGTTACTTCTGTTTCTATAGTCTCAAACTTTACTTGGTTGTCAGATGAACCATCTACCTCTATGAGTCATTTCCAACTGTCTCTGTGAAAACACGAGTCATAATAGTATCTAGTTTTCTTCCACACCATCACTTGATTTAAAATAATTATCATATTCTCCTTTAATTAAGCATTTGGCCCTTCAATATAGCCTTGTTTATAATCCTAAACATAGATGAAAATACCACGATTGAATACAGCCTGAGTCCCAGCTCTATCTTACCAAGGAGACTGCAAAATGCTCCAAGATAAAAGGGGAGGCAGAATGGTAGCAAGTGATAAAAAGCATTATCTCATTGTAAAAAGGAAGAAGGACATGAAAGCCAAAATGGCCTGCCTACAGATCTCCTCCCCTCCTCCTCCTCCCCCTGTCCAGTATAGCTTGTTTGAGGTAGTGGATAGTGCAATGCACTTTCATATGTTTGCGAACCACCTCCTCCCACATCAGATTATAAGAGCTGGATCCTACCTGAGAAGCTGAAAACATGATTATGCTCCCAGACCCTTGAAATTACGGTGTAGACACATGACCCAGTCACTGGCAGTAAGAGACAGGCTTGCAGCTGGAGGCTGGCAGGATGGAGAAGCCGGAATTGCGTGGACTCTGCTCTAGTGAGTGTCATGCAGTTTTCTGAGATGACAGAATGCAACTGTGGTTTGATGTCCGTGTTGTGGAATCTGTGCCCAGCTCTTGTGGCAAAGGTGTCTTCATCAGACCTGCTCTGTGATATGTGATTTCACCATCGCATATCTGATATGTGATATACTGCTTTTGCCAGCCGAGCCTCCACACCTGCCTCTCTTAGAGACTTTGTAAGCTACCCAATGCACCTTTATTCAAGTCAGTTTCTGTTCATGTTAATGGGAGTGTTGTCTGTTGCTTGCGACTGATTGATGGCTTTTAAATTCCTAGCTCTATACTAAATTTTAAGAATTTGTAATACTCTGTCCTCCTACAGTTTCTTTCTTGGAATGCTTTTGGAATGAATTTCACTTTGCCTTGTATTATAATAGCATGTTTTGTTTTGTAATTAATTACTTTTGGCTACACAAACCCACATGTTATATCTTAGTTCCCCAATCAGGGATCAAATCAGCACCTCCTGCTTTGGACTTTGGAGAGCCTTCACCACTGGTCCACCAGGGAAGTCCCTTGCATGATTTTTTTAAAAAAAATAAACCAGAAACTTTTTGTTTGAGAATATGAATAACTGATACATCTCTAGCAATATTGTAAAGGAAAAAACCATAGAAGACACACAATTACTAATATCAAGAATGAAATAATTCTAAACACTATCTCCAGAAAATATGAGACAGACACACTATAAAATTAACTTTTTAAACCTATTATTACACTAATAATAGGGCTTCCCTTGTGGCTTCAGCTTCAGTATCCCTAGGTTGGGAAGATCCAGTGGTTTCAGCTTCAGCATCAGTCCTTCCAATGAGTATTCAATGTCCCTTAAGATTGTCTGGTTTGATATCCTTGCTGTCCAAGGGACTCTCAAGAGTCTTCTCCACCACCACAGTTTGAAGGCATCAATTCTTTGGTGTTCTGCCTTCTTTACCGTCCAGCTCTCTCAACCGTATGTGACCACAGCCTTGACTATACAGACCTTTGTCAATAAAGTAATGTCTCTGCTTTTCAACACACTGTCTAGGTTTTTCATTGCTTTCCTGCCAAGAAGTAATCATCTAAGTTAATGGCTGCAGTCACCATCTGCAGTGATTTTAGAGCCTAAGAAGAGGAAATCTGTCACTATTTCCACCTTTTCCCCTTCTATTTGCCATGAAGTAATGGAGCTGGATGCCACGATCTTTGGTTTTTTTGTTTTTTTTTATATTTACTTTTAAGCTGGATCTTTCACTCTCCTCCTTCACCCTCATCAAGAGGCTCTTTAGTTCCTCTTTGCTTTCTGCCATTAGAGTGGTATCATTCACATATCTGAGATTGTTGTTTCTCAGCTGATGGTTTTCCCACCTATCTATTTTTGCTTACCCTGTATTCCTTCCTGATACTTCAAAATTCTTTTCTTATCGTTTCTTTTCCGTTTAGAGAACTTCTTTAGCTATTGTTTTTAGCGTAGATGTGCTGATGACAAAATTTTCCTGCATCTGAAAATGCTATTATTTTTCCTTTATTCTACATTAACAGCTCTTTTTTTTCAGCAGTTGAGAAATAGTGTGCCACTTTCTTCTCACCTCCATAGGTTTTGAAAATATGTATACTATCATATATAGGTTTTTCTACCTATAGATGAGGTGTCATTATCTTCTGGCTGCTCTCAAGATTATTTCTTAGCCTCTGGCTTTTAAAATATGACTATGCCATGTCTTGATATAGATTTCTTTAGGTTCATCTTCTGGGGATCTATTTAGATTCTTTATCATTGTAGTGAACAAGATACATATAGCATAAACTACTGTTTTAACCATTTTTCAGTATACAGTTTAGTGGCATTAATTACATTCACAGTGCTATACAACCATAATTGCTACCTATTTCCAAAACTTTTTATCATCCCAAACATAAACTCTGAATTCACTTAGCAATAATTTCTTTTCCCTTCCTTATAGCCTTTAACAGCCTCTAATCTACTTTTGGTTACTATGAATTTGTCTATTCTAGATGCTTCATCTAAGTGGAATTATACAGTGTTTGTTCTTCTTACAACTCAACCAAAAAAAAGACATGCTAATTTTTTAAGTGGACATAAGCATTTGCATGAAATACTTTAAGTTGAAAAGATGTTCAACATAATCAGTTTTTAGGGAAATACATATCAAAACCACAGTGATAATACTATTTCATACCTACCATGATGTCTATAGCATAAATAAAATGAAAAATAAGTGTTGTGAGGAGGCAGGGAAATGGAACCCTCATATACACTCTATGTGAATTTAAAGTGGAGTACTCACTGTGGAATACAGTTCTGGGACTCTTTAAAAAGTTAAACATAGAATTGCCATATGACCCTGAAATTCCCCTTCTAGGTTTATACCCAAAAGAACTGACAGCAGGAACACAAGCAGGTGTGTGTACACCAATGTTGGTAGCAGACCTGTTCATAATCCAAGTGTCTATCAACAGATAAATGGCTAAACAAAATGTAGAGCAGTCATACAGTAGAATATTGGCAGAGATGGTAAAGAATCTCCCTGTAATGCAAGAGGCTGGAATTTGATCCCTGGGTCAGGAAGATCCCCTGGAGTGGGAATCCGCATTCCAGTATTCTTCCCCAGAGAATTCCATTGACAGAGGAGCCTGGTGGGCTACAGTCCATGGAGTCCCAAAGAGTTGGACATAACTGAGCAATTAACACTTTCACTTTACTTAGAAAATTATTCAGTCTTCCAAACTGAATGAAGTTCTGATACTTTCTGCAACATGGATGAGCCTTGCATGATTTTTTAAAATCATGTTTTTGAGAGCAGAGACTATATCTTATTCATCTTTGTATCCTTCTGCTAATGCTGCATCCCAAATGTCTTGCACATTGTGAAGATTATTTATAAAACTGACTTTAGAAGGTTGTAAATAGACTGTACATTCATAGCTGCAAGAAAATAACATGGGATAAGCCCACCTGTAAGAGTAGACTGTGGAGCCCTGAGAAACACTGGGAGGCAGGAAGAATTAAAGGATGACTTTCAGTGGTCAAGACTCAGTGAGATGCTCCCTATGAGGCTTGGCCTGTTAACAAGTCCAGCCCACTGTTCAGTAATAGCGAGGATGATGATAGTAATCCCTCTTCTCAGTATCTCCCATCAGAGTCAATTCACTGAGCAATAATAGTCTGTGTCTCACTAGGTGTTCTAGTGAGTTATGGACCTAATGCTATTCCCCTTTTCAGCAGAGTGGAGAGAATCTTCTTTTCCTGTTAAAGAAAGAAAAGTAGCCCCTAGAGTCAGCAGCGTATGCTCTAGATAGTAGTCTTTATTTCTCAGTATCTCACATTCCTTCTCTGTGTATGAAGGAAAATCATATATGAAGTTTGCATTCATTTCTTATACAGGTGCAACTGTCAGCCTAATTTTATTATGCTTATTGGATTTATGTATAATATGATACCTAAGGTCACATTTTGTTGGTATTTGGCCTGAGTCTAGTGAGTAAATCTTAACGAAGTTGTGCCCATCAAACCTGAAATTGACCTAGTTAATCTTAGCATGAATATGAATTGAACTCCTTTCCCTTTTACCTCATATCTGCAAAGCTAATTATCGCATTGCTTTGTGAGTTTCATTGTGGTCTTGATCCCTCCCCTACACTGTGGTCTTAGGAGGCTTGTGAATTCCATGCTATGCCTCCTCACATCTATAGGTTATTGCTTAGTCACTAAGCTGTGTCTGATTCTTTTGCAACCCCATGGACTATAGCCCACCAGGGTCCTCTGTTCATGGGATTTCTCAGGCAAGAATACTGGAGTGGGTTGCCATTNTTTGAGAATATGAATAACTGATACATCTCTAGCAATATTGTAAAGGAAAAAACCATAGAAGACACACAATTACTAATATCAAGAATGAAATAATTCTAAACACTATCTCCAGAAAATATGAGACAGACACACTATAAAATTAACTTTTTAAACCTATTATTACACTAATAATAGGGCTTCCCTTGTGGCTTCAGCTTCAGTATCCCTAGGTTGGGAAGATCCAGTGGTTTCAGCTTCAGCATCAGTCCTTCCAATGAGTATTCAATGTCCCTTAAGATTGTCTGGTTTGATATCCTTGCTGTCCAAGGGACTCTCAAGAGTCTTCTCCACCACCACAGTTTGAAGGCATCAATTCTTTGGTGTTCTGCCTTCTTTACCGTCCAGCTCTCTCAACCGTATGTGACCACAGCCTTGACTATACAGACCTTTGTCAATAAAGTAATGTCTCTGCTTTTCAACACACTGTCTAGGTTTTTCATTGCTTTCCTGCCAAGAAGTAATCATCTAAGTTAATGGCTGCAGTCACCATCTGCAGTGATTTTAGAGCCTAAGAAGAGGAAATCTGTCACTATTTCCACCTTTTCCCCTTCTATTTGCCATGAAGTAATGGAGCTGGATGCCACGATCTTTGGTTTTTTTGTTTTTTTTTATATTTACTTTTAAGCTGGATCTTTCACTCTCCTCCTTCACCCTCATCAAGAGGCTCTTTAGTTCCTCTTTGCTTTCTGCCATTAGAGTGGTATCATTCACATATCTGAGATTGTTGTTTCTCAGCTGATGGTTTTCCCACCTATCTATTTTTGCTTACCCTGTATTCCTTCCTGATACTTCAAAATTCTTTTCTTATCGTTTCTTTTCCGTTTAGAGAACTTCTTTAGCTATTGTTTTTAGCGTAGATGTGCTGATGACAAAATTTTCCTGCATCTGAAAATGCTATTATTTTTCCTTTATTCTACATTAACAGCTCTTTTTTTTCAGCAGTTGAGAAATAGTGTGCCACTTTCTTCTCACCTCCATAGGTTTTGAAAATATGTATACTATCATATATAGGTTTTTCTACCTATAGATGAGGTGTCATTATCTTCTGGCTGCTCTCAAGATTATTTCTTAGCCTCTGGCTTTTAAAATACGACTATGCCATGTCTTGATATAGATTTCTTTAGGTTCATCTTCTGGGGATCTATTTAGATTCTTTATCATTGTAGTGAACAAGATACATATAGCATAAACTACTGTTTTAACCATTTTTCAGTATACAGTTTAGTGGCATTAATTACATTCACAGTGCTATACAACCATAATTGCTACCTATTTCCAAAACTTTTTATCATCCCAAACATAAACTCTGAATTCACTTAGCAATAATTTCTTTTCCCTTCCTTATAGCCTTTAACAGCCTCTAATCTACTTTTGGTTACTATGAATTTGTCTATTCTAGATGCTTCATCTAAGTGGAATTATACAGTGTTTGTTCTTCTTACAACTCAACCAAAAAAAAGACATGCTAATTTTTTAAGTGGACATAAGCATTTGCATGAAATACTTTAAGTTGAAAAGATGTTCAACATAATTGGTTTTTAGGGAAATACATATCAAAACCACAGTGATAATACTATTTCATACCTACCATGATGTCTATAGCATAAATAAAATGAAAAATAAGTGTTGTGAGGAGGCAGGGAAATGGAACCCTCATATACACTCTATGTGAATTTAAAGTGGAGTATTCACTGTGGAATACAGTTCTGGGACTCTTTAAAAAGTTAAACATAGAATTGCCATATGACCCTGAAATTCCCCTTCTAGGTTTATACCCAAAAGAACTGACAGCAGGAACACAAGCAGGTGTGTGTACACCAATGTTGGTAGCAGACCTGTTCATAATCCAAGTGTCTATCAACAGATAAATGGCTAAACAAAATGTAGAGCAGTCATACAGTAGAATATTGGCAGAAATGGTAAAGAATCTCCCTGTAATGCAAGAGGCTGGAATTTGATCCCTGGGTCAGGAAGATCCCCTGGAGTGGGAATCCGCATTCCAGTATTCTTCCCCAGAGAATTCCATTGACAGAGGAGCCTGGTGGGCTACAGTCCATGGAGTCCCAAAGAGTTGGACATAACTGAGCAATTAACACTTTCACTTTACTTAGAAAATTATTCAGTCTTCCAAACTGAATGAAGTTCTGATACTTTCTGCAACATGGATGAGCCTTGCATGATTTTTTAAAATCATGTTTTTGAGAGCAGAGACTATATCTTATTCATCTTTGTATCCTTCTGCTAATGCTGCATCCCAAATGTCTTGCACATTGTGAAGATTATTTATAAAACTGACTTTAGAAGGTTGTAAATAGACTGTACATTCATAGCTGCAAGAAAATAACATGGGATAAGCCCACCTGTAAGAGTAGACTGTGGAGCCCTGAGAAACACTGGGAGGCAGGAAGAGTTAAAGGATGACTTCCAGTGGTCAAGACTCAGTGAGATGCTCCCTATGAGGCTTGGCCTGTTAACAAGTCCAGCCCACTGGTCAGTAATAGCGAGGATGATGATAGTAATCCCTCTTCTCAGTATCTCCCATCAGAGTCAATTCACTGAGCAATAATAGTCTGTGTCTCACTAGGTCTTCTAGTGAGTTATGGACCTAATGCTATTCCCCTTTTCAGCAGAGTGGAGAGAATCTTCTTTTCCTGTTAAAGAAAGAAAAGTAGCCCCTAGAGTCAGCAGCGTATGCTCTAGATAGTAGTCTTTATTTCTCAGTATCTCACATTCCTTCTCTGTGTATGAAGGAAAATCATATATGAAGTTTGCATTCATTTCTTATACAGGTGCAACTGTCAGCCTAATTTTATTATGCTTATTGGATTTATGTATAATATGATACCTAAGGTCACATTTTGTTGGTATTTGGCCTGAGTCTAGTGAGTAAATCTTAACAAAGTTGTGCCCATCAAACCTGAAATTGACCTAGTTAATCTTAGCATGAATATGAATTGAACTCCTTTCCCTTTTACCTCATATCTGCAAAGCTAATTATCGCATTGCTTTGTGAGTTTCATTGTGTTCTTGATCCCTCCCCTACACTGTGGTCTTAGGAGGCTTGTGAATTCCATGCTATGCCTTCTCACATCTATAGGTTATTGCTTAGTCACTAAGCTGTGTCTGATTCTTTTGCAACCCCATGGACTATAGCCCACCAGGGTCCTCTGTTCATGGGATTTCTCAGGCAAGAATACTGGAGTGGGTTGCCATTTCCTTCCTCCAGGGAACTTTCCAGGCCCAGGGATTGAACTACATCTCCTGCATTGGCAAGCAGATTCTATACCACTAAGCTACTAGGGGAGCCCATATGACTTGCCAAAGGGCATATATAGTATATTGCCTTATATTCTAAAGTGGATACCATTACTTTAAGTGGAGAGAGGTCCTTCAAAGGATTCTCAGAGTAGAGTAACTTCTAGACCACACTTTGACATTGCATTAACTTAAAGACTGTGAAGACGGTTCTGTTTCCCTCCTCCCACCCTCATAGGTGTATTGTTAAGTGAAAATTTGCCTTTACCTATCTAGAGCTGTCAATGCAAGGCATAAGGGTATAGTATAGTGATTAAAAGTATAGCCTCTGATATATGACTGCTTGGGAACAAATCCCAACTTTTCCATTTAATGGTTTTGGACTATTAAAAGAGCCACACTTTGACTTCTGTTCTGTAAAGAGTATCATAACGATAACAGTGTTGTTGAAAAGGACAAGTTAATATTTACATGTAAGACTTAAAGCAGGGTTCTTGATAAGACCTTAATAAGTATTTGCTATTATTATCCAATTTTCTTTTTATATATCTTAAAATTGCAAAGACAAAGCCACTCCTTAGATGGTCTACTAAAATTACAAACATTGGAATTCAAAAAGAATTTAAACACTAACACTGGAGCATTTACAGGTCTTAGCGCACATAATGGATTTAGAAGTTAAGCCATAAATTAATTTTTGAAACATGATAACCCATCAATTTTTATTAATTACCTTGTGGCCATTAAAACATTATATCATAGATTATTAGATTTTTGTCAGCCTAGGTACTAGGTTTTGATAGATCATAAATATATAACTCAAAATGGAATCATGGCCTCTTAGACATTTTAGACTTGGAAGGAGTCTTAGATATTAGATGCTCTCATTTTCTACCTGATATGGGAACTCCATTGCTCATGGTCTCATAATACTCAGGNGATAACAGTGTTGTTGAAAAGGACAAGTTAATATTTACATGTAAGACTTAAAGCAGGGTTCTTGATAAGACCTTAATAAGTATTTGCTATTATTATCCAATTTTCTTTTTATATATCTTAAAATTGCAAAGACAAAGCCACTCCTTAGATGGTCTACTAAAATTACAAACATTGGAATTCAAAAAGAATTTAAACACTAACACTGGAGCATTTACAGGTCTTAGCGCACATAATGGATTTAGAAGTTAAGCCATAAATTAATTTTTGAAACATGATAACCCATCAATTTTTATTAATTACCTTGTGGCCATTAAAACATTATATCATAGATTATTAGATTTTTGTCAGCCTAGGTACTAGGTTTTGATAGATCATAAATATATAACTCAAAATGGAATCATGGCCTCTTAGACATTTTAGACTTGGAAGGAGTCTTAGATATTAGATGCTCTCATTTTCTACCTGATATGGGAACTCCATTGCTCATGGTCTCATAATACTCAGGGCTTTCAAGCCTAATAAGACTCATATTTTAAAAAGTAGCATGACTAACTGGAAGAGAGTTTGCATTTCCTCTAACTGTTAGATTCTATTCATTTAAAAGACATGTACAAGTACAAAAGTTTAGTTTACAAGAAGCAATATGTAGAAATAGACAAAGTTAGATTGTTATTCAAAATAATTTTACAAAGTAAAATTCACATATAAGGGAATGACTGATTCCTGTTACTGAATTCCGTAACTAATATTTCAATCTTGTCATTCAGGTTTCAAGTCTGTGTCACCCCTCAGAGAGCGTTCCTAACCATCATAGCTAAAGAACCCTTCCTCTCTCA
>SJYW01057209.1:0-12986 GCA_006410735.1 Raphicerus campestris
ACATCATGAGAAATGCTGGACTGGAAGAAACACAAGCTGGAATCAAGATTGCCGGGAGAAATATCAATAACCTCAAATAAGCAGATGACATCATCCTTATGGCAGAAAGTGAAGAGGAGCTAAGAAGCCTCTTGATGAAGTGAAAGAGGAGAGTGAAAAAGTGGGCTTAAAGCTCAACATTCAGAAAATGAAGATCAGGCATCCGGTCCCATTACTTCATGGGAAATAGATGGGGAAACAGTGGAAACAGTGTTAGACTTTATTTTGGGGGCTCCAAAATCACGGCAGATGGTGACTGCAGCCATGAAATTAAAAGACACTTACTTCTTGGAAGAAAAGTTATGANCAGTGTTAGACTTTATTTTGGGGGCTCCAAAATCACGGCAGATGGTGACTGCAGCCATGAAATTAAAAGACACTTACTTCTTGGAAGAAAAGTTATGACCAACCTAGATAGTATATTCAAAAGCAGAGACATTACTTTGCCGACTAAGGTCCGTCTAGTCAAGGCTATGATTTTTCCAGTGGTCATGTATGGATGTGAGAGTTGGACTGGGAAGAAGGCTGAGCGCCAAAGAATTGATGCTTTTGAACTGTGGTGTTGGAGAAGACTCTTGAGAGTCCCTTGGACTGCAAGGAGATCCAACCAGTCCATTCTGAAGATCAACCCTGGGATTTTTTTGGAAGGAATGATGCTGAAGCTGAAGCTCCAGTACTTTGGCCACCTCATGCGAAGAGCTGACTCACTGGAAAAGATTCTGATGCTGGGAGGGATTGGGGGCAGGAGGAGAAGGGGACGACAGAGGATGAGGTGGCTGGATGGCATCGCGGACTCGATGGACGTTAGTCTGAGTGAACTCCGAGAGATGGTGATGAACAGGGGGGCCTGGCGTGCTGCGATTCATAGGGTCACAAAGAGTTGGACACGACTGAGTGACTGAACTGAACTGAACTGAAGAGACATGCCATGGGTTCCATCAGATCAGCTTAATCACAGTAATATGTATTTTGCTACAAACAAACATATAAATTCTCTCCAGAAAAAAAAAAAAAAAGTACATCCACTAAAAAAAAAAAATCCAAATGAAGGTCATACAGATTTTCCTGAATGTGGTAAGTCTGAATTCCCTGAAAGGGATGAGGATGAGGCAGCTTTGTTAGACTTCAGTTCTAGAAGAAACATCTTTAAGTCCTACCTATATGACATTCAATCTTTTCATTCTTTTTAAGAATATTACTAGAATTATTTCTATGCTTTTAAAATTCAGACTAATATTTGTGTATGATTACATATAGATGTTGGGCTTCCCAGGGGGCTCAGTGGGTAAAATTACTGCCTGCATTGCTGGAGACGCAGGAGATATAGGTTCAGTTCCTGGTTCAGGAAGATCCCCTGGAAGAGGAAATGGCAACTGACTCCAATATTCTTATCTGGGAAATCTCATGGACAGAAGAGCCTGACTGGCTTATTGCTTGATGGCAGAAAGCAAAACTTGCTAGTATATTCTATAAAATTGGCTTAAAACAAAAGATAACATAGGGAGTTCCCTGGCAGTCCAGTGGTTAAAATTCCATGCTTCGACTGCAGGGAGTGAGGGTTCTATCCCTGGTCAAGGAACTAAGATCCCACATATTGCACTGCACAGCCGAAGATTCAAAACAAATCCAAACAAAGATAACAGCGTAGCATAGTATAGCATCACAAGCAAAAATATATTGCTAACCAGCATGACAGCAATATTTTTTTAACCAAGCCAGTAATTGGTTAAATGAATGCATCTATGAGATTTCCAGCATCACTATAGAATGTAAACCAGAAATAGCATTAGATGACAGCAATCTGGAAACAGGTAGAGGTGGCAGTCACACACACACACACACACACACACACACACACAGGAATGCAGGCAGGAATGCAGATAGGAGAAAGAAAGAATTAAAACCCAACAACAAAAATTATAAAATCTCTCTCTTAAAATGAGTCATTAAACCAAAAAATTATAAAACTCATTAGGAAACACAGTGGGAAGAAATATAGCTAACAAAATAAATATTCAGAATAGTAACATTCTAAAGAAATCAATTATATAGAGCATGTATTTTGAGGATGCTCAGTGAGATAAATGAAGAAATAGATTTGCTTAAAAATAAATGTTATTTTTAAAAGAGATATAAAAGAAAATAGATATGAAAAAGAATCAATTAGAAGTCTTGGAAGGAAAAAAAATTTACAGAAAAAAAATTAATAGTATGGTAAAGTCTGGACTGAAAAATAGTTGAAGAAACAATTCGAAAACTGGAACACTGAACTGAAAAATTTTACCCAGATTGAAGCATATAGAGAAAACAGGGGTTTTTATCATGAAACATTAGCTATAAGACATAAAAAATAGATGACAAGATCTAATTTATGTCTACTAAATGCTGCATAAACTGGAAATAAAATAGAAATATCATAAAAAAGTATTACTTGAAAAATTAATAACTATGAATTCTATAAAAACTAAAGAAGACATGAATACTTACATTTGAGTATTTTTCTGGGTATTGAGCAAAATAAATAAATGTAAACCTAGCCAAACAACATCTTATCAAATCTGTAGGGCATTGAACATTAAAGATATTAACGAAAAATGAAACTTAGTAGGGAGGAAAACTGAGAATGCCATGATAATTATACTGAGATTAAACTTGTCAGTAATAAATAAATGTCAGAAAAGAATGAACAAATATTTTAAAAGTCCTCAAGGAAAATTTCTGTCAATTTATCAGTTTTTACTCACTCAAGCTATTGTTCAGGAAGAAAAGAAAAATGGAAGTACTTTCAGATATACAAAAACAAAAGGAACTTACTACTCATATTCTTTCCCTAAAAGATCATTAAAGAATATTTAATACATCAGGAAATTGCCAAATTAACACAGAAGCTGCAGAAATCAATGAACAGTGGTGAGACCAGAAACTGATAAAATATGTGAATAAATGTAATCAATGATCAGCTCTAAAGCAATATTTGCATGTTCACACATTTTTTTTAAAAGCAAGTTAAAGACTGCCATAAATAATAACTACTGTGTGTGTGTTAGGAAGAGGGAGAAAAGGTATTCAGTGGCTGCTAAAAACTTGATCAATCCAAAGTTAATTAAAAAAAAAGGAAAACACAAACAGAAAACCAAACTAGGATTATAGAAATAGGCCCAAATATAACAGCATTCTCAATAAATAAAAATGGAAAAGAGAGAGTACCAGAACAGACTGAAAAAACAATAGCACCGTATAGCTTATTAGACATATCTAAAACAAAATCAAACAGAATGGTTAAAATAAAGAAACTGGAAAATATCAGAAAAATATATATTAATACAGAAGAAAGTCATGGGAATGAAGGAAATATAGTGAAACCAGAAATCAAAATAAGCTGGTCTTCCTATACTTTTTTTAATCATCAGCATCTACGACAATGTGTTACCATTTGATCAAGCTGATTTTTTTTCTTAATTTCATTGCTCCCTAGAGCTTTCTGTATAGTTGTAATGTTTTCTAATAAAAATATTGTTTAAAAAATTATATTGGATTCAGGGAACCAGGAGTTTTACAATAAATTCTCAGTTATGTCACTAATTTTGGCACCTCTGTAGCCTTGAGGTAATATACCTAGAAAATGAGGATTTTGAATTTTCAGTGGTTCATGCATCTTCTGTATCAATATCATCATCACATATTAAAAATTACCTCCTCCATCAGGATAAGGGGCCTGGATCTTCAGATGGGGCCAAAGTAGATACAGGGTAGGCATGTCTATTTTTAAAAGCCCACTCTGCACCTCCATGAAGGACATATGGATTTGGAAACTATTAGTAAACTAGCTCTCATTTCAAAGGAAACTCCTTTTATTTGGAAAAGATGCAAAAACTACAACAAATTAAAGGCTAAAGATATGAGATTTACATATATTAGCAAAGAAAAAGCAGAGCAAAACAATTATTTTGTTAAGTAAGTAATACTTTAAAAGCTTTCTATTACCTACCTCAGAGGTTCTTAACCCAGAGTTGATAGGAGTTCAGAGGGTCTACAGAATCCCCTAAAATATGCATGTATGTGTGTGTGCATTTTCAGGAGAACAGGGTCATCACTTTTCACTTAGTTACAAAGGTTTGTAATGCTAAATAGACTAGAAACAACTTATTCAAGAAAATGACTGTAAGAAACTAAAAATACTAGAAAGAAACTTCTCCAAACCTTGTAGCATTTCAATGTGATGTTAGAAGCTGTGATTAGATGTTGCTTTGTGTGTAGGATTGAGGTCAGCACCAATTCATCAGGAAGCAGTGACTAAGGATCCAGAAGAGGTCATTTACAATGACATGCCCTTATACCTTGAAATGCCATCAGTGGAAGAGGGGATCCTTTAAGCTAGCACTGGGTAGAAAAGGATGGTCAAATAGGAGACCATTGTAGGAGGCTAGAACCTAGGTTCTAGTCCTACCTAGCCCCACAGTGAGGAGTGTACCTGGGCAAGTCTCTCCTCATCAAAATGTGAAAGTAGTGGCAGCAGGTTACTTAAAAATTACTTGTTTTTTGAGATTCCATAATTCTACCAAAAACAATGTTCTCTACTCCAAAACAGAAGATAAGCCAACAACACACCCCCAAGCACAGATCTAAACGCAGTCCAAAAAATCCAGTGAAGGATCAGAGATAGAAAAATCAAATTTTAGAAACAAATATATTAATTTTATTAATCCAATAACCTGAACATTAATTCCATGAAAAACTAGCACAACACACAGTACCTCTGAGCAAATAATTAAGTTTCAGAAAGCAGACAAAGGCCATTAGGATGACTAAAAGCAAGGGGTGTGCTTTTCCTTTCAAGGTGTTCTCATTTCTCTTGAAAGTTCAAAATTAACAAATCAGATAAGCTTGGGCAAGCTTCGATTCACTGGCAGTCAGCCAAACCACCATTCATCCTAGGAGTCCTACAGTCAAAGCACAATCATAAGAGTTTATGCCCACTACATCACTTGAGTTGTGACTGCATTAGTCTTTAACTGACCCAAACTATTAGTATTTGTTATTCCTAAAAGTCTATCTAGTTAATCCTCTGGTGTCCAAACTGTGTGCCAAGCCACCAAGGAATAACTGCAGCAAATTTACAGAGCACAGGGATATTTTAAAATTTCAAGGGACACATATCCATATTTCTCAGACCTCCCTTGAACTACTAGCATCATTTCAACTTGAGCCTTGCTACATTCCTTTCAATGACATAGAATATTTGCAAAGTTGGGTTAGGTTTTTGATGATTGCTATGTAAAACATAAGCATAAACTAAGTGACACACAAAATTCGTGATGGAATAAGAAATGGGGGAGGAGATCTCCAACCCCGATCCAGAGTTTAAAAAGTTGTAAGGTATTCACCAGGTACACATATTTCATTAATAAGTAATTGTGGTTATTTAAGAATAAAATAAAAATATGACTCTGGGTTTCAATTTCTGTGCATTACTTTTTTTTTCAAGTATTATGTTAGTGTGTTAGTTGCTCACTAACACATGTATGACTCTGCAACCCTGTAGCTCCTCACCAGGCTCCCCTGTCCATGGAATTCTCCAGGCAAGAATATTGGAGTGGATTGCCATTCCTTTCTCCAAGGGATCTTTTCAGGGATCAAGCCCAGGTCTCCTTCATGGCAGGCAGATTCTTTATCATCTAAGCCACCAGGGAAGCTGCAAGTATTATGTTAGGACATAAATACTAAGCTATTTGGACTTAGCTACTTCATGAACAGAAAAATCACCAAGATAACAAGACTTGTAAGAAAGTTTGGGAAGCACCTTCAAGAGTGGTCCAAAGATTGGATGGCAAACAAGTTTTACATTTGAAGTTGTAGGACATGTATTTGTGTTTGGATTAAGCAATATAATAATAGGAGAGGAAAAGGATAGCAAGGAGAAGAATAAAGAGGAAGAGGAGCAATAGAAGAACAAGAAGAGGAAATAAGGTGGTAATATTAATAATAATTGGAGAAGGGAATGGCAATGCACTCCAGTATTATTGCCTGGAAAATCCCATGGACAGAAGATCCTGGTGGGCTACTGTCCATAGGGTTGCAAAGAGTCAGATATGACTGAGCAAATAACACGTTAATATTAATAATAATAGTATTAACTGAGTACTTATTACATGACAGGCATTGTGCTAAGCATTTTATCTAACAATTTCTTTCAATCTTATGAATCTTTGCCCAGGCTGTGTGCTCTCATAGGTACTAAATTTCCTCTGTTCTGTTTAGTAAACAGGTGTTATTTCAATTCCTCAAGCGTTCCCCTCATACTCTGGCAGTCCCAGCCCCCTCCCCAAGTGCATCCCCTAGATCACCCTACAAAACAGAAATTAAAGTAGTCAGCAAGGGAGTCAGTCTTATAACTGGCATTGATCAAGTCCTAGGCCTTGTTATATGTTAATTAAATATTTAGCACTCACTTATGTTGAGTCTTCATGGCAATACTATGGGGAAGGTGCTTCTACTCTCAGATTTAGATGTTAATCTTGATTCCAGTTCTATGTGAATTCTGAGTCTGGGTTCTTCACCAACATATGTAGCAGCACTATCTAATTAGAACTGCCCCACATTTCTGACACATGCTTGGCCCAACAGGCCTAGATTCCAGTGCTCAGCACACCTTGGACCTGTAGCCACTTCACATTCCTCTTGACTTGAGGTCTAATATTAAATATAATGAACTCTTTCCATTGAAGTTCTTCATTAGTTGACATCAACTTTCCAATGTGTACACACGCTTTTAATACTCTACAGTAGAATTTTAACAATCAATAGGCATCATATATCCTGTAAGAGGCAAATCACAATGGTTTAAATCCTCCAGTCTCTTGCTTTTTAATAGTGAATGGTAAGAATTAACTTAGGAGCAGGCTGTGCTGGCAGGAGCAGCTTCCAAAGTCAGCAGCTGAGTGATGCTGGCAGAATGGCCTTTTCCTGGTCCCAGGCTACATATAGTTTCTTGAGGTACTCACAGTGTTATTAATACTGGAAGGAACCTTAGAGTTTACTTTCTGATTTGACATAGGATTATAA
Organism: Raphicerus campestris; assembly: GCA_006410735.1. Classification (NCBI taxonomy): domain Eukaryota; kingdom Metazoa; phylum Chordata; class Mammalia; order Artiodactyla; family Bovidae; genus Raphicerus; species Raphicerus campestris. Next base: position 7,102 of record SJYW01057209.1, read on the forward strand.
TGGCTCCAAAACTGCTTCCTCTCCTTGTAGAACGAGGTCTGGATTCCCATCCCTTTGATATTGGTGGGAGAAGTTGTCAAGGGTAATTCCTCTTTGTTTTAAATTAACTATCCTTCCGTGAAAAAGAGCAATTACTCTATTTTTAAATAAGGAAGGGTGAAATCCAACCCCGACTACATTCTTTCGTCTGTCAACTACAGTACATGGTTTCCTCCCTCCCCAAGTCTATGATTTCTTCAGACTGACCCCACAGCCTGCTCCTATTGAATACTATCACAAGACTCTGGATTGAACAATACAGCCCCCTTCCCAGAGGAAGGTCTTCACTCTTCTATTTATATCTGTTCCCATCCATCATGAGGACACCCTTCCATTCTCCTTATATAGGTCTGAATTTTCCATTAAAACAAGCGATTATAAAATGATCACAATAAAACAAACAGTATCAGGCCTGATTTTGTGTGAATAAGCAACTTTCTGGAAACAACATACCCTTCACTTTTCCATTATTAAGTAAATTTCCTTTTTCATGGCTATAATCAGCATCCTAAAAGGGCAAATTCACCTCCCATGGGTAATGATTTGCTCACACCAAATAGTTTAACTACTTCAGCTCACTAAAGGTTCAGGTCCAGTGTAATTAAAATACTATAGACTTCAACTGAGTATAGCAAGGACAGTCATTTGTATCTTTACTCTGCTCTAATTTTACAAGTTCTGAAAGTAAGTTTTCAAAACTCCAGATATTGAGAGTGGATCTGTTTGATGCAGTTAGAGAAGATCTCCCTGGGCTGAGAAAATTGAAGGGTGGGTTAGCTATTTGATAGAAATTTAGTAGACTTTATAGAATTTATGAATTTAGTAGAATTAATTTCCAAATGTAGAAATGAATCTATACCTTTATTTTGGTAAACAACACAGGTAAGAATTAGACCTAGATAGCAGCAAAATAAGTACCCAAATGATCATATTTTAGGCATTTAGCTTCCACGGCCTGAGTTTGAAGTTAAGGCAAATTGAAGTTTAGTGGAGGTTATCAACCAAAGACACACAGCTGGTAAATGGCAGGGCCAAGTTAGTCTCTTGCATCTCAGGTTTACAATATTTCCCATTTCCCATATACAATATGGCCCCTTGATAGCTCAGTTGGTAAAAAATCCACCTGCAATGCAGGAGACCACGGTTTGATTCCTGGGTCAGGAAGATCTGCTGGAGGAGGAATAGGCTACTCACTCCAGTATTACTGGGCTTCCCTTGTGGCTCAGCTGGTAAAGAATCCACCTGCAATGTGGGAGACCTAGATTCAGTCCCTGGGTTGGGAAGATCCCCTGGAAAAGGGAAAGGCTACCGACTCTAGTATTCTGGCCTGGACAATTCCACGGACTACAGTAGATGGGCTCGGCAAAGAGCCAGACACTACTGAGTGACTTTCACTTTAATATGACCCACAAATGGTCTAGAAAGGAAAGCTACACTTTTTCTTTGTAACTTACTCTTTGTATATTCTCTGAAACAAAATACAAAGAACCAAGTCCAAATATCCAATTTCACTCAAAACCAACTTACTAAATATTTCTCATGTGCCAGATTATATAAGGTACTTAAAAGTGGCTGGAAAGTTGACCAAGATGTATCTTCTGCCCTCAAGAGACATATACTCTTAACAGTTAATAGTGGTATCCTTTTCTCCTTGAACAAAATTTAGTTATCCAGGCTTATTCTAGTTAGTCTCTAAATTTTTTATAAAGATTTTCAAACAGAAATTGATTTTTTTTTGAGATTTGACAGCTTTTAGTAGACTATAATCCTTCTTACTAGGTAACATTATTTTTAAATAGGTCTTGTCCTTAAAACTAAGCATTCCCCTTTTCCCTTGCAAATTTGGAAGTCAATTTACAGGAGCCACACCTGACTGAATTCCTAATGACCTATTTTAACTATTGTGAATTTGCCTTAAGTAGTTTGATTAACCTCTCCTGCAAAAGATCTTTTTCTAAATATAGAGCTGGTTACTGTAATGAGAGAAGCTCATTGGATACTGAAGTTCTTCCTCAGTTAGGGAGGAATGGGGTAGTTGGTGGTGGTGGGGTGCACAGACATTACCTAGAGAAACTGCCAAAATTGACTCCACTATTTTAATAAGCTCTGAAATAATCCCATACACTCCCTGCCAAAGAATAAATGGGTTTCTTAGTGGAGATGGGAAATAACGAGCTTTCATTGTAATAAAGTTCCATTTTTTGCTTATTTATAAATTTTATAGATAGAAAATTGTATTGGAAAGAAGACAGGCAGAAATCAAAGAAGGAATATGTGTATTTTTAATTCCTTATTGCAATTGAGCAGGAGCAGACCAATGTCCCACATGATCTATAACACATATGCATCCTATGCCTACTAAGAGTCAAAGACTAACAGAAGTAATTAAGGACAGTGATTTTTATGCTGGAGACTTCACAAGAGAGTATTTGGATTGTGAAGCTTAAGAAGGTGAAAATCAAGAGGATACAATGCCAGCTGAGCTATAAAAATCAAACAGGCTAACAGTATAGGCAAGTTCAGGACAGAGCTGACCCTTCTTACTCACAAACTTCAAATGATATGTTGAGACCGATTTGTGCCGTTGGGGACTTGGAATCTAACAACTCTCAGACTCCATGTGTGGCCTAAAAACATCTGGCATGAAATTGCAACTGCTCTGGATTAGATTGTCTAATGCTGAATTGCACAGTCGGTGTCTCAAATTAGTCCAGGACCAATGTCACAATGGTGCTTTATCTTCTGTGCAGCCAACTCAGCGCAGCTGTTTTCCCTTCCACCGCCATGAGATTTCTCATGTCAGGACTGCCTCGGAAGTGCCAGTCCTATCTTGCTCATACAAAGTAGAAGGATTGGGAGTCAGATGTTCAATCATGTAGTGCATATTTATTGAGCACCTGTAACTGGCATATGTAATGCAGGGCACTGAGAAAGCAGGATAAATGAGAGTCAGCCAACTCCTCTGCCATTCACAGTAGTAATGATCCCACATACAGGATTCCATGACATATCTTTCCCCAAATATTCTGTTCCAATATCAGACATGTCCTGCCTCTTAATTAATTAGAGTCCCTGTGCATGTTTGCTCACTCAGTCTTATCTGACTCTTTGTGACTGTATGGACTGTAGCCCATCAGGCTCTTCTGTCCACAGGCCTTCCTAGGCAAGAATATTGTAGTGGACTGCAATCTCCTCCTCCAAGGAATCTTCCCAACTCAGGGATCAAGCGGGTGTCTTTTACAGTTCTTGCTTTGGCAGGCGGAATTTTTACCACTGAGTCACCTGGAAAGTAGAGTCCCTGCATAACTCCTGAAGAAAGGTAAACAGAGCCATTGAGATTTCATTGTATGGGATTTAGTATGTAGGATTCCCTGGTGGCTCAGATGGTAAAGTGTCTGCCTGCAATGCGGGAGACCAGAGTTCAATCCCTGGGTTGGGAAGATCCTCTGGAGAAGGAAATGGCAACCCACTCCCAGTACTTATACCTGGGAGTAAAATTCCATGGATGGAGAAGCCTGGTGGGCTACAGTCTATGGGGTTGCAAAGAGTCAGACACTACTTCACTTTCACTTTCACTTTAGTATGTAGAGATTTGAAGTGGGACAAGAATTCTTGTACTTTTAAAGGTAAGATGGCATGGAATTGAAAAATCCTTGGTGATAAAAGGCAACCAAGAATCATGAAATTTTAGACCATGTTAAATAAACTTTTTTGCACACTGTTGGACCAAATAAATTAGAAAACATGTAATAAGGCCAATTCATTGAACTACATGGGGATACTCTTTTTATCACAGTCTAAATCAATGGCATTCTTGAACTTGCACAGTGCATAGAATGCATGGACTATATGCAGAAGGTCTGTATGGCTGAAATCAATACTTGATGAACTATTGGTCACTTTTGGACCTGCACCCTTTCCCAGTTACATTTAATGTTCTCCAAGAATCCCAGGGATGGGGGAGCCTGATGGGCGGCCATCTATGGGTTCGCACAGTCGGACACAACTGAAGTGACTTAGCAGCAGTAGCAGTAGCAAGCTTCTTTATCATTGCTTGTCACAGGACCAGACCCAATAGGATTTGAGATATGAAGATTTTTCTTTCCATTATTCATACCATAGGAACAAGGTGCCTTTAATAGGAAAGTCCAGCACTGCAGGAGCCTTCCTATATGTCAGATACTTTACTAAGTACTTCATCTTTAATGTTTAATCTTCAAAACCATAAGGCAATTATTATCAATTGCCAGGAGCCAGCATGGGGAATGCCGCCCGTGGCAAAGTTCATGAGAAAGGGGGCCTGACAAAACACAAAGGTGGGATCAGGCCTCAGGTGTCCCCCCTGGATTTTCTTGAGCATCTACCCCCAAAACCAGAGTCTGCCTGCTTTGCTGTGTTATGCTTTCCATCTACTCTTCTGACATTAACAGGGGGCTGTCCTCCCACCACCTTTTTCTGGAAAAAGTTAATTTAGAGCTTTTAGATAATAAGTCTCCTGGGCATAATAAGAGTATTTCAATCCAAAAACCCCTCTGATGGCTTTCTAGCCTGTCTGCCAGACTCTTACAGCTGCGCATGTGATTGTTTGTGGCCTCCCTACCGTGAGAGGCACAGGAAGCTTAAAACATCCTAGGAATGGAGGGGCTTCCGAGGAGTCAAAATCATTAGAAGAGGACTGATTAAGGGTTTCATTTGTTGAGCCAATACTTGCTGCTAAGTTTTCATATCTTTTATTTGTAGATATAGTTGGTATGTAGAAAAAACAGTTAGTAGCCCTGGCATTAGCAACATTAGATCTTTGAGTTAAGTACTTTCTTTTTTATAACCCATTGCACCTTTGTTCTACAGGAATGTAACTTTATTTAGTACTTTGAGGGTGATGCAGATTAAAGAAAAAACACTTTAAGGGAAAATGAGTTTTCTGGTTGATAGACATTTATCTAGGAAAAGAGCCATAAAAATGTTAACAGGCCCCCTGGCCAGAAGATGATGTAAAACCACTGGGATCTTTTGTATATAGAAAGGTATGCAAAAAGAAAGCCTGGTCTCAGTAAGGGTCAGGACTGCTGCCCCTGCATAACTCTGCATATTCCATTATTTCTTTATATACAACTTGGGGTATATAAGCTGCTTTTGAAGATAAAGTTGTGGGTCTGTCACCAATGCTTGACTCCCCCATGTCGTTCTTTTCTCCCTTTTCTGGCTGAATTCCCATCTGGAGTGCGGAGGCTCACCATGTCNATACAACTTGGGGTATATAAGCTGCTTTTGAAGATAAAGTTGTGGGTCTGTCACCAATGCTTGACTCCCCCATGTCGTTCTTTTCTCCCTTTTCTGGCTGAATTCCCATCTGGAGTGCGGAGGCTCACCATGTCTACTTATTTGCCCTGGCTTCTAAGACCCACATGAGAGGGAGCCCAAGGCAGGGCACCCTCCACTATTCAAGCAGGCGCCAGTGGCCTACTTAGATGGTGCAAACCCCTGGTCTCGGAGTTTTATTGGTTCTCCGTGTAAACCAAGCTATTCAGGATATTTTCTCCACTAATTCTCCTACTACACTATTCTTTCCTAATCTCTCTTTATATCTCTAATAAATAAATTTCTCCTCACTGACTCCGTCCCCACTTTGAATTCCCTGGATCCACTGGGGCTGGACTGCAGCAATTAATATTCCCATTTTATAAAGAGAAAATTTGTCCATCCTTCAGTTCAGTTCAGTTCAGTTGCTCAGTTGTGTCCGACTCTTTACGACCCCATGAATCATAGTATGCCAGGCCTCCCTGTCCATCACCAACTCCCAGAATTCACTCAGACTCATGTCCATCGAGTCAGTGATGCCATCCAGC
>SJYW01057212.1:0-14035 GCA_006410735.1 Raphicerus campestris
CTGGCCCTTTAAATCTTCTCTCTGTGCTGCAAGCTCTTGGCTTTTCCTCCTGCAGAACAGGGATGACAGGGGTCCTTACATGAGGACTATAAGAGAATGGGATGTGCTGGTAACTGTATATCACTGTGCTGGGTCTGGCATTTAGCATGTGTTAATAAGACCTGGGATTAAAAAAAAAAAATCAGTGCATCCTCTCCTCCACATCAACTTGGCGCCCTTCTAGAGTTCTGGCAACTTCTAGAAAGTGTGCAGGGCTTTACTGTATCATTTAATTAGATGCGTTAGCTGGCTTTCAGTTTGAAAAGCTCCAAACTCAGATCACGGTTTGTTCCGCGACAGGAGAAAACCTCGCTCCTCTCCAAGTCAGCTGCTGGACAGAAAGACCCCCGTTTCTGCTTTTTGTTTGTCTGTTTCACCGTCATTTGGGGGATTTCTGATCTTCTGAGGCTCTTCCTCGCTCATTCCTGTTTCCATTCCAGTAGGCTGACCCTGATGTTGGGGACATGGTGCTCATTAATCTCGAGTGACACGCGTGGAGTCTGGGGAGCATGAAAGAGTTAACATGCCTCCTGAGGGCCCAGGCCTCTCGGCTTAGGGGGAACGTGGCTTTGTTTTATTTGCAGCAGGTTTAGTGAAATTCGGTGAAGTTTTCTGAACATCTACTATGTGAGTGTGCAAAGTAGGCTGTGAGAGGCTGTTGGGCCTCCGATGTTGGGTTCCGTTTAGGGCTGATTTGGGTGGTGCGTGAGGTGTGAAAGACCACTGCAGAGGGCAGCAACAGGGTCCTGCTGTGTAGCAGAGGGGATGACATTCAGTATCCTGGGATAAAGGGGAATGGAAAAGAGTATGACGAAAAGAACGTCGCTGTGCGTAACCCAGCCACTGGGCTGTGCGGCAGGGGTTGGTGGGGGTGGTGTGTGTGGTATTTCTCACTCAGTCATGTCCATCTCTTTGTGACCCCAAGGACTGTAGCCCACCAGGCTCCGCTGTCCATGGACTACTCCAGGCAAGAATATTGGAGTGGACATCCATTCCCTTCTCCAGGGGATCTTCCCAATCCAGGGATTGAACCCAGGTCTCTCGCATCACAGGTGGATTCTTTTCTTTCTGAGCCACCAGAATTGGTACAACGTTGTAAGTCAACTTACTTCCATATAAAAATAAATGAAAAGAGAAACAGAATGTGTATAGATAGGTACAACTGAGTCATTTTGCTGTAGAGCAGAGATTAACACAACAATGTAAATCAACTATCCCTGAGTAAAACGTGCTTTTTAACAAGGGAGGTGTGGGGAGCTCCCCACGCAGAGCCGGGTTCCCCAGCTTTGGCTGGTGTTCCATAAGCCTCTCAGGGGAGCTGGGCAGACACAGGTCACGCCCTCCACGTGCAGGCTCTTTGGACAGTTGTGTCCATTGCTTTGCTTGGCCCTTGGAACTCAACTCACTTTTGTTTCTTGCATGATGGAGCTTTTACTTTGAAGTGGGAAAAAAAAAAAAGACCCCACGTCAGTGGAGCAAAACAGATGCAAGTTTCCTTCCATTTCTCCCCTCTAATAGTGCGTGTGTGTATTCTTTCTTTAGGGAGGATGAACCTGTAGATATTTTTCTAAAGTCAGGTTTGCAAATGAAAGTGGGCTTCCCTGGTGGCTCAGACGGTAGAGAATCCACCTGTTGATGCAGGAGACCCAGCTTTGATCACCGGGTTGGGAAGATCCCCCGAGGAGGGAACGGCAACCCACTGTGGTGTTCTTACTAAGTCCTGGTTGACATACAGGAAAACCCACCCTTTTCTTGTGTTGAGTGGATTTTCATCTTCAGTGCAAGGCCCGCTTCCTGAACTCTCCCCAAGATTTCAGATTCTATCTGCCTGCAGACTTGAGTGCCCGGGGAGGTACACCTCATGTACTTACCCCTTGAGGTGACATCATTTCAAACATAATTAGAACGTGGTCCTGGCGGGGGGATGGATAAAACAAGGGAAGGAGTTTTTTTTCTTTTTTCTTTTTTTTTTTTAAGGGAATCAAGTAACAGTTGCTAAGTCTTTGCCCAAATGTCTTAAGGAGGATGCTAAGGAGAGAATGTCTGAGCTGGAGGAGGCGGGTTGTCTGTCAGCAGGAAGGGCTCAGGCAGCCTTGTCCTGNTCTTTTTTTCTTTTTTTTTTTTTAAGGGAATCGAGTAACAGTTGCTAAGTCTCTGCCCAAATGTCTTAAGGAGGATGCTAAGGAGAGAATGTCTGAGCTGGAGGAGGCGGGTTGTCTGTAGGCAGGAAGGGCTCAGGCAGCCTTGTCCTGGCTTTCCGAGGCTGGCCGGGCTGGAAGTGGGTACATGGAAGACCCCAAGCCACGTGCAGTCGGGATCCAGATGGGGAGGGTGGTCCTGTGGAGCATCGCGGCGAGCTGGGTGGCCTTGTCTTTTGCCCGCAAGAGACTGAACCTCCTTTCCTTCTCTGGCCCTGAAAGGAGCTCCTGGGGCCCTGGGCTCGGGGCAGGACTCCGCATCTGCTTGCCACTTATGCCCGAGCCCCCACGCGCTGTGATGTGGTGGGTGTGAGCGAGAGCGGGCCCGGCGCCTTCCAGTTTGCTGGCCCGGAGATCCCGTTCCAGGGGATTTTGTGTCATGTTGCTTAGAAACGAATGGAAATAGGCCAGTTGCGAACTACGCGGGGCTCCTGGGCTTCCTGGTTCCCTGGCTGTGCCCATGTTCCCATCAAGGAGGGACAGAGCAGAGTTCTCTACACTCAGATAAGCTGCCGTCAAGGAAGCAGAGGAGAGAGGAGGAGGCAGGAGCCCCCTCTGTCTTCTCCACCTTGGGCTTGCTTCCCCCCAGGGGCCAGGCAAGCAACGCTCTTGCCCTTCATGCTCTTGGGAGGATGAAGCCTTCTTTCTGCATGCACCTCGGTGAGGAAGGTGGTGTAGCTGGGCCGACGCCCACCTCGGCGGCGGCTGCTGGTGGGGGAACCAACAGGCTGGTCAGACAGAAGGGAGGGAGCTTCAGGAGGCCCCAGGGAACAGCTTTCTCTTCTCCCAGCAGCTCACAGGCTCAGAGCCACATCCTGGCTGAGCCATAGAGCCTCCAGCTTCTCTGGGGCCAAGGCTGAGTCACCACGAATCCCCCACAGTGCTGGCAGCGGCTGCTTAAAGAGACCCCGGACTGAAATCAACGGCGGGGCTCTCCCCCCATATGGATCACAGCTTTGTCGTGAAGTGGGAGGAGTCGACCCACTCCGATGGTGGAGGACAGAGGAGCCTGGTGGGCTGCAGTTCGTGGGGTCGCAGAGAGTCGGACACGACTGGGCCACCAGAGGAGGCTCTCCCTGGAATCGGGCTGGATCAGGGTGTGCGAAGGGTCAGAGTCCCGGGCCTGTCTGCCGGGGGAGAGAGGAGGCCGGCCTCTGCCTGTGGCTTTGCTATGGGAGGGAGTGCTCAGGGAGAACCCTGTGGGCTTAAGCCCGACCCCTTTATTTTAAGCACTCCTCCTGATAAAACAGGTTATCACTTAGAGCTGTCATTCGGTGAAGTCCCTAAAAATGCAACTTCACACTTAAGCGTCCGAGGAGCCACAGGGAGATGGACCCATTCATTGTACAGATGAGGAAGGAACGTGCTGGGGCTTCCCAGGTGGCTCAGTGGTAAAGTATCCGCCTGCCAATGCAGGAGATGCAGGCAGTGAAGGTTTGGTCCCTAGGTCAGGACGACCCTCTGGAGGAGGGCATGGCAACCCACTCCAGTATTCTTGTCTGGAGAATCCCACGGACAGAGGGGCCTGGTGGGCTACAGTCCATGGGGTCTCAAAGAGTCGGACACGACCGAGGGCCTGAGCACAGTACACGAGCTTAGAAGGATGAGCTCAACCCAAGTCATGAGCCGATCAACAGCTGCCTCTGAGGGTTTCATCTCCACCCTGGCAGGCCAAGTTCATGTGTCAGCGAGGCGGGTCCACCTGGGCTCTCAACCGTCCCATGGGCCCTTTTCAATTTGTAGCAGCAGATTCATTCCTCTGTCTGTTAGGGGAATGTTGGTCTCATCCACTGGCCTGGGGAGCTGGGTGGTTTCTGATCACATTCTGTCTCCAAAACCTGGCACAGAACAGGCTCTTTAATTGTTAAATGTGTGAATGGACAGATGATCCCAGGACTCCTGTGTCCATCTTTCAGCCATCTGGTAGACCCCAGCCTCCTGCCCTGGTTGGGTACATGTGGAATAAGGCCCTCTGAACACGGGTGGCCAAGTCCAGCTCCCTCCCAGAGACTGGCAGAGAGCTCAGCCGTGCCCTGCACAGCCCCCAGCCAGCCTACGCCATCTNCTGGCACAGAACAGGCTCTTTAATTGTTAAATGTGTGAATGGACAGATGATCCCAGGACTCCTGTGTCCACCTTTCAGCCATCTGGTAGACCCCAGCCTCCTGCCCTGGTTGGGTACATGTGGAATAAGGCCCTCTGAACATTGGCCAAGTCCAGCTCCCTCCCAGAGACTGGCAGAGAGCTCAGCCGTGCCCTGCACAGCCCCCAGCCAGCCTACGCCATCTGTTTGCTGCAGCCTGAAGCCTTGGGTGGCGGCTCCAGTGATACTGTGGTTTCCCTTCCCCTACCCTGCCTCTCGCTGCCCATCTCTAGGTGGGCACAGTAAGGAGCACTGGCAAGAGGAACCCAGGGGTTAAACCAGTCCTATTCTGGGAGCCTGGAGCAGGTAGGGACAAACTAGTCCCAAACCAAGTTCAAAGGGATTGAAGTCCTCTCGAGTCCTTACAGGCATTTGCTTGCGGTGCACGTCAAGATGCCTGCAGCATCCACCCTGCCTCTTTGTTGCTGTTCAGTCACTAAGTCATGTCCGACTCTTTGCGACCCCGTGGACTGCAGCACACCAGGCTTCCCTGTCCTTCACTGTCTCCTGGAATTTGCCCAAACTCATGTCCACTGAGTCAGTGATGCCATCTAACCATCTCATCCTCTGCTGCCCCCTTCTCCTGCCTTCAGTCTTTCCCAGGATCAGGGTCTTTTCCAATAAATCGGCTCTTCACCTCAGGTGGCCAAAGTATTGGAGCTTTAGCATCAGTCCTTCCAATGAATGTTCAGGGTTGACTTCCTTTAGGATGGACTGGTTTGAAGTCCACCTGGCCTTGGCTGGAATCAGAACCCCTGAGAAAAGAGTCACTGCTACTGTCCTGTGACATGGCCCGGGGTGGTGTCCAGATCCAGGCTCCCTGAGTTTGCGTCCTGGCTAAGGCATGGGTGACCCAGCCTCTGGAGGGTCTCAGAGGAAGTTCTCTGCTTTCCGTGGTTGCCTTTGCCCTCAGAGGTGGAGTCTGAGTCGCCCCTGTGAGAGGTGTGCCCTTTTGCGTAGCACTGTGACACTGGCTATTCCTACATGTCAGGCTTCATCTGCTGCAAGTTTTATTTGAGCCCAGCAGCCTGTTTCATTTGGGCTTCCCTGGTGGCTCAGATGTTAAAGAACCCGACTGCCAACGCCGAGACCCGGGTTCAGTTCCTGAGTCGGGAAAATCCCCTGGAGGAGAGAATGGCAACTCACTCCAATATTCTTGCCTGGGAAACCCAAGGGGTCGCGAAGAATCAGATACAGCTGAGCGACTCACACAGGCGCACACACAGCCTGTTTCGCTTACAGGAGGAAGGTCTGTCCGTAGTTCTCAATGTTGAAGTGTGTGCCGCTCGAATACACATAAGTATTCATGATGAAAACAGATGCGACACTGAGGGACTATGGCTGAAAGTGCAGGGCTTTGGTCAGGCTTCATGGAAATGTGTCACTTTTACAGATTCCATATCACAGTCTAACACACGCTGGCACCCTCGCATGATTCGAACCCTAAGGTCTGATCTTATAATGGCTCAAGTTGTAATTTAAGTTTGATAGGGCGAATTGGCTACATGTCAGAGATCTCTAGGGTTTCCCTAATGGCTCAGAGGATAAAGAATCTGCTTGCAATGCAGGAGACCTGGGTTCGATTCCTGGGGCAGGAAGAAGGAGAAGGAAATGGCAACCCATTCCAGTCTTCTTGCCTGGAAAATTACATAGATAGAGCAACCTGGCAGGCTACAGGGGATCGCAAACAGTCGGATACAACTGAGCGGCTAACACTTTCACTTTCAGAGAGCTCTGATTTGGTTTACAAAGGCTGTACTAGCAGAAATGGGCTGCTTCACCTTGGAAGATGCAGGCTGGAACAATGGTGCTTTGCTTTTAAAAATTTCCGTAATTAATTAAATTAAAAAGAATTTTTTGGCAGCACCTCGCAGCATGTGAGATCTAAGTCCCTTGACCCAGGACTGAACCTGCGCCCCCTGAATTTGAAGGCAGAGTCTTAACCACTGGGCCACCAGGGGAGTCCCGGTGCTTCGCTTTCTAAGGCTTTGTTCCCCGCGCAGTAGCTCTTGAACGGCTGCAGTACTTCATCAGCAAACAGGAGCAAGTGGCTCCTCTGATTTAAAGTCTGGATTTTTGTTTGTTGGTTATCCTTCCTTGGACTCACTTGCTGTCCCCCGGCTGAAGTCTTCTCCTCCATAACGGCCAGGGGACCACTTGGGAGGAGGGGGACGGGAATGTCCTCTGGACAGACCCTGTATCCTGTAACCAGTTAGATTTTTCTCTTCCCTGAGCAGAACCTCCTGAGGTTTCTGGGTGGAATTCAGAAGTGAAGTAGGTTCTCCCAGCCACTGGAGCAAACCACAGAGTCCCCAGGGAGATTAAAAAGTCCAAGATCCTGGGCATTGTCCTCCTGGGAATGGACCTGGCACCCGTGGCCTCAGACACTTCATCACTCCCGACCTGAAGGCATGGCCTTCACGAGAATGACAATATCGCAAATATCAGGATGAAGAAAACTTCTCACGGGGCAGCTCTTTCTCCTCCCAGAATATTCTCAACTTCCTGTTGTTTTTTAATCAGCTGCCTTTAGAGAAGAGACTCTTGCTTTAAAGTTGTGTTTCCCCCTCTAAGAGGTGGTGTTGTGTATTAATTCAAGCTGAGTTTGGCATGGGAGAGTGTTCCCTCTGACCAGCAGCTTGTTTTTTCTTTCGCTTTGCTTTTCTCTTTGCAACCCAGGATGGCACTTAAGAATTCCCCAGCATGGGGTAGGTCTTCTCATTTTTCTAAATCTACCCTGCCTCCCTTCCCCCAACTCCAATCTTCTCAAATATAGAGCATTTTCCTGCACACAGGGACAGAGTATTTTGCACTGAAGAATGGAGTCTCCAAATAAAATATAGGCGTCTTTTGGAAGAGTGACCAAGCCGTGGTTGTCATGCTGGGCAGGTTCCTGGTTCAAGCTCACTCTGAGCCGTTTCTAGACAAGCAAGCAGTTTTGTAGTCTCTCCCCCTGCCCTTGTTCCTTTCAGCACCAGAATTGAAAAAAAAAAAAAAAAAGGCATATAACTTTGCTGACTATCAAATCCTTTTGTCCTTCCTGGTACACGCGTTACTGCACAAGCCTGCTTGGAGCTTGCCCTTCCTGGAGTCTCAGGAGAGACTACAGAGAGACTCGAAGGAAGTTGAACTCGGTGGGAGGAGTTGCCCCTGGACCCTGAAAGTCGTTCCACGATTGAAACGCTGAAGCCCGAAGCTCTCACTGTGTGTCAGGCCCGAAGAGTAGGGCCAGCGGGAATGGGAGAGAATGAAGGTCTGATTTGGGGGTGCCTCTTGAAGGGGATCAGTCTGGTTTTGAGATGGGGGTGATTGTCTTGGAAGTCCAGTAACTCGTTTCCACTGTCTCTCCAGTGTTGCGGGGCCCCCATTTTTGGCGCCAGGGACCGGTTTCGTGGAAGGCAGCTTTTCCAGGGACTGCGCGGGGGATGGTTTGAGGATTCCAGCACATTGCTTTTGTTGTGCACTGTATGTCTTATTAGGTTATTGTTACATCATAATAGTATGACTAATACACTGTATTTGTTACTGTTACATCAGCTCCACCTCAGATCGTCAGGCATCAGATCCCAGAGGCCGGGGACCCCTGCTCTAGCATATGGAAGAGTTGGTTTACCAAGTCAGTTTTTTCTGGTCCCAGGTGAATCTAAGGGGAAATTATCCATCTGTTGGGAGGAGGCCGGTGGGCTCCGGCTTTCAGGAGAGTACGGCCCGATGAATGAAGACTCTTAACCCGCTCGAGGTGCACTTCCAGTATTTATCCTGATGCTGTCTCAGACAGGTGCACACAGCCATGCCGTTTGTCCCTCTGACACTTACGGAAATGCCCTTTGAATGGAGGGTCTCACCCACTGACCCCACCCAGCGCTAGGGAGCTGCTGAAAATGCTGTCGGAGACTTCTGCTGATAAAGAAATGTGTGTTCATGATGTAGGGTTGCGTAAAAAGGATCTGTTTAAAAACTATACCAGTGTGCTACAAGGTGGTCCCCAAGACTGGGTCCCGGAACCGAAAAAAAGACATGGGCCAGAAAGCTAGGGTGATCCAGATAAAATCTGTGTTTAACAGAAAGGTTGCTGCTGCTGTTAAGTCACTTCAGTCGCGTCCGACTCTGTGCGACCCCATAGACAGCAGCCCACCAGGCTACCCCATCCCTGGGATTCTCCAAGCAAGAACACTAGAGGGGGTTGCCATTTCCTTCTCCAATGCATCAAAGCAAAAAGTGAAAGTGAAGTCGCTCAGTCGTATCCAGCCTTCAGCGACTCCATGGACTGCAGCCTTCCAGGCTCCTCCGTCCATGGGATTTTCCAGGCAAGAGGACTGGAGTGGGGCGCCCTAAAGGTACTGATGTTAATTTCTTAATTTTGGCAAATAACCATGGTTATGTGAAATGTTCATACCATTTTATCCTTCGTGGGTCAAGGATAGACAGGAACTCTGTATGACCTCGGCAACTTTTCTGTTTATCCCAAAANGCCAAGGCTGGTTCTCACGTCTGCTCACTCAATTACCTTCTTTCCTCCTCTCTCCTGGCTAGAATCAGTCCCATCTTCTGAAGCCCCACTGAAGTCCTGCTTTCTTCATGAAGCCTTGTCTGAATACCTCAGTCACAAAGAGTCCCGCATAGCACGCAAATCTTGGAGCAAATATCATCTTTTTTTTTTTTTTTTTTTTAAGAAAACTTTGTGGCTGCGTAGTTCCCTGACCAGGGGTCAGACCTGCGCTGCCTGCGTTGAAAGCGCAGAGTCCCAGCCACTGGGCCACCAGGGAGTTCACTTCTCGTCTTTACTAGTCACTGAGGGGCTACTCATGGCCTGCTTTACTCTGTTAATTCTCTCTCTTTTGTGACGTTCAGCTGTTGAAGCAACGCATCTATCATTCAGTTCAGTCACTCGGTTGTGTCTGACTCTTTGTGACCCCAGGGACTGCAGCAGGCCAGGCCTCCCTGTCCATCACCGACTCCTGAAGCTTGCTCAGACCCTTCATGTCCATCGCGTCGGCAATGCCATCCAGCCCTCTCGTCTTCTGTTGTCCCCCCTCCTCCTGCTTTCCATCTGTCTTTACCAAGATAATAGTAATAATAGAGCATGTCCTCTGTTCTCTCCATGCTGAAGTTACTCTAAGATGTTGCCCAAAGGGTACTCAGGAGTTCCACAAGGACGCCAGCCACATGGCATTTAGAACATCTCTGAAACTGCAGGATGGGGAGTTAGGAAGAGGGAGTCTGGAGGCAGTGTTGACTCAGTTCAGCTCCTGGCTCTACNTACTCAGGAGTTCCACAAGGACGCCAGCCACATGGCATTTAGAACATCTCTGAAACTGCAGGATGGGGAGTTAGGAAGAGGGAGTCTGGAGGCAGCGTTGACTCAGTTCAGCTCCTGGCTCTACTGCTGCTAAAAGTAAATGAATAAATAAGTTGTATCCCAGCTGAGATTCTGCCGGCGTTTAAGCAGGGGAAGTCGTACATGGTGCAGATACTCAGCAGGGGTGATGTTTGCCTCCCCATGCATTGCGACAAACCCCACATCCCCACATCATGGTTTCCCAAACCCTGACCTGAGAGCCTCTGAGACTGTCTGGATGGTGTCCTTGGGCAGTCTATTTATCCTCCTAAGACTCTCCAGTCAAACACTGGGGGGTTGTTGCGAGAGTTGCATTAGTTCATGACGTGTAGCATCCGGTACGGAGCTAATATTTATTGAGCACTCAGGTTGTTAATTTATTGACTAACCATCATGGTTGCTGGATGACACGTGGCCGCTCTGGGTCAGGCCCTTCCTCTCGCCTCTCTGGTTGCTCTTTGCCCAGAAGGCTTCTTTTTTCTTGTCTGGGGGTCACACCTGCCCTCAGCTGCCCATGGGGTGTGGCAGGATTACATATCCTTGGTAAGCCCTCCTGCCCGTCTGGAGCAGCCGTTGGCTTCTTTGCTCACTGCTCATAAGAGACTTTGCAAATTTGCCCTGGGAGCTAAAGGACACTGGACAGCTGTTTACTGAGTGTGCTCTAGGTGCCTGGCTTAACGAAGAACTAGAGGGTGGGCGGTGAAGCCAGGAGAAAGCAAGTGCCGATTTATTCCCATCCATGCTTGCTGCTAGCTTGTTCCCACCTGTTCACTCTTAGAATTGCTGAATTGCTCTGTGTGTGTGTGTGTGTGCGTGCGTGTGTGTGTGTGTGTGTGTGTGTGTGTGCAAGCTGTGTCTTCTGAGGGCAGAGACAGGGAGATGGTGGTTATTGTCTAGTTGCCAAGTCGTGTCTGACTCTTTGCGACCCCACAGACTGTAGCCCACCAGGCCACGTGGGATTCTCAGTCCATGGGATTCTTCAGGTAACGGTACTGGAATGGATTGCCATTTCCTTCTCCAGGTATCTTCCTGACCCAGGGATAGAACCTGGGTCTTCTGCATCGGCAGGTGAATTCTTTACCACTGACCCAAGGGAGATGGGAGTTGTGCTTAATAGCTGGAGACCCAGTAGAGCAAGAACGGTCACATGGCCCACTTGCCTCGCTGCAGGGGCAGCCGGCCTGGTTGGATCAGGCCATGAAAACTCCTGGAGAGGGGCTGAGTTAACTGGGTCTGCTTTGCTGAGTGGGGCTGTCCTCTCCTGGATGCCTTCATTCATGGATGCATTGCTTTTCAAGCAGGGCTTCATCTCATCCGGTGTGGCTGATGCGAAAGAATTCTTCCACGTGAAATGAGGGCTGGGGTGGAGGTAGTGACCCCCAATAATGACACGACACGTCCTTGCCAGATATCGAGGAAAGAGCGGGAAGCACGGTTGGCCTTCAGCTGTGAGGCACCTTGTCCAAGCTGTTTATGACGTTTAGGGCTTTAAGTTCAACACAGACTCGATCAGGGTGACGGAAAGGGTCACGTGTACAGAGGCAGTCCCTCTGCGTGATGAGAAGGAATTTACCTTTTGTCTCTGCTCCCCAGACCTCACGGTCGGTCCGTTCTTTTCATTCAGGTCAGAGAAGGTGTCTTCTTGGGAGTGTACAGTCCTGAGTCCATCTGAATTGGAGATGGTCCACCCGTGGGCCATGGGCCCGGTCTGATCCGTAGCTGTGTTTTGTTGGCTGACAGTGTTCAGGGTCTTTTTGTTTAATTTACTTTTATTGAAGTATGGTTGATTTACAGTGTTTCATGTATACAGAAATGTGATTCAGTTAGACCTGTGTGTTTGTATATCTGTCCTATTTTCTTTTCTTTTCCATGATAGGCTATTACACGTTGTTGAATATAGCTTCCTGTGCTATACAGTAGGTCCCTGTGGCTTGTCTATTTTATATATAGCGATGTGCATCTGTTAATTCCAAACCCTCTTATTTATCCCTCCATCTAACTTTCCTCTCTGGGTTTCCCATGTGGTACTGGCGGTAAAGAATCCGCCTGCCATTGCAGGAGATGCAAGAGATGGTGGTTCTATCCCTGGGTCGGGAAGATCCCCTGGAGTAGGAAGTAGCAACCCACTCCAGTGTTCTCGCCTGGAATATCCCACGGACAGAAGATCCTGGTGGGCTACAGTCCGTGGAGTCGCCAAGAGTCAGACAGGACTGAGCCCAGGCCTGAGCTAAGCTGCCTTTCCCCTCTGGCAACCACAGGCTTGCTTTCTACATCTGTGAGTCTTCTGCTTTGCAGATTTATACCAGATT
The DNA here is from genome assembly GCA_006410735.1 of Raphicerus campestris. Taxonomy (NCBI): domain Eukaryota; kingdom Metazoa; phylum Chordata; class Mammalia; order Artiodactyla; family Bovidae; genus Raphicerus; species Raphicerus campestris. The sequence continues at coordinate 12,028 of SJYW01057212.1, forward strand.
TTAGATTCCACCCGTAAGTGGTATCCTGCAGTACCTGTCTTTCTCTGCCTGACTTCCTGAACTTTTATGATCACCTCAGCTCCCTCCGAGTTGCTACAAGTAGCATTATTTCATTCTTTATGGGTTTCTTAAAGTTAATCACCAGTATTCTCAGTTGCACTATCTCATTTAGAAATCCAGTTTTCCAGCTTTTCTGGATAAGTCAGGAAATCTGCCAGCAGTGGGCATTTCTTCCCAGATGGCAAAAATCAATGAGCCGAGCAATCAGGTCCCCTTAAGACGGGACAGCGGCTATCGGTGTATTCGACCCTCCACGCATCCTGATCACCTGGTCCCTGTCATGCCTGGCCCTCCTGGCCTGATTTAAACACCACTGGCCCCATAGACTCTCACGTCCAGGATCGCAGTCCACACACCAGCCTTCTCTCGGATACTGGCAGAGTGGCGGCACCGTTAAGGCGTAGGGGTTGGGCTGCCAGTGTCCTGGGGTTCGTGGTGAGAGGAGGAATGTGTGATTCTCTGCTTCTGGGTCAAAAGGCTGAGAGTTCGTCTTCTTTATCTGTTCATCGATGGACATTTAGGTTACTTCCGTGTCTTGGCTGTTGTGAGTAGTGCATAGCAGCCCTTTTGGAAACAGCCCAGATTAGAAAGCACCCAGATGCCCGTCCGCAGTAGAATGAGTAAGTAGACTTTGGTCGACTCCTACGACACAGCACTCAAAATGACGAGCTGCCGTCACACACTGCAGCGCAGAGGCGTCTGCCCAGCATAGTGTTTAGTGAAAGATGAGCAGAAGTGATGCACTGGCCAGAGAAAGACCCTTCACTGTGCACTCTAGCTGCACAAAGCTCAAAAGTGGCAGAGCTAGGCTGCGCTCTTAGAAGTCAGACGCTGGTTGCCCTTGATTGATGGATGGACAGGAAGGCTCTGGGGGAGTAATGATCTGTGTCCTGGGGTGAAGTGCTGGTTACACGGGTGTGTTTACTGCGTGAACATCCAGTGGGCTGTGTGCTCTCATGATGCGCATCTTTCTGTTGTATATTTTATCGCCGTACGAAGTTAAAATTCATAAAGGCAAAAAACACAGTACCCCAGACTAAGAGATACAGTGTTGTGACTTCCAAGTGCCCACGCCAGGATTTTTGCTCAGAATCCTGTGTCTCTCAGAGTTCTTGTTTGCAAGCAACAGAAATTTTCCCTGGCTAATTTAAGCTGAGAAGACATTTATTAAAAAGCAGATTGCATTAGCTCAGCATCTCCATAAGGGTGTGGGAGCCAGATTTGGAGGCTCTGCGGCCAGGAACATGTCCCATTTGCTGGCAAATTGGTCCATCCTAACCGCTGAGCACATCCATCATAGCTGACATCCCTGATGCTGGACGCAGGAGGCTGCCCGGAGCCACGACCATCCTTCCTGCCACTGCTACTACCCCACCTCTCCAGAGTGGGTTTCTCAGGACAGAGGTGGTTTCGTATTACTGCTTCAGGCTCAAAGTCAGGCATGGGTGGAACTGATTAGGGGCACTTGTGTGCTCAGTCGTGTAACCCCAAGGACTGTACCGGACCCTCTGTCCATGGGATTTCCCAGGCAAGAATACTGGAGAGGATTGCCATTTCCTTCCCCAGGGATCTTCCTGACGGGGGATCGAACCTGCATCTCCTGCAGCACTGCAGGCAGGTTATTTACCGTCTGAGCCGCCCGGGAAGCACAAATGACTGTTAAATGAGTGGCATGATAAATGTGTTAATGAGCCACACTCTGGAGAGTCCGGAGATGATATTATTAAGTACGGGCACTGCAGACCGTCAATACATTATAATAACAGTAGCTATTGTTGTTTACAGATGAAGAAGACTCGCTCTGGTCGCTCAGTCTTATCCAACACTGTGTGACCCCGTGGACTCCACAGTCCATGGAATTCTCCAGGCCAGAATACTGGAGTGGGTAGCCTATCCCTTCTCCAGAGGATCTTCCTGACCCAGGAATTGAACCAGGGTCTCCTGCATT
>SJYW01057212.1:16993-37417 GCA_006410735.1 Raphicerus campestris
GTGTGTGTGTGTGTGTGTGTGTGTGTGTGCAAGCTGTGTCTTCTGAGGGCAGAGACAGGGAGATGGTGGTTATTGTCTAGTTGCCAAGTCGTGTCTGACTCTTTGCGACCCCACAGACTGTAGCCCACCAGGCCACGTGGGATTCTCAGTCCATGGGATTCTTCAGGTAACGGTACTGGAATGGATTGCCATTTCCTTCTCCAGGTATCTTCCTGACCCAGGGATAGAACCTGGGTCTTCTGCATCGGCAGGTGAATTCTTTACCACTGACCCAAGGGAGATGGGAGTTGTGCTTAATAGCTGGAGACCCAGTAGAGCAAGAACGGTCACATGGCCCACTTGCCTCGCTGCAGGGGCAGCCGGCCTGGTTGGATCAGGCCATGAAAACGCCTGGAGAGGGGCTGAGTTAACTGGGTCTGCTTTGCTGAGTGGGGCTGTCCTCTCCTGGATGCCTTCATTCATGGATGCATTGCTTTTCAAGCAGGGCTTCATCTCATCCGGTGTGGCTGATGCGAAAGAATTCTTCCACGTGAAATGAGGGCTGGGGTGGAGGTAGTGACCCCCAATAATGACACGACACGTCCTTGCCAGATATCGAGGAAAGAGCGGGAAGCACGGTTGGCCTTCAGCTGTGAGGCACCTTGTCCAAGCTGTTTATGACGTTTAGGGCTTTAAGTTCAACACAGACTCGATCAGGGTGACGGAGAGGGTCACGTGTACAGAGGCAGTCCCTCTGCGTGATGAGAAGGAATTTACCTTTTGTCTCTGCTCCCCAGACCTCACGGTCGGTCCGTTCTTTTCATTTAGGTCAGAGAAGGTGTCTTCTTGGGAGTGTACAGTCCTGAGTCCATCTGAATTGGAGATGGTCCACCCGTGGGCCATGGGCCCGGTCTGATCCGTAGCTGTGTTTTGTTGGCTGACAGTGTTCAGGGTCTTTTTGTTTAATTTACTTTTATTGAAGTATGGTTGATTTACAGTGTTTCATGTATACAGAAATGTGATTCAGTTAGACCTGTGTGTTTGTATATCTGTCCTATTTTCTTTTATTTTCCATGATAGGCTATTACACGTTGTTGAATATAGCTTCCTGTGCTATACAGTAGGTCCCTGTGGCTTGTCTATTTTATATATAGCGATGTGCATCTGTTAATTCCAAACCCTCTTATTTATCCCTCCATCTAACTTTCCTCTCTGGGTTTCCCATGTGGTACTGGCGGTAAAGAATCCGCCTGCCATTGCAGGAGATGCAAGAGATGGTGGTTCTATCCCTGGGTCGGGAAGATCCCCTGGAGTAGGAAGTGGCAACCCACTCCAGTGTTCTCGCCTGGAATATCCCACGGACAGAAGATCCTGGTGGGCTACAGTCCGTGGAGTCGCCAAGAGTCAGACAGGACTGAGCCCAGGCCTGAGCTAAGCTGCCTTTCCCCTCTGGCAACCACAGGCTTGCTTTCTACATCTGTGAGTCTTCTGCTTTGCAGATTTATACCAGATTTTAGATTCCACCCGTAAGTGGTATCCTGCAGTACCTGTCTTTCTCTGCCTGACTTCCTGAACTTTTATGATCACCTCTAGCTCCCTCCGAGTTGCTACAAGTAGCATTATTTCATTCTTTATGGGTTTCTTAAAGTTAGTCACCAGTATTCTCAGTTGCACTATCTCATTTAGAAATCCAGTTTTCCAGCTTTTCTGGATAAGTCAGGAAATCTGCCAGCAGTGGGCATTTCTTCCCAGATGGCAAAAATCAATGAGCCGAGCAATCAGGTCCCCTTAAGACGGGACAGCGGCTATCGGTGTATTCGACCCTCCACGCATCCTGATCACCTGGTCCCTGTCATGCCTGGCCCTCCCGGCCTGATTTAAACACCACTGGCCCCATAGACTCTCACGTCCAGGATCGCAGTCCACACACCAGCCTTCTCTCGGATGCTGGCAGAGTGGCGGCACCGTTAAGGCGTAGGGGCTGGGCTGCCAGTGTCCTGGGGTTCGTGGTGAGAGGAGGAATGTGTGATTCTCTGCTTCTGGGTCAAAAGGCTGAGAGTTCGTCTTCTTTATCTGTTCATCGATGGACATTTAGGTTACTTCCGTGTCTTGGCTGTTGTGAGTAGTGCATAGCAGCCCTTTTGGAAACAGCCCAGATTAGAAAGCACCCAGATGCCCATCCGCAGTAGAATGAGTAAGTAGACTGTGGTCGACTCCTACGACACAGCACTCAAAATGACGAGCTGCCGTCACACACTGCAGCGCAGAGGCGTCTGCCCAGCATAGTGTTTAGTGAAAGATGAGCAGAAGTGATGCACTGGCCAGAGAAAGACCCTTCACTGTGCACTCTAGCTGCACAAAGCTCAAAAGTGGCAGAGCTAGGCTGCGCTCTTAGAAGTCAGACGCTGGTTGCCCTTGATTGATGGATGGACAGGAAGGCTCTGGGGGAGTAATGATCTGTGTCCTGGGGTGAAGTGCTGGTTACACGGGTGTGTTTACTGCGTGAACATCCAGTGGGCTGTGTGCTCTCATGATGCGCATCTTTCTGTTGTATATTTTATCGCCGTACGAAGTTAAAATTCATAAAGGCAAAAAACACAGTACCCCAGACTAAGAGATACTTCCAAGTGCCCACGCCAGGATTTTTGCTCAGAATCCTGTGTCTCTCAGAGTTCTTGTTTGCAAGCAACAGAAATTTTCCCTGGCTAATTTAAGCTGAGAAGACATTTATTAAAAAGCAGATTGCATTAGCTCAGCATCTCCATAAGGGTGTGGGAGCCAGATTTGGAGGCTCTGCGGCCAGGAACATGTCCCATTTGCTGGCAAATTGGTCCATCCTAACCGCTGAGCACATCCATCATAGCTGACATCCCTGATGCTGGACGCAGGAGGCTGCCCGGAGCCACGACCATCCTTCCTGCCACTGCTGCTACCCCACCTCTCCAGAGTGGGTTTCTCAGGACAGAGGTGGTTTCGTATTACTGCTTCAGGCTCAAAGTCAGGCATGGGTGGAACTGATTAGGGGCACTTGTGTGCTCAGTCGTGTAACCCCAAGGACTGTACCGGACCCTCTGTCCATGGGATTTCCCAGGCAAGAATACTGGAGAGGATTGCCATTTCCTTCCCCAGGGATCTTCCTGACGGGGGATCGAACCTGCATCTCCTGCAGCACTGCAGGCAGGTTATTTACCGTCTGAGCCGCCCGGGAAGCACAAATGACTGTTAAATGAGTGGCATGATAAATGTGTTAATGAGCCACACCCTGGAGAGTCCGGAGATGATTTTATTAAGTACGGGCACTGCAGACCGTCAATACATTATAATAACAGTAGCTATTGTTGTTTACAGATGAAGAAGACTCGCTCTGGTCGCTCAGTCTTATCCAACACTGTGTGACCCCGTGGACTCCACAGTCCATGGAATTCTCCAGGCCAGAATACTGGAGTGGGTAGCCTATCCCTTCTCCAGAGGATCTTCCTGACCCAGGAATTGAACCAGGGTCTCCTGCATTGCAGGCAGATTCTTTACCAACTGTGCTGTCAGAGAAGCCATAAGGTGCTTAGGTACAGATGGGAAGGACAGTCCTGATGGACTGAGGGAGCCCTCCCTGACTCTGAGGGTCTCCCTCTCCTGCCTTGAGTCTCATCTGAGGATTCCTTATACCAGTGAGGAAGCCTAGGTCTTAAACACTCCGGTCCTAGCACAGCAGCTCAAATATGCGTTGCAGGATGAATGCATCCGCTGAGCCACACTGGATGCGCCAGACAAGTGCCAGCCAAACCTCTGATCCCTGCAAAGCACACCTTTGCAGGAGCGGCCTCTGCAAGCCTCAGCTGCCCAGGGGAGCAGGAGACGGCCACTCTGTCATTCAGTCTCAGTAAACGCCTTTGCTCAAAGCTGATTTGAACCTCCATCATTTAAGGTCCCACAGATGGCAACTTCCCGATACCCCTTTGGCTCTCTAGTAACTGTCCTGATGCTCACACTTTGGGCAGAGCTGGGAGAGATGCCTGGCGGGGCGCACCATCTGCAGAACCAACTCTTCCGGCTGGAAGGGTTATCCTGGCAGCTCGCTGATGGCCGGCAGAGCTCAGGGCCACAGTATAAACAGGATGGAAGGCAGGCAGGGTGCTTGGGGAAGTACCGCGTGTGGCCATTCTTCCTGTCTCGGTCCCCTCCCTCCGTCATCTCCTGTCCCCTGCCTCACGCCACACCCTGGGCAGCCCGATGGGAGAGGAGCCCCCGTTTGCAGGGAGAAAACAAATTCCCGGACAGGAAGACGCACCCTGGAAGACAAGGCTTTCCCAGCAGTCACGTCCACCTGAGCCCAGCGGGGAGAGTGCTGGGACTGCAAGAGGTTAAAACTTGCCCCTGTGTTTACTTTTGTTGGCTGCCACACTGCATAATAACCTGTCAGCACATCAGGTGCGGGTTTATTTGTGTATTAAAAATTGCCTCGAGCGGACGGGTGCAGACGCTCTACAGCACGCTGGAAAATATGCCTCCAGCGCAAAAACAGCCTCTCCAAATATTGCACCCTTTTAATAAGTGCATTTAATTAAAGTCATATAACTTTTTTTTATTATATTAAAAAAAAAAAGGCTCCCTTTGCTCGCTGAAGCTGAACGTAAACTCCAGGGCACAAAGAGAGGGTGTGCTTCCACAGTCCCAATGCTGGAAAACGGAAAACTCAGCAAGTGCTGCGTTCTCAGGCGCCTTTTCCAGGCTGCTTTGAGGAGGGCGTGACACTGACTTGGGTGCGGAGTTGAGTGACCGTGTGTCCCCGGGGAAGGGACAGTTGGCCCCAGGGCAGTTTCCGATCATGTTCTGCTGTGTTTAATGTTACTGGTTAAATGTGTGACCGTGACCCTGCACTCCCAACCCCTGTACATCTGGAAAGAGGGTGACTGTGGAATCGCCCTTTAGAGAGAGACGTTGCCCATTTATTTTGAAGGTAAGACTCAGTAACCTCTTAAGACCTTACCTTCCGACAGTGGANCCGTGACCCTGCACTCCCAACCCCTGTACATCTGGAAAGAGGGTGACTGTGGAATCGCCCTTTAGAGAGAGACGTTTCCCATTTATTTTGAAGGTAAGACTCAGTGACCTCTTAAGACCTTACCTTCCGACAGTGGAAGCTAGGGTGTTGCGGGGGGAAAGGGTGGGGTGGGGTGGAGAGGACCGGATCTCGGGGAGACACCCGTGCCCTTTCTGTTCTCTGCACTTTCCCCACGCCCATCAGAGCTTCGTCGCCAAATGGGTTGAGAGGGAGCATGATATCAAGCGGCCTTGCGTGTGCCGCTGGATGGAGGAGTGTTCTGGAGGGTGGGGCCCCTGGAGCTGCCCTGTGGGGACCCACCAAGGACGAGGGGGAGGAAGGGCAGGATCGGCAGCAGGGAGGGCCTGGGGGCTGATCTTGGGCTGGGAACCACAGCATCCCGGCTTGGAGGCCTGAAGCCCGCGAGTTATGTGGCTCAAGGGAGCGGTGTGGGCCTGCCAGAGCCGCTGCAGAGGGGTCGTGGGAAGCCCCAGAAGGGGTCTGTGTGCCTTGGGCCAGATCGGGAAGTGGCGAGATGCTGGTGCTGCAGAAAGCGGCTCTGGATGCCCTGGCTGCCTGCGTGTCAGCAGCGGTGGGTTTATACCTAGTCTCCTGGGGGGGTCTCTGAGCAGGAGAGAAGGAGTCTGGGAGTACCTCCTCCTCTGAGCCAGGCCCAGACTCTGGAGCTCCTGAAATCCAGGGTGCCCGTTCCGGGAAGTCTGTGAAACCAACCACCTCGGTCTTGTGAGCTCTGGTTCTCCTTGCTCCGCGGATGCCCGTGGCCTTCTTTTCATGGCTGCAGAATCAAAAATCTCAGAGTTGGTTGCTCAGGGCCACCTAGGAAGAGCCAAGTGACCAAAGACCGGGCAGGTTTGTTAGTTTTTTTCCCCAGTGATTCTTTTCTTAGCATCTTCCAGTGATATGGGAGCCTCGCTATTTATGCTTATTTTCTCTGTTCACAGAAGGAAACAAATCTGAGCTTCAATTCTCAACCTTCTTTTTGAAACTGAAACTAAACCTCACCTGGGTTTACTTTTATGACATTCCCACACTCTCATAACTTTTTGCTTTCTTTCTTTTTTTTTATCCACACCATTCGGCCTGTGGGATCTTAATTCCCTCACCAGAGATCAAACCCATGCCCCTGCATTGGGAATAGAGTCTTGACCACTCGACCACTTGGCATTTTTTAATAAAGTTTTAATTGAAAGGATCAACAACCACCATTGCTGTTTTGAGAATCTAATCATTCTGCAGTTTCCCAGAAGAAAATACATTTTTTTTAAAAGAATTGTTACTCTAGACCTAAACCAGAGAAAGACTCTAAGTATTGTTCTTTGCCTTGAAGAAAACAGTGTTAAAAATAGAGGAGCCAGTTAAATGCTACACTGGTGTATGAAGTATGCATATATGTATTTTTAATTTGTTTTTATTCAAAGTAAACAAATCTCCCTAAGACATGATAATTCTAAGCCAGCTAATCATTGGCCTCGTGTGAAAAACTCTTCCAGACCATTTGGAAGAACTCCTAAGTGCCTGCTACGTACTAGACGCTGTCTAGAGCTTTACTAGTGAAACCCAGAAGGGAAAAGACCCGATAACTTTTAAAACATTTGTCTACCGATTCACCTGTTGCTCAGTCTGTAAGAACGTTAAATACAATATGCCCTATATATTCACAGAAAATTGGAAATAGGGAAAAAGCCCAAAGAATAAAATCATGGATATTCACTGTAATCTTTGACAATCTGTTTTTCCCCTATGTAGCAAAATTGTCAAGTATTCTTCCTTAGCGGTGTTTCTTAGCCGCAAGACTCTTTCATAGTCTTGGATTGTTCAGCACTTTTTCAGTTTGGTCTTGATTATGGTATTGACTGCGATAGCAATGGAAACTGAGAAATTCTTAGAAGTTATTTATTCAGAAATAATAATAAACCCACTGCATTTTAACCTTTAGTATTTTTTATGAAATGCAGTTGTCTTTTCCAAAACAAAAAGAACAGAGAGGAGGGGTATTTTCCCCGCCTTTGCTAACCTCTGCTTTGTCTCGTGTCATNTTTCTCTGTTCACAGAAGGAAACAAATCTGAGCTTCAATTCTCAACCTTCTTTTTGAAGCTGAAACTAAACCTCACCTGGGTTTACTTTTATGACATTCCCACACTCTCATAACTTTTTGCTTTCTTTCTTTTTTTTTATCCACACCATTCGGCCTGTGGGATCTTAATTCCCTCACCAGAGATCAAACCCATGCCCCTGCATTGGGAATAGAGTCTTGACCACTCGACCACTTGGCATTTTTTAATAAAGTTTTAATTGAAAGGATCAACAACCACCATTGCTGTTTTGAGAATCTAATCATTCTGCAGTTTCCCAGAAGAAAATACATTTTTTTTAAAAGAATTGTTACTCTAGACCTAAACCAGAGAAAGACTCTAAGTATTGTTCTTTGCCTTGAAGAAAACAGTGTTAAAAATAGAGGAGCCAGTTAAATGCTACACTGGTGTATGAAGTATGCATATATGTATTTTTAATTTGTTTTTATTCAAAGTAAACAAATCTCCCTAAGACATGATAATTCTAAGCCAGCTAATCATTGGCCTCGTGTGAAAAACTCTTCCAGACCATTTGGAAGAACTCCTAAGTGCCTGCTACGTACTAGACGCTGTCTAGAGCTTTACTAGTGAAACCCAGAAGGGAAAAGACCCGATAACTTTTAAAACATTTGTCTACCGATTCACCTGTTGCTCAGTCTGTAAGAACGTTAAATACAATATGCCCTATATATTCACAGAAAATTGGAAATAGGGAAAAAGCCCAAAGAATAAAATCATGGATATTCACTATAATCTTTGACAATCTGTTTTTCCCCTATGTAGCAAAATTGTCAAGTATTCTTCCTTAGCGGTGTTTCTTAGCCGCAAGACTCTTTCATAGTCTTGGATTGTTCAGCACTTTTTCACTTTGGTCTTGATTATGGTATTGACTGCGATAGCAATGGAAACTGAGAAATTCTTAGAAGTTATTTATTCAGAAATAATAATAAACCCACTGCATTTTAACCTTTAGTATTTTTTATGAAATGCAGTTGTCTTTTCCAAAACAAAAAGAACAGAGAGGAGGGGTATTTTCCCCGCCTTTGCTAACCTCTGCTTTGTCTCGTGTCATCGAAAGCGGCTGGCTTCTCAGGTCTGCTTCTGCGTTCAGTCTGTAGAGGAATGTATGTTTCTGTAAAGGGTATGAAGATGCAGCTTCATCTGAATATTCTTCGTTCATATTTCACCAAAACTTGACAAGCAGTAGTTTTTAAAAAGTTGTGGCTAAGTGTCCATCAGCGGAGGAATGGCTGAAGAAGATGTGGTCCGTGTATGCACGACTGAGCGTGCATGCTCAGTCGCTAAGTCAGGTTCGACTCTTTGTGACCCCATAGACTGTAGCCCGCCTCTGTCCATGGGATTCTCCAGGCAAGAATACCAGAGTGGGTTGCCGTTTCCTTCCCCAGGGGATCTTCCCAACCCAGGGACTGAATCGGAGTCTCTTGCTTGGCAGACAGATTATCACTGAGTCACCCCGAAAGCCCACAGTGGATATTACTCAGCCATGATACTCAGCCATGAAGAAGCATGACATAATGGCATTTGCAGCAAGATGGATGGACCTAGAGATGACCATACTAAGTGAAGTAAGTCAGAAAGAGAAAGACAAACACATCGCTTATATGTGAAATCTAAAGAAAAGTGGCACAAGTGAACGTGCTTACAAAACAGAAGCAGACTCGTAGACTCAGAAATAAAATGTAACCAAAGGGGAAAGGTGGGGTAGGGTTAAATCAGGAGCTGGAGGTGAACATATATACACACGACTATATATAAAACAGATAATCAACAAGGACCTCCTGTATAGCCTGGGGGAACTCAGTATTCTGTAGTAACCTACACGGGAGAAGAATCTGGAAAAGAATGGGTGCGTATGTCTGTATAACTGAATCGCTTTGCTGTCCACCTGAACTAACGCAATATTCTCCATCGACTATACTCCAGTATAAAATAAAAAAGAGAAATTGAAGAAGTTGGTTGTGCTACAAATTTGAAACCGTGTTCGGGAGCTTTCAAATCCTGTTACGTTAGGATCGTTCTGTTCTTTTCTCCGTCTCTTGAGGTAGAGCTCCTTTCCCAGCTGGGTCCTTGGGCCAGGGACGCAATATGGTGATGGACTGCTTTCAGTGGAAAGCTTATTAGGAGAAGGAGCCACCATCCTGACTAGTTTTGTAAGCCTTCCAACTGAATGCAGACGAAGTACAAATAATATTTTTGGCTTTCTCTGGAAGGTCAAAGGTTTTTAAAGCTTTAAAATTCTCCTTTACGCCAAGTTTTACTCCTATTAATACCCCTCCCACCCCAACACGCATCAAAACTCTGAAGACTTCTATTTACTTATTATCCTGCCTTTTAAAAAAAGCTCTGTGATGTTAGTAGGAGATCTAAAGCCTAGAAAGAGTGAATTTATGCCTTCCAGAGAGACTGGAGCTTTCTGCCTGGCCAGTTACCTGGGTCTTGTTGCTCTCATCTGGGCTGAGCTGGAAATGCAGCTACCTATTGACCAAAGCGGCTTCTCTGCTGGCTCAGATGGTAAAGAATCCTCCTGCAATGCAGGAGATGTGTGTGGGTTTGATCTCTGGGTGGGGAAGATCCCCTAGAGAAGGAAATGGTAACCCACTCCAGTATTCTTGCCTGGAAAATCCCATGAACAGAGGAGTCTGCGGGCTACAGTCCATGGGGTTGCAAAGAGTCGGACATGACTTAGTGGCCAAATAGCAACAAATTGACCAAAGAGTTTAACTCTTTACATGGAGGGTTCTTGGGCTCAGAGTTCCTAAAGAGCAGGGCCAGTGGATCTTCTCTTTGTAACAACAGCATCATGATGTCCTCACACGTGCAGGAACATTACAAGCAACCATCTACTCCAAGCCCCTGGCTGCCCACGGGAGCTTCAGTCTGCTGATCAGAGTGACCTCAGTGTGCCGAGCCACCATCTCTTCCTTAAATCATCACTCACTGTGCATCTCAACTCCTGTTTCTTAAAAGAAGTGCTAGAAATGGGAGATGCAAAAACCAGTCATTTGCTAAAAATTTAGGGGCATTTTAGACGATGTACTGTAGCCACCAGGAGCCCAGGAATTTCCCTTCAGAGAAAATTCCCATTTTTTCCAAAGACAAATCTTGATATACTTGAAACTACTGTTATATGTGCAAAAGACCTTGGGAACCCAAAAGGAGGGTGTAGGAATACATTTTTATTTGTAAAAATGCTCTATTAGAATTAGAAGATAGAATGTTTTGGACTCTCTACTTTTGAAGATAAGGATTATGACTCTATTCATCTAGCCAAATATTTTTGAGAATGTCCTATGTGCTAAATATTCTCCTAATTAGACTTTTAGCAGTAAATAAGCAGAGCCTGCCCCTGCCCTTGGAGAAGGAAGTGGCACCCACTCCAGGGTTCCTGCCTGGAGAATCCCAGGGACGGCAGAGCCGGGCGGGTGCCGTCTGTGGGGTCGCACAGAGTCGGACACGACTGAGGTGACTCAGCAGCAGCAGCAGCCGCCCCTGCCCTTGAGGACCATATATTCACATGGTAGAGCCAGATGATATTCAAGCACACAAATAAATGTATGCTGTTGAGGAGCAAAAAGGGACAGGAAGAAAACGGAAGCAGACCCAGAGGCTGCAGAGGGGTATGTGAAGGTTGAGGAAGGGCTGTTTTTGACGGCGTTGTTACGGAGCCACTCCAGGAGGTAATGTTTGGGCAGAGCAGATGTCTAATAAAAGTGAACTAGGGAATTCCCTGGGGGTCCAGCAGTCAGGACACTGTGCTGCTACTGTAGGGGCACAGGTTTGACCCCTGGTTGGGGAACTAAGGTCCTACAAACCAGGTGGGATGGCCAAAAAAAAGTGACTTGATGAGCGTACGCCTCAAGCCCAGAGCTCTAAGGTTATGCTCCGGTTAGTCACTCAGTCATGCCTGATTATTCGCAACCCCGAGGACTAGAGCCCACCAGGCTCCTCTGTGCATGGAATTCTCCAGGCAGGAATACTGGAGTGGGTTATTTCCTATTATTTCCAGGGGGTCTTCCTGAGCTAGGGATTGAACCTGCATCTCCTGCGTTGGCAGGTGAATTTTTTACCATCTGAGCCTCCAGGGAAGCCCGGTTTATGTTAAAGGAGCTGTGTACACGGGCAATGTTGTTGATGAGAGTGGGATTGAATGTGTGCGTATTTAGTTTCCATAGGGCTGCTGGAACTGGCCAAGTTCCACCAAGTGGCCAAAAAAAAGCAGGAATTTATTTTCCCGCAGCTCTGGAGACCAGGAGTCCAAAATTCAGATGTCAGCAGTGCTACTTCTGAAGGCTCTGGAGAAGTGTCCTTCTCCTCCTCCAGCCTCTGGTGGTGGTGAGCTTTCCTTGGCTTGCAGAGCATCCAGTCTCTGCCTCCATCTTCACGTGGCCGGTTCCTCTGCACGTTTGTCTTCTCCACTGTCTCTTGTAAGGAAACCTGTCATTGGATTTGGTACCTACCAGGGTCATCAGGAGGATGTCATCTTGAGCTCCTTAATTTTATCAGCAAAGACCCTTTCGCCAAATAAGGACATATTCAAAGATTCTGAGGGTTAGGCTGTGGACGTATCTTTGGGGGCCACCATTCAACCCAGCAGGTTCCCACGTGGCGCTAGTGGTAAAGAACCTACTGCCAGTACAGGAGACATGAGATGCGGGTTCGATCCCTGGGTCGGGAAGATCCTCTAGAGGAGGGCATGGCAACCCACTCCAGTGTTCTTGCCTGGAGAATCCCATGGACAGAGGAGCCTGGAGGGCTACAGTCCATGGAGTTGCAAAGAGTTGGACACAGCTGAATTGACTAAGCGCGCTGGCATTCAACCCAACACAGTGCGATCCGGGAAAATCACTTTGACAGCAAGTTCTATTTTTATTTATTTATTATGTATTTTATCTTGTCTCAGTTTTTGGTTGTGCCACACGGCGTGTGGGATCTTAGCTCCTCTACTAGGGATTGAGCCCACACCTCCCTGAACTGGAAGAGCGGCGTCCTAACCACTGGACCACCAGGGAAGCCCCTGACAGCAGGTTTCCAATCAAAATGGAATGTGGGCCCTGAGCGGAGTCCGGGGCTCTTTGCCTGCATCCCTGCAGTTATGACGCGGCTGCATTTCAGTGGAGACGGGGAAGCAGCCATGGGCATCATGCCGATGCGTGATGCAGGAGTGGCGGGGTGTCTGGGGCTGAGTTGCTGTACATCAGAGCTGCTGTGTGGCCTGGAGTTGTGTACTCAGCAATTTCTAGTTAGACCATGCCCCCCCCCNTATTACTCAGCCATGATACTCAGCCATGAAGAAGCATGACATAATGGCATTTGCAGCAAGATGGATGGACCCAGAGATGCTCATACTAAGTGAAGTAAGTCAGAAAGAGAAAGACAAACACATCGCTTATATGTGAAATCTAAAGAAAAGTGGCACAAGTGAACGTGCTTACAAAACAGAAGCAGACTCGTAGACTCAGAAATAAAATGTAACCAAAGGGGAAAGGTGGGGTAGGGTTAAATCAGGAGCTGGAGGTGAACATATATACACACGACTATATATAAAACAGATAATCAACAAGGACCTCCTGTATAGCCTGGGGGAACTCAGTATTCTGTAGTAACCTACACGGGAGAAGAATCTGGAAAAGAATGGGTGCGTATGTCTGTATAACTGAATCGCTTTGCTGTCCACCTGAACTAACGCAATATTCTCCATCGACTATACTCCAGTATAAAATAAAAAAGAGAAATTGAAGAAGTTGGTTGTGCTACAAATTTGAAACCGTGTTCGGGAGCTTTCAAATCCTGTTACGTTAGGATCGTTCTGTTCTTTTCTCTGTCTCTTGAGGTAGAGCTCCTTTCCCAGCTGGGTCCTTGGGCCAGGGACGCAATATGGTGATGGACTGCTTTCAGTGGAAAGCTTATTAGGAGAAGGAGCCACCATCCTGACTAGTTTTGTAAGCCTTCCAACTGAATGCAGACGAAGTACAAATAATATTTTTGGCTTTCTCTGGAAGGTCAAAGGTTTTTAAAGCTTTAAAATTCTCCTTTACGCCAAGTTTTACTCCTATTAATACCCCTCCCACCCCAACACGCATCAAAACTCTGAAGACTTCTATTTACTTATTATCCTGCCTTTTAAAAAAAGCTCTGTGATGTTAGTAGGAGATCTAAAGCCTAGAAAGAGTGAATTTATGCCTTCCAGAGAGACTGGAGCTTTCTGCCTGGCCAGTTACCTGGGTCTTGTTGCTCTCATCTGGGCTGAGCTGGAAATGCAGCTACCTATTGACCAAAGCGGCTTCTCTGCTGGCTCAGATGGTAAAGAATCCTCCTGCAATGCAGGAGATGTGTGTGGGTTTGATCTCTGGGTGGGGAAGATCCCCTAGAGAAGGAAATGGTAACCCACTCCAGTATTCTTGCCTGGAAAATCCCATGAACAGAGGAGTCTGCGGGCTACAGTCCATGGGGTTGCAAAGAGTCGGACATGACTTAGTGGCCAAATAGCAACAAATTGACTGAAGAGTTTAACTCTTTACATGGAGGGTTCTTGGGCTCAGAGTTCCTAAAGAGCAGGGCCAGTGGATCTTCTCTTTGTAACAACAGCATCATGATGTCCTCACACGTGCAGGAACATTACAAGCAACCATCCACTCCAAGCCCCTGGCTGCCCACGGGAGCTTCAGTCTGCTGATCAGAGTGACCTCAGTGTGCCGAGCCACCATCTCTTCCTTAAATCATCACTCACTGTGCATCTCAACTCCTGTTTCTTAAAAGAAGTGCTAGAAATGGGAGATGCAAAAACCAGTCATTTGCTAAAAATTTAGGGGCATTTTAGACGATGTACTGTAGCCACCAGGAGCCCAGGAATTTCCCTTCAGAGAAAATTCCCATTTTTTCCAAAGACAAATCTTGATATACTTGAAACTACTGTTATATGTGCAAAAGACCTTGGGAACCCAAAAGGAGGGTGTAGGAATACATTTTTATTTGTAAAAATGCTCTATTAGAATTAGAAGATAGAATGTTTTGGACTCTCTACTTTTGAAGATAAGGATTATGACTCTATTCATCTAGCCAAATATTTTTGAGAATGTCCTATGTGCTAAATATTCTCCTAATTAGACTTTTAGCAGTAAATAAGCAGAGCCTGCCCCTGCCCTTGGAGAAGGAAGTGGCACCCACTCCAGGGTTCCTGCCTGGAGAATCCCAGGGACGGCAGAGCCGGGCGGGTGCCGTCTGTGGGGTCTCACAGAGTCGGACACGACTGAGGCGACTCAGCAGCAGCAGCAGCCGCCCCTGCCCTTGAGGACCATATATTCACATGGTAGAGCCAGATGATATTCAAGCACACAAATAAATGTATGCTGTTGAGGAGCAAAAAGGGACAGGAAGAAAACGGAAGCAGACCCAGAGGCTGCAGAGGGGTATGTGAAGGTTGAGGAAGGGCTGTTTTTGACGGCGTTGTTACGGAGCCACTCCAGGAGGTAATGTTTGGGCAGAGCAGATGTCTAATAAAAGTGAACTAGGGAATTCCCTGGGGGTCCAGCAGTCAGGACACTGTGCTGCTACTGTAGGGGCACAGGTTTGACCCCTGGTTGGGGAACTAAGGTCCTACAAACCAGGTGGGATGGCCAAAAAAAAGTGACTTGATGAGCGTACGCCTCAAGCCCAGAGCTCTAAGGTTATGCTCCGGTTAGTCACTCAGTCATGCCTGATTATTCGCAACCCCGAGGACTGGAGCCCACCAGGCTCCTCTGTGCATGGAATTCTCCAGGCAGGAATACTGGAGTGGGTTATTTCCTATTCCAGGGGGTCTTCCTGAGCTAGGGATTGAACCTGCATCTCCTGCGTTGGCAGGTGAATTTTTTACCATCTGAGCCTCCAGGGAAGCCCGGTTTATGTTAAAGGAGCTGTGTACACGGGCAATGTTGTTGATGAGAGTGGGATTGAATGTGTGCGTATTTAGTTTCCATAGGGCTGCTGGAACTGGCCAAGTTCCACCAAGTGGCCAAAAAAAAGCAGGAATTTATTTTCCCGCAGCTCTGGAGACCAGGAGTCCAAAATTCAGATGTCAGCAGTGCTACTTCTGAAGGCTCTGGAGAAGTGTCCTTCTCCTCCTCCAGCCTCTGGTGGTGGTGAGCTTTCCTTGGCTTGCAGAGCATCCAGTCTCTGCCTCCATCTTCACGTGGCCGGTTCCTCTGCACGTTTGTCTTCTCCACTGTCTCTTGTAAGGAAACCTGTCATTGGATTTGGTACCTACCAGGGTCATCAGGAGGATGTCATCTTGAGCTCCTTAATTTTATCAGCAAAGACCCTTTCGCCAAATAAGGACATATTCAAAGATTCTGAGGGTTAGGCTGTGGACGTATCTTTGGGGGCCACCATTCAACCCAGCAGGTTCCCACGTGGCGCTAGTGGTAAAGAACCTACTGCCAGTACAGGAGACATGAGATGCGGGTTCGATCCCTGGGTCGGGAAGATCCTCTAGAGGAGGGCATGGCAACCCACTCCAGTATTCTTGCCTGGAGAATCCCATGGACAGAGGAGCCTGGAGGGCTACAGTCCATGGAGTCGCAAAGAGTTGGAGACAGCTGAATTGACTAAGCGCGCTGGCATTCAACCCAACACAGTGCGATCCGGGAAAATCACTTTGACAGCAAGTTCTATTTTTATTTATTTATTATGTATTTTATCTTGTCTCAGTTTTTGGTTGTGCCACACGGCGTGTGGGATCTTAGCTCCTCTACTAGGGATTGAGCCCACACCTCCCTGAACTGGAAGAGCGGCGTCCTAACCACTGGACCACCAGGGAAGCCCCTGACAGCAGGTTTCCAATCAAAATGGAATGTGGGCCCTGAGCGGAGTCCGGGGCTCTTTGCCTGCATCCCTGCAGTTATGACGCGGCTGCATTTCAGTGGAGATGGGGAAGCAGCCATGGGCATCATGCCGATGCGTGATGCAGGAGTGGCGGGCTGTCTGGGGCTGAGTTGCTGTACATCAGAGCTGCTGTGTGGCCTGGAGTTGTGTACTCAGCAATTTCTAGTTAGACCATGCCCCCCCCGGCTGGGACATCACAGCTGTGAGGCTGCTGGTCTCCATGGGGGTGCCTCATGGAATATATAGCAGGTCTTCCGGGCTTGAGAAATTGAGAATACACAGTTTGGCCCAGAGGAGCAGAGTCGAGAAGGGGGTCATCAGGCCAAGAGGTGGGCACTCATGTTCTGTTTGGACGCTTCCCAGGCAAGAGCCCGGCAGCAGTCATGGTGGCAGAAGAGTGGGTAAGTTGCAAAAGTCAGCAGCTCGGGACACCGGGGCCTCAGCCCGAGAGGCACGGTGACTGCGTTGAGCAATCTCCTGGGAACATCTTTGGTGGGGCTGCAGGTGCGTCTAGGGCGGCGTGGCATGGAACCCTCCTCCAGAGGGCGGGCACTCCGCTGCTAGGACTTACTGCCTAGTCTTTTCTCAGTCGGGTCTTTTGCCAGAGGAAGGCAGGGAGGAGCAAGTCCGCGTGCCCGGAGCCTGCCCAAGTTGGGGATGGTGTTTGCTCAACTCGGTGCAACACCAGCTGTTGCTCCAGGTGCTAAGTTAGACACTCGGTAATTAGCGGGGCTAATTTATTTAATCATGTTTGTACTGCTTCTCTTCTCCCAGTTGTTCTTCTTGCCCTGATCCTTCAGGTTTTCCTGGACCCACGCCCAGGAGTGTTTGTTGGAAGATGGATGTTCGTTGATGCCAGAGATTAGAGCAAGCTGTGGCTTGGTGCCGGTGGTGCGGGAGGCTGGTCTTGTCCGTATTCCAGGTCAGAGTTTCTCAACCTCAGTGGGGGTTGACTTTGGGGGCCATTTTTGTGGGGCATCGTCCTATGCATTGTAGGATGTTTAGCGGTGTCTGTTGACCTCTACCTACTAGGTCCCAGTAATGTTCTCCAACCCCAGTTCTGAAAACCAAAAATGTCTTCAAGTGTTACCAACTGCCACCTGGTAGAGTCAGAGGCTCAGTGGCAAAGAATCTGCCTGCCAAGCAGGAGACAGTAAAATCCCTGAGTCAGGAAGAGCTCTTGGAGAAGGAAACAGCAACCCACTCCAGTATTCGTGGCTGAGAAATCCCATGACAGCCGAGCCTGGTGGACTCCAGTCCGTGGGGTTGCAAGGAGTCAGGCGTGACTTAGCAGCTGAGCACAGCAGGGTCAAAACTGCTTCGTCTTGAGACCTCCTGTTCTGGTGCTCTGATCGCTGCTGCTCTTAGACTTTCTGGAGGAAAATTATCCTTCCAAGGCCATGCCATAGGTTGGGATGATGAGTGCCCTTTCTTAACTGTGTCCCTTTGCTCTCTTTTCGAATATGCCCTGACAGGGAGGCCTGGCATGCTGCAGTTCATGGGGTCGCAAAGAGTCAGACATGACTGAGCGACTGAACTGAACTGATCTGACCAACAGGAGGACGGGAGAAGGGGCTGCCTTGGAGGACCAAACCTATCTCCCCAAACACAAGTTCCTCTATGGAGAGATGTATAATCCTTGTGTTATCCAGGGCAGGGGAAAAAGCAAGCTGTGATGTAAAGAGTGGCAACAGGCGGCAGGATGAGTGTCACCAGGAAGCTAAGCAGAACCAGAAAAGCCACTTCTCTGTTGGAGGGGAAGGCAAGCCTCACCAGCTGCTGGCGTGGAATCAACGCAGCATGGCGGCCGGGCCTGGGAGGGGCGCGCATTCTTCATTTCTGTGTTGGCAGACCCCCCTGGGGCCAGCTACTGCCACCTCTAAAGCGAGGGCTGTGGGCTGTGTCAGGCTGTCTCCTGTCCAAGACTCTGAATCATGTTGGGGTCCCCTTACAGATGCCAACCGTGTTCTTCTAGGTGCAGAAGACCCCCGACTGCCTTTGGCAAGTGGGTGCAGATGGCTGCGCTGCTTACTTTTCAAACGTGTGCTTATGGCTGCACGGGGCCCTGTGCTGCGCGCGGGCTTTCTTGCGCTGCGGCGGACGGGGGCCGCTTTGCAGTTGCCGGGCGAGGGCTGCTGGGCACGGTGGTCTCTCTTGTTGTGGTTCCCAGGCTGCAGAGCCTGGGCTTAGTGTCNCTGCTGGGCCCTCCACCCCGGGTCCCAGCCCCTGCTGGTCACAGGCTGTGCTGTGTGGTCTGAGGATCCCGGGGGTTGGAGGTGGTGGGAGCTGGGAGTGAAGGCCACCTGGGAGTAGCAGCCTTGGCTCCAGGGTAGCCCCCGGGGAGGGGCTCAGAGATGAGCCTGGAGGAATGGACGGAAGCCGAGGGCCCACGGGTGGCCTGGCTGGGAACGTGGGTGATGAATCACCCCAGCCTTTGCTCCTGGCTCTGGAGGAGCGGCTCACACATTCCCAAGGGGGCCAGTGTCTGGGAGACGTGACGTCATTCCTGGGAGAGGAGTTTCAACCACATTGGCCTCACAGAGAGTGGTTCCCATGGGTAACACCCAGCTCCTCAGCCTGAAAAATCCCAGGCTAAGGAGACGGGGCTCTGGACCGTCTTGTGTGTGCATATGTGTAGTGTGTGTGCACGCGTGCATGGGCTTGCATTTTAAAATACATGCCTAATCCATTATGGGACCTCATCATTAGCTACTGATGACCCGAGTTCAATCCCTGGCTTGGGAAGATCCCCTGAAGGAGGGCACGACCACCCACTCCAGTGTTCTTGCCTGGAGAACCCCATGGACAGAGGAGCCTGGTGGGCTGCAGTCCACGGGGTTGCCAAGAGTCAGACACGACTGAGTGAACAGCTACTGTGTCTGTGGAGGCTGGTGACGACCCCCATCTCCAGAATCACAAGGAGGACTCGGCTCTGACAGAGAGCCCGCCTGTCTGTAGCTGTCCCAACATTTTTCTCAAAGACTCTCCCTCCGCAAAATCCTGCTCCAAACCCATGATTTGCAAGAAACATTCCCGATTTGACCATGGTGTCTCCTCATTTGCCCACATGCTCGAATCGTGTGGTTAGAGGGAGCTGGCAAACTTTAATTGATTTCAGAAAGGACCGACCAGCCCTAGACAGCTGCTTATTTCTCCCAGCAACAGCCTTAGAGCCCTGGCACCTTCTAGATAAGTCAGTCCATCAGGCCTTCTTCTGCATGGATGCTTCATGAGAGAAGAAGCAGACATCACAAGCAGCTTCCCTTTCCACCACCTTCTGTCTCTCTCTCTTCCGAAAAAATATTTCTTCATTTGGCTGAGCCAGGTCTTAGTTGCAGCATGTGGGATCTAGTTCCCCGACCAGTAACCGAACCCTGGTCCTCAGCATTAGGATCACGGAGTCCTAGCCACTGGACTACCAGGGAAGTCCCATCCACTGCCTTTTCTCTTACAAACCTGACTCCCAAACAATCAGATAGGAAACAGCCCTTCTCCCCACACTGTTACTGGTCATTGCTGAATTAACGCTGTTTTATACTTTCATAAAATCTTTCTTTCTGCTCACCTACGATACCCTCCTGTTGAAAAGCCCATAGCTTTCCCCAACCTTCCAGGGTACCAAGAACTGGAAACCTTTAAGGTAGAGCATCTTTTGAGGATATATACATACTAAGTCGCTTCAGTCGTGTCCGACTCTGCGATACCACAGACTGTAGCCCACCAGGCTCCTCTGTCCATGGGACTTTCCAGGCAAGAATACTGGAGTGGGTGACCATTCCCTTCTCCAGGGAATCTTCCTGACCCAGGGACTGAATCCACATCTCTTATATCCCCTGCTTGACAGGCTGGTTCTTTACCGCTAGTGCCACCTGGAAAGGGAGCCAAGAAGAGGGGGAATTCCGTCATGCCTCCTTACCAATTAAATGAAACAGCGTACAGTGCTGGGGTTTGCATGCGGGTCAACTACGTGGTGTATAAACTGGGGGCAAGATTTGGCTGGGGAAGCTAACTCATCCTTGATGCTTGCTGGCTCACTGGTTTGCAGGCCTCACTGTTACGCACTACGTATTTAAACCAAAGCAGAGCTTCCAAAAAGCAAAAACTTGACCTTACAACTTCATATTTAGAAACCCGTTGAGTCCAGCTGTCTCTTGCGTACGTGCTGGTAACCCACATGGCTATGGTGGTTCATCCCAGCCTGTGTGTGTGTGTGTGTGTGTGTGTGTGTGTGTGTGTGTGTGTGTGTGTGTGTGAGTCTCTCAGTCGTGTCTGACTTTACGATCTTGTGGACTGTAGCCCACCAGGCTCCTCTGTCCATGGAATTCTCTAGCAACAATACTGAAGTGAGGAAACCATTTCGTTCTCCTTAGGATCTTCCCCACCCAGGGACTGAACCTGGGTCTCCCACACTGCGGGCAGATTCTTTACTGTCT
>SJYW01057212.1:82073-109589 GCA_006410735.1 Raphicerus campestris
GGGTGGGGGCTGGGGGGGGATTCAACAGAGTGTCTCAGGGAAGCCTGGCAAGTTGACCGCCTAAAGCCAAACACAGCTGGACTTCTTAGTGTACCAGAAAGTTCCATCTCCTGTGTTCTTTTTGCTCTAAGTCTATTTGAAAGTAGGGTTCTGATGCTTGCTGCTGCTGCTGCTGCTGAGTCGCTTCAGTCGTGTCCGACTCTGTGCAACCCCATAGACGGCAGCCCACCAGGCTCCCCCATCCCTGGGAGTCTCCAGGCAAGAACACTGGAGTGGGTTGCCATTTCCTTCTCCAATGCATGAGAGTGAAAAGTGAAAGTGAAGTTACTCAGTCATGTCCGACTCTTAGTGACCCCATGGGCTGCAGACTGCAAGGCTTCTCCGTCCATGGGATTTTCCAGGCAAGAGTACTAGAGTGGGGTGCCATCGCCTTCTCCATCTGATGCTTGCAACAGAGTCAAAGCTAGCAAACTGACCTGTCAGTCAGAGAACTTGTTTAAATCTGGAGGAAAAAAAAAAGACGGGCAGGTTGGGCAATTGGAAGGGAATAGGTAAATTCAGGGCTGAACTAAGATTCCTGTGACCTTAGGCCACAAGAATTATCTTGGGGGGCTCCTTCCTACTTGTAAAAGTCGATCAAATAATGATATTTTATGCCTTCATAAAAGGGTGACTATAACCCAGGCTGGATCCATTGTTTTATAGGCATTAATATTATTGTCAAAGCTCCTTCTGATTTTAAAAAGAAATTGCAACCCCCACCCAAAAGTGTCATGACACTTGGACTTGTGCCCAGTGCGTGTGTTGGTCTTAGGTAGATTCCTGGGAACTTCAAAACCCCTTTTTTTAAAAACCCAATGCCAGGACCTTAATTGGGACCCGTCAGAACCACTGGGGATGGTACCCGGGTTGCAGTGTGATTTTCCAGCTGCCTGGAGTCGGGCAATAGTGGTTTCAGTCAGCAGCCGTGTCTGGGGACCCTCAGATTTCAAGAAGACCCCCTCCCCTAGGTTCCCCTTCCCCTCTTCCCCACTGTCTGCTCCTGGCTAGACAGCTGTCATGGGGGCAGGGTAAGTTTAGGTCCACTTGTGTGACATTTCTCGTCTCCCCTGGAAGGCCAGTTGGATTCATTTCCACTCGCCCAGGTTTGGGTTTGGTGGGTGTATCAAACGCTTTCCACCTAATAAGCTGAAAGCTGCAGGGTGCTTTGCATGAAGTGATAACAGGAACAGGAATTCATTCTGGACCCTGGGGCTGGAGCTGGAGAGGATCTTGCTAGCCGCTCAGTCGTGTCTGACTCTTTGGGACCCCATGGACGGTAGCCCACCAGGCTCCTCTGTCCATGGGCTTCTCCGGGCAAGAGTACTGGAGTGGGTTGCCATTTCCTCCTCCAGGGGATCTTCCTGACCCAAGGTTCAAACGCTCATCTCTTGTAGCTCCTGCATTGGAGGGGAATTCATTACCAGTGAGCCACCTTGGAAGCCCCATCTTGCTGACTTGCTTGCTTGCTTCTTTTCAATGAGTTTTCTGGCATGTGTGAGTTGCAACCCCACTGACCATAGCCCACCAAGCTCCTCTGTCCACGAGGTTTCCAGGCAGGAAGACTCGAGTGGGTCACTGTTTGCAGCATTACCATTTCCTCCTGCAAGGGACCTTCCGAACCAAGGATCGAACTCACATCTCTTGCGTCGCCTGCACTGGCAGGGAGGTTCTCTACCACGTGCACTGCCTGGGAAGTTGGTCCTGAGATGAGTTCCTGGGTGTGGAGAGGAAGCCCACCCAACAAATATGTGTCCCCAGGATTGGGGAAAGGGTGCTGGAACTCTTAGGGACCCTGATCCGGTGGCTGCGGAGAACTGGCTTGGCCCTTGAACTTGGAAGCCCCAGAAACAACTGAGTGATCCAGCCCCATTCTGATGTGTGTGCCTCCGGAGAGGAGCAAGACACCGCCCAGACAGCGCTTTCTCTCGTGAGCAAAGGTTACAGGTTTTCTGTTTCAAATCTGATGGTATTTCCCACTCCCCACCCCCACCCCCGCCTTTCTCTCTTCTCTCTGTTTTCATTTGCCAGCCTAAGGATCTCCACTGATTTCTTTGAGCCTAATGATGGGGAAGCTGAGAATGGAGCTATTATTCTTAAACACCTTTTGAAATACTACTCTTCCTGGTTTCTGAAGTAAGTTGAACAGGGGTCGAATTTAAAGATTATCTATTTTTTTTGCAGCAGCAGCAACATCAACTACGCTGATAACTGTGCCCATTTGCGCAGGAATTCTATGGATGGTGCGGAACAGCCTTGCTCTCTAGAAACCCATAAAGGAGGAAAATTAGCAAAAGCATAGCTAGTATTTACTGAGTGCACGTTAGGGGCCGTGCGCAGGGCTCGGTGTTCCTTGTGTGTTAACTCATTCAGTGAATCCAAACAGACCATAAGATGGGGACATGTGAAAATTCAGAAATAGCATCAGAGGAACCTTTGAGCAAAAGGCTCCCCAGCTCAGGACTGTGGCCACAGATGATCTTTGTAGAAAAGGTCAACTGTGGATTGAAAGCCCGGTGCCCTGTGACAGCCTGGAGCGGTGGGATGGGGTGGTTCGAGGTCTGGGGGAGGCTTAAGAGGGAGGGGACGTCTGTGCACCTGTGGCTGGGTCGTGCTGATGTATGCAGAAACCAACGCAAGAGTGTGAAGCAATGACCCTCCGATTAAGCGTAAATAAATCGAAATGAAGAAATAAATTCCGTCGTAATTTGAAGATAGTTACTACCGTGTCATACCATTGTGTCTCAGTTTCCCTCGCCCTGGTTTATCTTGCTGATAACCTGTATTTCTCTTGAAGGCTTTCTTCAGTTTGCCACGTACACAATGGATTGGAAATGGGTTTCTCCCTTCGTTCCGATTCCACACAGCTTTATTCTTTATTGAGTCCCTAGAAACCCCTGTGTCCCTGGGAGACTGCCTGGCGTGCGTCTGAAGCTTGAAGTTGGGTGTCGTGGTCCTGTTCCCTGGTGTAAATCTCCCCTTCTTTTTTCCAGGTGAAATCAGAGGGCCGTGGCTGACCTGAACAGATGCTTCGAACCAAGAAAGCAGGACAAGATAAAAGGCGAGCTGCACCCTGAAATCAAGGTACGGCCGCAGCCCTGAAGCTCCTCGGGCTTTGGGGTTCTTCTCCTTCCATGTCATATCTGGTTGCCTGGGTATCCCTACGCACCTGGGTACCAGCTTCGAATGGTGACTGGCAGGCAGGAGCCACCGGAGAAGGTCCAGAGACTCCGGCTGATCAATTCTGACAGTCGTCACAGTTAATTGAGGCCAGACTCGGCTGTCACGGCTTTTACTGAGATGAACTCCCTCTCACCTCTTACAAGCCAAGCCAATCAGTCGTGCTGTGCCCGACTGCAGGGGAGGAAACTGAGACCCCCCCATTGTGCCCAGGCTGCCCAGTTGCTTAGCAGGGGAGCCAGGATTCGAAGCCAGAGCCGGCACCGTGCGCTGCGGTCTCTTCCTACAGTGAAGATCCCTGGGTCGGGAAGATCCCTGGAGGAGGGCCCGGCAGCCCGCTCTAGGATTCTTGCCTGGAGAGTCCCATGGACAGAGGAGCCTGGCGGGTGACAGTCCATGGGTCGCAAGAGTTGGACGCAAGTGGAGTGACTCAGCATGCACAGGCCCGCCAAGACCAAACTGTCGCCACCCCCGCCTCTGTGCCCCCCACCCTCTCCCCAGGCGCCCATCTATGTGCCTCGGCATCTCCAAACCCCTGGCCCAGAGGACCCGTGCCCACGGAGGTCCCCACAGCTGGCGCATGGCCTTGCTTCCAGGACTTCACCGGGCCGCCTTGCCTGCCCCGCTGGGCCTGGAGGGCCGGTGAGGGTGCAGAGGGGCTTGCTGCGTGGACTCCGGTGTCTCTTGTATCCCACCCTCTTTGCCGCTGCTCGTGGTAGGATCTGCTCAGACGGGGTCAGACCACGGTGTGGATGACCCTGCGGGAGGGCGGGCCTGGGAGGGAGAGTCCGTGGCTTAAACTGGGCTTCAGCTGCTGTCTGGGCTCGGGGGACTGGCAGGCTGTGTGTGGCTGGTGGGGGCGGGCAGGGTTAATGAGTGACTCCAGGGGATTTCCAGGTGAACTGTGGGCAGGCCTTTGAGAACAGAGCTCTCCGCCTGAGCCAGCCTTCTCCCTTCCCTTCTNCTGACCTCCGTTAGATGTGTATAAGAGACAGGTGTGTGGCTGGTGGGGGCGGGCAGGGTTAATGAGTGACTCCAGGGGATTTCCAGGTGAACTGTGGGCAGGCCTTTGAGAACAGAGCTCTCCGCCTGAGCCAGCCTTCTCCCTTCCCTTCTCTGGGTGATCTCCCCCCCGTGCCGGCCTGAATGCCAGTTCATTCTATGAGAGGCACAACCTCTCTGCCCTGTTCTGATGGCAGTGATGCCCTCATTCATTCAATCAACATTCATTCATTCATTCACTCTGATTCATCGAACAGATCCTTGTTGGGTGTCTGCTGTGTGGTAGCGCAGAGAACACCCTGCTCTCACAAAGCTTGCCTTCCAGCGCGGGGCAGTGGAGGGGCTGTAAGAAGCAGCAGGTGTAATAAATAAGTAGATTATCTTATACAGAAGAAGGTGATGGCATTGCAGGAAGAAACAGAATTAGGGGCCATTCTGTGTTGCTGGGCGGGGAGGGGAGGGCAGGCGAGGCCTTGAATAGGGCGGACGCCTCACTGAGAAGCTGACGTCCGAGCACACACTTGGGGGAGTGAGGTGGGAAGAGCTGTCTGCGGGAGGCAGCTCCGTCAAGGCCAAAGCAGGGGTCGGCCTGGGGTCTGCGGACAGGAGTGCCGCTGCAGGCGGGGCTGAGTGCCCAGGCCTGGGGACCCGGGCCAGGGGGAGCCAGGGGGTGGGTGGGCGTTCCCCTTGAGGGCACTGGGAGCCACGGCAGAAGCCGAAGCCCGCCCCCAGGGGCTCAGTCTCAACAGCTGTGCCCGCCTCACTCAGCAGAAGCTCTCAGGTTGGGGTTGGGACTTTGCATAGGGGACAGACCCCTCTCATCCCTGCAGGGGGAGGCCCCAGGGGTCAGTCGGGCAGGCCGTAGACTGGGCATCAGAGGCTAGTAGTGACGGAGGAGAAGTAAAGGAAATGGAAGAAATCACAGGACTGGGACTGACCTCCGTTAGTACACGTGCTGCTGATGCTATGGATAAGATAGGTGACTAACGAGAGCCTCCCGGGGAGCTCGGGGACCTGTGGTCGGTGCTCTCTGGGGACCTGAATGGGAAGGAAACCCAAAAACACGGCGTAGGACGTCTCTGAGGGCACAGTGGTGTGCGTCCGCCTGCCAGCGCGGGCGAAGTGGCTTCCGTCACTGGTCTGGGAACACTCCCCGTGGCGCAGAGCAGCTGAGCCCACGGACCTCGACTGCCCAGCCCGCACGGCCCGGCTGCTGCTGTCCTTTCCCTCTGGCTGTGCTGGGTCTTCCCTGCTCCAGCGGCCGTGAGCCGGGCTCTGCTCTAGCTGCCCCGCGGGGCCTTCTCATCCTGGCAGCTTCTCTTGCTGCAGAGCTCGGGTCTAGGGCTCCCAGACTTCAGTCCTGGAGGCGCGTGGGCTTAGATGTTCCACGGCATGCGCAGTCTTCCTGGACCAGGGATCAAACCCATGTTCCTCTTCCTGGGCAGGCAGATTCTTAACCACTGAGTCACCGGGGAAGTCCCTGGAGACACTTTCTCACCCATCACCTTGGACTCCTTTACTTCCAGACCCGGTGGCCAGGGGAGAGGAAGGCAGATGGCCCAGTGGCCGGGTCCATGGAGCAGTAGTCACAAACAGCACTGTTAGAATATCACCCAGTCTCATGGATTTAGCAGACTTCCTCTCAGTGAGCAGGCTGCTCACCGCCTCTGAGCCCGGAGGCTCCTGCGTGAGGTCATCAGGAGGAAGGCCTGTTTTTACAGATGAAAAACCTGACGCCTCGGGGAAAGGACAGGCCCTTTGCCTGGGTCCATCCATCATGTGTGTGTGGCAGGTAGCAGAGAGGTGTGGATGCTAAAATGATAATTCCTGCTGTAGCTGTGATTGAGAGGGAAGCCAGGCGCTCCCAGAGAACCGCGTGAGTCCCAGTTCTGAGCAGCCCTGGGGATGACCTCACCCAGGGGGACAGGAGCCATCCAGAGGACGCTGCGACGGAACTTCCCCCGGGGCCCCAGGCTGAGTCACCGAGGCTCGGGCCCTGCCCCGGGCCGCATCCCCCAGGCCTCCCACTTCACCCCAGGACATCGCGGTCACCGGCCAGGCCTCATGACTCACTCGGTCCCCCGAGCCAGCCGCCAGGGGTGGAGTCTGTCCCCTCCCCTCTGGCCTCGGTCGGCTCGGGGCCAGGGACGCAGCTGCGATGTGCGGGACGTGTGTGTGTGGCGGGGAAAGCACCTCGGCCCCTTCAGGGGTCAAGCCAAAGCCACGGTGGCAACCGGTGGACCTCAAGATGCAGTTTGGAAAGTCCGGAGTGCTCCGTGGAGCGCAGACAGCGTGTAGCCTGAGCTCTCGGAGCCCTTCGGCTGATTCAGCTAACCATACCTGAGAAGTGAGGGGTAAACAAAACTCCCCAACAGGGAGCCCGCTTCGGGGGCCCCCAATCTAGATAAACGAGTTCACCCAGAAGGCCAGCGGCGGGCAGGGTGTCAGGTTCCCCCCACGCCCAGAGCTCAGCCTCTCCTGTCCTTGCTCCTCCTCTGTGCTTCTCATCTTCTAAGGATAGCAGTGGTGTCATCTTTGCTCAATCTGCCAGTCTCGCACCTGCGGACAGCCCCTGGCCGGGAGAGCCAGTCGCTGTCCAATGTGACGTCATCTCTGTTTACCGTCTGTTTTAGAGACCAGGTAGTGGGAGGGACTTTTTGAGAATGAAAAAAAAAAAAGAAAGAAAAAAAATGTAAATCCCCAGACGATTCCAGTGAGGTTTTTCTTTTCTTTTTTTTTTAAACTGTTGTGTTTTTTTTTCATATTTTTCCTTTTCCCTCTTTAACTTTGTATTTTTAATTACAAAAAATTATTTTGTAGGAGAGACCATACATGAGTGGGGACAGAAAGATGACCCAGAGATGTATGAGTTTCTTTTCCCCGGCTGAGTGTTATCAGATATCTTTCCGGGCGATTCTTCCTAAAAGGTTTACTCCAGAGCCAGCACAGGAGCCTGCCTCCAGAATCGTGGCCTCGGGGGCCAGCGNGCCTTTCTCTCTTCTCTCTGTTTTCATTTGCCAGCCTAAGGATCTCCACTGATTTCTTTGAGCCTAATGATGGGGAAGCTGAGAATGGAGCTATTATTCTTAAACACCTTTTGAAATACTACTCTTCCTGGTTTCTGAAGTAAGTTGAACAGGGGTCGAATTTAAAGATTATCTATTTTTTTTGCAGCAGCAGCAACATCAACTACGCTGATAACTGTGCCCATTTGCGCAGGAATTCTATGGATGGTGCGGAACAGCCTTGCTCTCTAGAAACCCATAAAGGAGGAAAATTAGCAAAAGCATAGCTAGTATTTACTGAGTGCACGTTAGGGGCCGTGCGCAGGGCTCGGTGTTCCTTGTGTGTTAACTCATTCAGTGAATCCAAACAGACCATAAGATGGGGACATGTGAAAATTCAGAAATAGCATCAGAGGAACCTTTGAGCAAAAGGCTCCCCAGCTCAGGACTGTGGCCACAGATGATCTTTGTAGAAAAGGTCAACTGTGGATTGAAAGCCCGGTGCCCTGTGACAGCCTGGAGCGGTGGGATGGGGTGGTTCGAGGTCTGGGGGAGGCTTAAGAGGGAGGGGACGTCTGTGCACCTGTGGCTGGGTCGTGCTGATGTATGCAGAAACCAACGCAAGAGTGTGAAGCAATGACCCTCCGATTAAGCGTAAATAAATCGAAATGAAGAAATAAATTCCGTCGTAATTTGAAGATAGTTACTACCGTGTCATACCATTGTGTCTCAGTTTCCCTCGCCCTGGTTTATCTTGCTGATAACCTGTATTTCTCTTGAAGGCTTTCTTCAGTTTGCCACGTACACAATGGATTGGAAATGGGTTTCTCCCTTCGTTCCGATTCCACACAGCTTTATTGTTTATTGAGTCCCTAGAAACCCCTGTGTCCCTGGGAGACTGCCTGGCGTGCGTCTGAAGCTTGAAGTTGGGTGTCGTGGTCCTGTTCCCTGGTGTAAATCTCCTCTTCTTTTTTCCAGGTGAAATCAGAGGGCCGTGGCTGACCTGAACAGATGCTTCGAACCAAGAAAGCAGGACAAGATAAAAGGCGAGCTGCACCCTGAAATCAAGGTACGGCCGCAGCCCTGAAGCTCCTCGGGCTTTGGGGTTCTTCTCCTTCCATGTCATATCTGGTTGCCTGGGTATCCCTACGCACCTGGGTACCAGCTTCGAATGGTGACTGGCAGGCAGGAGCCACCGGAGAAGGTCCAGAGACTCCGGCTGATCAATTCTGACAGTCGTCACAGTTAATTGAGGCCAGACTCGGCTGTCACGGCTTTTACTGAGATGAACTCCCTCTCACCTCTTACAAGCCAAGCCAATCAGTCGTGCTGTGCCCAGACTGCAGGGGAGGAAACTGAGACCCCCCCATTGTGCCCAGGCTGCCCAGTTGCTTAGCAGGGGAGCCAGGATTCGAAGCCAGAGCCGGCACCGTGCGCTGCGGTCTCTTCCTACAGTGAAGATCCCTGGGTCGGGAAGATCCCTGGAGGAGGGCCCGGCAGCCCGCTCTAGGATTCTTGCCTGGAGAGTCCCATGGACAGAGGAGCCTGGCGGGTGACAGTCCATGGGTCGCAAGAGTTGGACGCAAGTGGAGTGACTCAGCATGCACAGGCCCGCCAAGACCAAACTGTCGCCACCCCCGCCTCTGTGCCCCCCACCCTCTCCCCAGGCGCCCATCTGTGTGCCTCGGCATCTCCAAACCCCCGGCCCAGAGGACCCGTGCCCACGGAGGTCCCCACAGCTGGCGCATGGCCTTGCTTCCAGGACTTCACCGGGCCGCCTTGCCTGCCCCGCTGGGCCTGGAGGGCCGGTGAGGGTGCAGAGGGGCTTGCTGCGTGGACTCCGGTGTCTCGTGTATCCCACCCCCTTTGCCGCTGCTCGTGGTAGGATCTGCTCAGACGGGGTGCTCAGACCACGGTGTGGATGACCCTGCGGGAGGGCGGGCCTGGGAGGGAGAGTCCGTGGCTTAAACTGGGCTTCAGCTGCTGTCTGGGCTCGGGGGACTGGCAGGCTGTGTGTGGCTGGTGGGGGCGGGCAGGGTTAATGAGTGACTCCAGGGGATTTCCAGGTGAACTGTGGGCAGGCCTTTGAGAACAGAGCTCTCCGCCTGAGCCAGCCTTCTCCCTTCCCTTCTCTGGGTGATCTCCCCCCCGTGCCGGCCTGAATGCCAGTTCATTCTATGAGAGGCACAACCTCTCTGCCCTGTTCTGATGGCAGTGATGCCCTCATTCATTCAATCAACATTCATTCATTCATTCACTCTGATTCATCGAACAGATCCTTGTTGGGTGTCTGCTGTGTGGTAGCGCAGAGAACACCCTGCTCTCACAAAGCTTGCCTTCCAGCGCGGGGCAGTGGAGGGGCTGTAAGAAGCAGCAGGTGTAATAAATAAGTAGATTATCTTATACAGAAGAAGGTGATGGCATTGCAGGAAGAAACAGAATTAGGGGCCATTCTGTGTTGCTGGGCGGGGAGGGGAGGGCAGGCGAGGCCTTGAATAGGGCGGACGCCTCACTGAGAAGCTGACGTCCGAGCACACACTTGGGGGAGTGAGGTGGGAAGAGCTGTCTGCGGGAGGCAGCTCCGTCAAGGCCAAAGCAGGGGTCGGCCTGGGGTCTGCGGACAGGAGTGCCGCTGCAGGCGGGGCTGAGTGCCCAGGCCTGGGGACCCGGGCCAGGGGGAGCCAGGGGGTGGGTGGGCGTTCCCCCCGAGGGCACTGGGAGCCACGGCAGAAGCCGAAGCCCGCCCCCAGGGGCTCAGTCTCAACAGCTGTGCCCGCCTCACTCAGCAGAAGCTCTCAGGTTGGGGTTGGGACTTTGCATAGGGGACAGACCCCTCTCATCCCTGCAGGGGGAGGCCCCAGGGGTCAGTCGGGCAGGCCGTAGACTGGGCATCAGAGGCTAGTAGTGACGGAGGAGAAGTAAAGGAAATGGAAGAAATCACAGGACTGGGACTGACCTCCGTTAGTACACGTGCTGCTGATGCTATGGATAAGATAGGTGACTAACGAGAGCCTCCCGGGGAGCTCGGGGACCTGTGGTCGGTGCTCTCTGGGGACCTGAATGGGAAGGAAACCCAAAAACACGGCGTAGGACGTCTCTGAGGGCACAGTGGTGTGCGTCCGCCTGCCAGCGCGGGCGAAGTGGCTTCCGTCACTGGTCTGGGAACACTCCCCGTGGCGCAGAGCAGCTGAGCCCACGGGCCGCGACTGCCCAGCCCGCACGGCCCGGCTGCTGCTGTCCTTTCCCTCTGGCTGTGCTGGGTCTTCCCTGCTCCAGCAGCCGTGAGCCGGGCTCTGCTCTAGCTGCCCCGCGGGGCCTTCTCATCCTGGCAGCTTCTCTTGCTGCAGAGCTCGGGTCTAGGGCTCCCAGACTTCAGTCCTGGAGGCGCGTGGGCTTAGATGTTCCTCGGCATGCGCAGTCTTCCTGGACCAGGGATCAAACCCATGTTCCTCTTCCTGGGCAGGCAGATTCTTAACCACTGAGTCACCGNTCAGGTTCCCCCCACGCCCAGAGCTCAGCCTCTCCTGTCCTTGCTCCTCCTCTGTGCTTCTCATCTTCTAAGGATAGCAGTGGTGTCATCTTTGCTCAATCTGCCAGTCTCGCACCTGCGGACAGCCCCTGGCCGGGAGAGCCAGTCGCTGTCCAATTTGACGTCATCTCTGTTTACCGTCTGTTTTAGAGACCAGGTAGTGGGAGGGACTTTTTGAGAATGAAAAAAAAAAAAAGAAAGAAAAAGAAAAAAAATGTAAATCCCCAGACGATTCCAGTGAGGTTTTTCTTTTCTTTTTTTTTAAACTGTTGTGTTTTTTTTCATATTTTTCCTTTTCCCTCTTTAACTTTGTATTTTTAATTACAAAAAAATTATTTTGTAGGAGAGACCATACATGAGTGGGGACAGAAAGATGACCCAGAGATGTATGAGTTTCTTTTCCCCGGCTGAGTGTTATCAGATATCTTTCCGGGCGATTCTTCCTAAAAGGTTTACTCCAGAGCCAGCACAGGAGCCTGCCTCCAGAATCGTGGCCTCGGGGGCCAGCGCTGCCTCCCCGCAACGTAGGAAGTGGGAGGCATGTCATCATCCATGGGACTCATAGTCAGTCACTGTTGCTCCCCAGAGAGAAGCTGATGTCGCCTCACGGTTTTGCCCTTTGGTTCATCAGTTCTGGAATTTTCCACTTCTAGTCTATCTCCAAAGAGGGTCAGGAAGGTTGCAGAGGGCTGTTACAGGTCAAAGGTGGTGCCAGCTCACCTGTCCTCGGGCCTCTGGACTCTTGGTGGGCCACAGTTAACGACTCTCTGAGCTGTCCCGGGCGTGGGGCAGGGAGCAGGAGGGCTGGAGGCTGGGTACCAGGGATGCCGTCTGCCCTAAACCGTGAGGGTCGGCCGCAGGGGCCCCTGCAGACCTGGGAAACGGGGTGCAGAGGGACGGGCGGGCGTGTTCCTCGGCCGAGGTGTGAGAGCTGGTGTGNCTGGGTACCAGGGATGCCGTCTGCCCTAAACTGTGAGGGTCGGCCGCAGGGGCCCCTGCAGACCTGGGAAACGGGGTGCAGAGGGACGGGCGGGCGTGTTCCTCGGCCGAGGTGTGAGAGCTGGTGTGAAGCTCCACGGACTCACTCTGCCGGAGACGACAGAGGGGAAGTGAATCACTTCGGGCCCTGAGCGAGCGCTCCTCAGGACAGGCTGCCAGCACCTGTCTGGGGCGCGATTAGCTATTCACGCTGCCAGTCGGGGTGCCATGGGAACCCACCGCGGGCCTCCTGACCGCTCACGGCTCCCACGCTGCCCGCTCCCTGCTTCAGGCTCCTCGCCCGCCTGACCCTGCGTGCAGAAGAGGTTGTGGACCTCTTAGTCCTAGAGCTTCTCCTTAGGGGCCCCTCGGGGTACAGATTCCATGGAGGATGAGGAGGGGTGAGGGGAAACCGTGGCCAGGAGATCGGCCCAAATCCAGGAATCTTGCAGGGCCCTCCCCACCCCGCCTGTGGCTGCCGCCTCCGGGGATCTGGTTGCCAGGCTTGGTCAAGCCTGCTGGACATGGCTGCGGGTGCTGTGGGCAATGTCGTCCAGGGGCCCCACAGAGGAGGACCTCTGCCGTCTCCCGGGACGCCCCCTGATCTGGGGCCGTGACCTCAGGCCCGGCTGCCCTGTGACCCCAGAAGAGGGGGACTCTTCTTGCTGCGCTCTGCTCTGCGGCACCCCACCCGGAAGAGGCTGCTGGGCACAGCTTAAGGAAACAGATGGTGCTTCTGGGGCCCGTGGGAGTGCCCAGGCTTTTGAGTCGAGTGAGGCAGCGGGGTGTTCAGATCAGCTCCACTCTGTCCTCTCTCTCCCCTGTGCCCGGAAAAGTACCAGTACACAGCTTCTCCTCTCAGTCCCCGAGAGTGTGCGTCATGCTCCTAGGGGCAGCACTGCCCGGGCACAAGCCATGCCTGCCTTCCCCCACTGCCTCCAAAGGCAGAGCCCTTCCCTCTCGCCCTCAAGCAGGAGGATGGACGTTGATGGACTGGGAAGAGGTGGGAACGTCAGTGAGCTGGGCTCCCAGCATCCAAAACGCAGCAGTGCCCAGGCAGGGGTGCCATCCCCTCGCTACCTGGCACCATTCACGTAAAGCCCTGGGCTTTCCAGGGGGTGGTGCTGTAAAGAACCCGCCTGCTGATGCAGTCCACACGCGTTCCATCCCTGGGTCGGGAAGATCCCCCAGAGGAGGAAATGGCAACCCACTCCAGTGTTCTTGCCTGGAGAATCCCATAGACAGAGGAGCCTGGCAGGGCTGCAGTCTCCAGGGTCGCAGAGAGTCGGATACCACTGAGCGACTGAACGGCAGCAACTTTTAAAGCCCCAGAGTCCTGGTGGGCAGCACAGGGAGGCTGGGGTCACCGTCGCCGTGGGTGGTGGACAGAGCCCCGGGGCTTGTGCTCCCTGGGGGCCCTGAGCGAGCTCCAGCAGCTTCCCCATCTGGGAAGTGGGGATCGCATCGCTTGTCCTGCCTCCTTGACAGGGTTTGTGTGAGGCCAGCTGAGATCACCAAGAATGGGACAGGCTCCAGGGGTGGGGTGGGTGGGGCAAGGGCCACCCAGCGTGGGGTTGAGACACTGGGGTGCTTACGGTGATTCGCGGTGAGGCAGGGCCTGAGGCCAGAGCCCCCCGGGAGGGTGACTTGCAGGCACCCACCCGTGACTTAGGAGCCCTTGGGGCCTCTCCCACAGCTGATCGCCAGTCACCGCCTGGTGGACGCGCTTTGTCTGGGCTCCAGCTGCAACAGCCAGCCTGCCCTTGGCTGCTGCAGAAGGCTCCCCCGCCTTCTCTGCCTGTCTCGGTGGGCAGGGCAGGAGCAAACAGGGATCCCAGGGCCTTGTCGCGTAGGTTTTCCTTGAGGGACCTTCCGACTGCACGTTTGAAAGTCCGGTGGCCCTGAACCCCCCTCTCAGGCCACACAGGCACTGGGGTGTTGATTTTTGGTGCCCTGTGAGCTGTGCTGGTTTATCAGCAAAGAAGAGAGGGGCACGTAGGATTATCAGGCTGTGTTCAGCGTACCAGCGGGGCGCTTGGCAAGTAGCTGTTGAGTACGCAGATCAGCTCACTCTCAGTCTGTGCTGCTTTGCAGCGTTTCACGCGTTCACTGAAAGGAGGACTGTTGAGACTGAAGAGGGCACTCCTCACAGGGCAGGAAGCATCTGTCACAGTGCCTTTGCTATACGCAGCTCAGTTCAGTCGCTCAGTCATGTCCGACTCTGCGACCCCATGGGCTGTAGCGTGCCAGGCCTCCCTGTCCATCACCAACTCCCAGACTTTACTCAAACTCATGTCCATTGAGTGGGTGATGCCATTCAACCAGCTCATCCTCTATCGTCCCCTTCTCCTCCCACCTTTAATCTTTCCCAGCATCAGAATCTTTCAGTGAGTCAGTTCTTTGCATCAGGTGGCAAAGTATTGGAGTTTCAGCTTCAGTATCAGTCCTTCCAATGAATATTCAGGGTTGATTTCCTTTAGGATGGACTGGTTTGCTCTTCTTGTAGGCTAAGGGACTCTCAAGAGTCTTCTCCACCACCACAGTTCAAAAGCATCAATTCTTCAGCGCTCAGCTTTCCTTAGAGTCCATCTTTCACATCCATACATGACTATTGGAAAAACCATAGCTTTGACTAGATGAACCTTTGCTGGCAAAGTAGTGTCTCTGCTTTTGAATATGCTGTCTAGGTTGGTCATAACTTTCCTTCCAAGGAGCAAGCGTCTTCTAATTTCATGGCTGCAGTCACCATCTGCAGTGATTCTGGAGCCCCCCCCCCCAAAATAAAGTCGCTCACTGTTTCCCTAGTTTCCCCATCTGTTTGCCGTGAAGTGATGGGACCCAGTACCATGATCTTAGTTTTCTGAAAAGTTGAGCTTTAAGCCAACTTTTTCACTCTCTTCTTTCACTTTCATCAAGAGGCTTTTTAGTTCCTCTTCACTTTCTGCCATAAGGGTGGTGTCATCTGCATATCTGAGGTGATTGATATTTCTCCAGGCAATCTTGAATCCAGCTTGTGCTTCATCCAGCCCAGCGTTTCTCATGATGTACTCTGCATAGAAGTTAAATAAGCAGGGTGACAATATACAGCCTTGACGTACTCCTTTTCCTATTTGGAACCAGTCTGTTGTTCCATGTCCAGTTCTAACTCTTGCTTCCTGACCTGCATACAGATTCTCTGACTGTCTGACCTCTCTCTGCTAAACTGTCTCCAGTTCCTCCACCTTCATTCCTAGAAAGGGATCAAACCATCCTTAACCCTCATACCATCCTACAATCCTGGTAGCAAGAACTTTATTTATATCTGTACTAGTTTCCTGGGTCTGTTGTAACAAATTACCACCAACTTGGTGTTGTTGGTTTTTTTTTGTTAATACACACATTTATTCTCTTGTAGTTCTGGAGGCCAGAAGTCTGAAATGAGTCTTAGGGGCTAAAATCTCAGATCAAAGCTGGCTCCTTGAGGAGGCTCCGGGGGCAGGGAGGGGTGGGGAGTGGGGTCAGGAATGGTCCCAGCCTCTCGCACCTTTTGGAGGCTGTGGCCCACCTGGAGCGGCAGCCATGTCACCCCGCCCTCACCTCTGCGATCCTGTCGTTTCTTCCCATCTGGAGTCAAATGCTCCTCCTTTGTGAGGATACCTGTGATTTCGTTTAGTGCTCACCCGGGTAGTCCAAGGCCGTCTCCCCTTTGTAACATCCTTCGCTTAATCCCATTTGCAGAGGCTCCTTTGCCACATACGGTANTCTCCCGGGACGCCCCCTGATCTGGGGCCGTGACCTCAGGCCCGGCTGCCCTGTGACCCCAGAAGAGGGGGACTCTTCTTGCTGCGCTCTGCTCTGCGGCACCCCACCCGGAAGAGGCTGCTGGGCACAGCTTAAGGAAACAGATGGTGCTTCTGGGGCCCGTGGGAGTGCCCAGGCTTTTGAGTCGAGTGAGGCAGCGGGGTGTTCAGATCAGCTCCACTCTGTCCTCTCTCTCCCCTGTGCCCGGAAAAGTACCAGTACACAGCTTCTCCTCTCAGTCCCTGAGAGTGTGCGTCATGCTCCTAGGGGCAGCACTGCCCGGGCACAAGCCATGCCTGCCTTCCCCCACTGCCTCCAAAGGCAGAGCCCTTCCCTCTCGCCCTCAAGCAGGAGGACGGACGTTGATGGACTGGGAAGAGGTGGGAACGTCAGTGAGCTGGGCTCCCAGCATCCAAAACGCAGCAGTGCCCAGGCAGGGGTGCCATCCCCTCGCTACCTGGCACCATTCACGTAAAGCCCTGGGCTTTCCAGGGGGTGGTGCCGTAAAGAACCCGCCTGCTGATGCAGTCCACACGCGTTCCATCCCTGGGTCGGGAAGATCCCCCAGAGGAGGAAATGGCAACCCACTCCAGTGTTCTTGCCTGGAGAATCCCATAGACAGAGGAGCCTGGCAGGGCTGCAGTCTCCAGGGTCGCAGAGAGTCGGATACCACTGAGCGACTGAACGGCAGCAACTTTTAAAGCCCCAGAGTCCTGGTGGGCAGCACAGGGAGGCTGGGGTCACCGTCGCCGTGGGTGGTGGACAGAGCCCCGGGGCTTGTGCTCCCTGGGGGCCCTGAGCGAGCTCCAGCAGCTTCCCCATCTGGGAAGTGGGGATCGCATTGCTTGTCCTGCCTCCTTGACAGGGTTTGTGTGAGGCCAGCTGAGATCACCAAGAATGGGACAGGCTCCAGGGGTGGGGTGGGTGGGGCAAGGGCCACCCAGCGTGGGGTTGAGACACTGGGGTGCTTACGGTGATTCGCGGTGAGGCAGGGCCTGAGGCCAGAGCCCCCCGGGAGGGTGACTTGCAGGCACCCACCTGTGACTTAGGAGCCCTTGGGGCCTCTCCCACAGCTGATCGCCAGTCACCGCCTGGTGGACGCGCTTTGTCTGGGCTCCAGCTGCAACAGCCAGCCTGCCCTTGGCTGCTGCAGAAGGCTCCCCCGCCTTCTCTGCCTGTCTCGGTGGGCAGGGCAGGAGCAAACAGGGATCCCAGGGCCTTGTCGCTTAGGTTTTCCTTGAGGGACCTTCCGACTGCACGTTTAGAAAGTCCGGTGGCCCTGAACCCCCTTCTCAGGCCACATAGGCACTGGGGTGTTGATTTTTGGTGCCCTGTGAGCTGTGCTGGTTTATCAGCAAAGAAGAGAGGGGCACGTAGGATTATCAGGCTGTGTTCAGCGTACAGCGGGGTGCTTGGCAAGTAGCTGTTGAGTACGCAGATCAGCTCACCTTAGTCTGTGCTGCTTTGCAGCGTTTCACGCGTTCACTGAAAGGAGGACTGTTGAGACTGAAGAGGGCACTCCTCACAGGGCAGTAAGCATCTGTCACAGTGCCTTTGCTATACGCAGCTCAGTTCAGTCGCTCAGTCGTGTCCTACTCTGCGACCCCATGGGCTGTAGCGTGCCAGGCCTCCCTGTCCATCACCAACTCCCAGACTTTACTCAAACTCATGTCCATTGAGTGGGTGATGCCATTCAACCAGCTCATCCTCTATCGTCCCCTTCTCCTCCCACCTTCAGTCTTTCCCAGCATCAGAATCTTTCAGGTGAGTCAGTTCTTTGCATCAGGTGGCAAAGTATTTGAGTTTCAGCTTCAGTATCAGTCCTTCCAATGAATATTCAGGGTTGATTTCCTTTAGGATGGACTGGTTTGCTCTTCTTGTAGGCTAAGGGACTCTCAAGAGTCTTCTCCACCACCACAGTTCAAAAGCATCAATTCTTCAGCGCTCAGCTTTCCTTAGAGTCCATCTTTCACATCCATACATGACTATTGGAAAAACCATAGCTTTGACTAGATGGACCTTTGCTGGCAAAGTAGTGTCTCTGCTTTTGAATATGCTGTCTAGGTTGGTCATAACTTTCCTTCCAAGGAGCAAGCATCTTCTAATTTCATGGCTGCAGTCACCATCTGCAGTGATTCTGGAGCCCCCCCCACCAAAATAAAGTCGCTCACTGTTTCCCTTGTTTCCCCATCTGTTTGCCGTGAAGTGATGGGACCCAATACCATGATCTTAGTTTTCTGAAAAGTTGAGCTTTAAGCCAACTTTTTCACTCTCTTCTTTCACTTTCATCAAGAGGCTTTTTAGTTCCTCTTCACTTTCTGCCATAAGGGTGGTGTCATCTGCATATCTGAGGTTATTGATATTTCTCCAGGCAATCTTGAATCCAGCTTGTGCTTCATCCAGCCCAGCGTTTCTCATGATGTACTCTGCATAGAAGTTAAATAAGCAGGGTGACAATATACAGCCTTGACGTACTCCTTTTCCTATTTGGAACCAGTCTGTTGTTCCATGTCCAGTTCTAACTCTTGCTTCCTGACCTGCATACAGATTCTCTGACTGTCTGACCTCTCTCTGCTAAACTGTCTCCAGTTCCTCCACCTTCATTCCTAGAAAGGGATCAAACCATCCTTAACCCTCATACCATCCTACAATCCTGGTA
Source organism: Raphicerus campestris (assembly GCA_006410735.1). NCBI lineage: Eukaryota > Metazoa > Chordata > Mammalia > Artiodactyla > Bovidae > Raphicerus > Raphicerus campestris. The sequence goes on from SJYW01057212.1 coordinate 100,246, forward strand.
GCAAGAACTTTATTTATATCTGTACTAGTTTCCTGGGTCTGTTGTAACAAATTACCACCAACTTGGTGTTGTTGGTTTTTTTTTGTTAATACACACATTTATTCTCTTGTAGTTCTGGAGGCCAGAAGTCTGAAATGAGTCTTAGGGGCTAAAATCTCAGATCAAAGCTGGCTCCTTGAGGAGGCTCCGGGGGCAGGGAGGGGTGGGGAGTGGGGTCAGGAATGGTCCCAGCCTCTCGCACCTTTTGGAGGCTGTGGCCCACCTGGAGCGGCAGCCATGTCACCCTGCCCTCACCTCTGCGATCCTGTCGTTTCTTCCCATCTGGAGTCAAATGCTCCTCCTTTGTGAGGATACCTGTGATTTCGTTTAGTGCTCACCCGGGTAGTCCAAGGCCGTCTCCCCTTTGTAACATCCTTCGCTTAATCCCATTTGCAGAGGCTCCTTTGCCACATACGGTAGCATTTATAGGTCCCAGAGAGTCCCATGTGTGTCTTTCGGGGGAGGGGGGCATAAGATGTGTCATTATTAACCTGGTACCATGTCCCTGGGCTTCCCTGGTGGCTCAGATGGTAAAGAATCCACCGGTAGCGCAGGAGACTCGGGTTCAATCCCCGGTTCTGGGAGATTCCCCTGGAGGAGGGCATGGCCACCCACTCCAGTATTGTTGCCTGGAGAATCCCATGGACGGAGGAGCCGAGCGGGCCACAGTCCACGGGGTCACAAAGATTCGGACATGACTGAGCGACTGACGCAGCACAATGAAGCTGTGTCCATGACCGTTATCCTTTTTTTTAATGAGATTTTTATAGGTGGGCCATTTTTAAAGTCTTTATTGAATTTGTCACAGTATCACTGTGGCTTGAAGTTCTCGTTTTCTCCCCACGAGGCGTGTAGAATCATAGCTCCCCTACCAGGGATTGAAGCCGCACCCCCTGCACTGGGAAGGCCAAGTCTTAATGAACCACTGGATCCCCAGGGCAGTCCCTCCATGACCGTTTTCTTATAATAAATTCCTGTAAGTGGAAGGAAAGGTTGAAAGGCAAAACTTAACATCGGATGGAATGTATTGAGCAAAGCATTCAGAGTTAAATATGTTGAACTGGTGTCTTTGACGGCTGTCCCTTTAAGAGCCCTTCTGGAGGCAGANCGATGGACGTGAGTCTGAGTGAACTCCGGGAGTTGGTGATGGACAGGGAGGCCTGGTGTGCTGCGATTCATGGGGTCGCAGAGTCGGACATGACTGAACAACTGAACTGAACTGAAACTCAGGTGAGAGACTTAATTTATTCCAGCTGTTATTCATAAACTAGTGGGCTTCCCTGGTAGCTCAGTGGTAAAGAATCCACCTGCCAATGCAGGAGATACAAGTTTGATTCCTGGTCCAGGAAGATCCCACATGCCTCAGAACAGCTAAGCCTGTGTGCCCCACAACTCCCGAGGCCATGCTCTAGAGCCTGGGAGCCGCAACTAAGCCCAAGCACAGCGACTACTGAAACGTGCGCAGCCCAGATCCAGTGCCCTGCCACAGCAGAAGCCACTGCAGTGACTGCCTGTGCAGGGCAACCAGAGAGCGGCCCTGTCCTCCGAAACTAGAGAAAAGCCCACACAGCAACAAAGACCCGGCACAGCTATAAATTAAAGATTATTTATAAACTAGTGAGTTTGCTATGTGATCTCTAGTTGTGTCTATTATCTTATATATTTTATAGACAAGTTATGTTTGTAACTTCTGACAGTATTGCCAATCTTAATTTGTAAAGCAGCTCTATTTACTTGGCTTAAAAGTAAATGCTTGTGAATTAACTATTTCTAAATGTAATAGAAACCAACACATTATTTTTAAGACTATACGATCTAGGATTGGGGCTTCCCAGGTGGCGCTAGTGGTAAAGTACCACTATGCAGGAGACATAAAAGATGCAATTTTTATCCCTGGGTCGGGAAGACCCCCTGGAGGAAGGAATGGCAACTCCATCCCAGTATTCTTACCTGGAGAATCCCATAGACAGAGAAGCCTGGTGGGCTATAGTCCATGGGGTCACAAAGAGTCAGACACGACTGAAGCCACTGAGCCAGTCTGCACGCACGATCTAAGATTAATACTTAGGAAATAAAAACAAGTTTGTTGCTTGGCTTAATTTACATAGGCCTATCGGAGAAGGCAATGGCACCCCACTCCAGTACTCTTGCCTTGAGAATCCCATGGGCGGAGGAGCCTAGTAAGCTGCAGTCCATGGGATTGCAAAGAGTTGGACACGACTGAGCGACTTCACTTTCACTTTTCACTTTTCATGCATTGGAGAAGAAAATGGCAACCCACTCCAGAGTTCTTGCCTGAAGAATCCCATGGACAGGGGAGCCTGGTGGGCTTCCGTCTATGGGGTCACACAGAGTCGGACACGACTGAAGTGACTTAGCAGCAGCAGCAGCATCTTGTCTACAGAGTTATCAGTATTAAAACCTTTATTCTACCTAGGTTTACTGAAAGTGAAATAAGTTCATGTTATCTCTAACAAAATTTGTCAGCAAGAAAAATAACTTGGTATGATGGTATTTTCATAAGTAAACTAAATGTAAGTGAGATGAGTTTGATGTAAACTTTTGAGAATAATAACTTCCCTGGTGGCTCAGATGGTAAAGCATCCATCTGAGCTGGTAAAGCATCTGGGTCCGCTGGCAGTCTGGGAGACCCGGGTTCGATTCCCAGGTTGGGAAGAGCCCTTGGAGAAGGAAATGGCACCCTCCTCCAGTACTCTTGCCTGGAAAATCCCATGGACAGAGGAGCGTGGTAGGCTAAAGTCCATGGGGTTGCAAAGAGTTGGATACGACTGAGCAATTTCACTTTTGAGAATAATTATGTGTTATGGTATATCTACTGAAAAACAGTTTCTCCAGGGAATTCCTTGGTCAATGTTTTCACTGCCACAGGCTCAGGTTCAATCCCTGGTCAGGGAACTAAAATCCTGAAAGGCATCCAGAATGGACAAAAAAAAGGAAAGAAAGATCTTGAATTTAAAAAAAATATTTCTACAAATCTTTATGGTAAGTTGAAACTTTGGAGTTTTGCTACATTAAATTAAATTATGGAAATTCATTGAATATCTAGATTATTTTCAAAATAAGACAAAATACTTAGGCATTAATTGCTCAAGTCTAAGTTTACCTATTTTTATCTTCTTAATAGAGAAAAAAAAAAAGAAAGAAAGATGCTTCAGTTTATCAGTTTATCAGACATACATCTTGTACCACAGTGAGGAAATAAATTATGCTGGGAAGACATGCATGTTTCTAGAGGCTGTGGAATATGTTCATAAGCTTGCCAGTCTCACACTGCTAATGTGAAGGTGAGGAGAGTTTCCCCAATGGCTCAGAGGTAAAGAATCTGCCTGCCAGTGCAGGAGATGCAAAAGACAGGGCTTAGATCCCTGGACTGAGAAGATCCCCTGGAGAAAGAAATGGCAGCCCACTCCAGTATTCTTCTGTGGGAAATCTCGTGGACAGAGAAGCCTGACAGGCCACAGTCTGTGGGGTTGCAAAGGAGCCAGACACAATTTTAGCCACTAACAACAAATTTGAAAGCAAATTTACAATTGTTTACTTCTTAGTTTTCACTAGAAATTAAGATTTTTAAAGGTTAAGAATTCCAATCAATATGTGTGATGAAAACTACTAAAATTAGTAAGGAAAAACATCTTGGTAAGCAAGGAATGAAAATGTGTTTGTTAAGGGAAAAAAGTAATTTTATCCTAAAAAAAGGTTAAAAAGAGTAAGAGAGAGAAAGGGAAAAGATAGGACAAAATCTAAAGGTAAAAAAGTTGTAAAAAGTTTGTGGAAGAAACCCTGAGAAAAGAGCTTTTATGCATGATCAGGACTGGCTAAGGTGAGAATAAATTTAATTGAATGAATGACTTTTTTATATTAAAAGTAAGATAGTGCAAATCTAGAAACTGGCTTTCTCTCTGTTAAGAGGACAAAGATTTCTAGGAATATCAATCTGCTTTTGATAACAGATTGTACAGTTTCTTCATCTTTTAAGTAACCTGTTATAACTTTCTGTATTTGCCTTTGAAATCTTTATTGTCACTTTGGTTAAGTGAATAAGCATTATTTAACAGTGACCCATGCAACCCACTCCAGTGTTCTTGCCTGGAGAATCCCAGGGACGGGGGAGCCTGGTGGGCTGCCGTCTATGGGGTCACACAGAGTCGGACACAACTGAGGTGACTTAGCAGCAGCAGCAGCAACATGATCCTATTTGGCCAAGTGTTTTTAAATCTTTTGATATCTTTGACAAACTTTCCCAAATCAAATTCTAAATGAAACCCTTTTAACCTCTAACTAACTTTGAAACATTTTAGCAGGACTCTGAAACATCCTGAAGAAAGATATTAAACAAGGCTTGTTTGATATATTAAATTACATGGGAAGCACTGTCAAATGAGTGATAATAAACCTTAATTTATATTTTATGGATAAATGTTATTAATATAAATGCTCTAGGAATTTTATGAAATTTGCATATGCTCTGGCATAAAGTTATCAATCACAGTTCTAGTTATTATCTTAAAATGTCATATGTCATAGAAACAAATTTCTTTGTCAATCACATTGTAATCCAATCTTTAACCATACTGTTTTGTTTTGACATTTATAAATAGTTACTGTTTTACTTTGATGCTCTTACAAAATGCTTTGTCTTCAAGACAATTCATAGAAAGAACTTCTTGACAAGTAGAGGTTTCTGATAACTTTTAGACCAAACACTGAATGGGGTTGAAAATTACTGAACTCCAGAGGAGGACCTGATGGTTTCCTAAAACTGTTAACAGAAAGTTAATATCAATAAGAATTAGTTACATAGGGCTGAAGGTTTCCTTAAATCATACTAAGTTTAATACCTATATCAGCTTAATAATAGCAGGAAATCGGACTGGGCACTTTATGAACAATGTGCTTAGTCAGTCATGTCCAACTCTGTGACCCCATGGACTGTAGCCCACCAGGCTCCTGTCTCCATGGGGATTCTCCAGGCAAGAAGACTAGAGTGAGTTGCCATGCCCTTCTCCAGGGGATCTTCCCAACCCAGGGATCAAACCCAGGTCTCCAGTGTAAGGAACAAAATATAAGGGAGGTTGGGAGGTTGCTTGCAAACAAGACCCTCAACCAGGGCTGAACATTCTTGCAAACAAGACATTCTGCCAAGAATCCTCTGTTTGACCCCGGAGGAAAAGAAAATTTCTTGCATACATGGATGTTTACCTGATTCCTCAGAAGGAACAGACCCGGGGACAAAACGGATTCTAGTTTGATAAGGAAGCTTGTAAAACAGTGTCCTAGCTGCAGTAAACAAGTCAAGGAAAAGGTTATCTCGCCTCGCGACTGCGCACTATATAGTCGCTGAATTATGGTGTTTGGCAACTTGCCCCGCTGATTGTTGTGCAAAGCATATAAAATAAAGCAGCTGCAAGCAAGCGGCAGAAAGATTCCAACTATTTGGCTGTGTTGGTGTTTCATTCCGTAACCAGCATCCGGCATTGCAGGCAGATTCTTTACTGTCTGAGCCACCAGGGAAACCCAAGAATACTGGGATGGGTAGCCTATCTCTTCTCCAGAGGAACTTCCTGACCCAGGAATTGAACTGGGGTCTCCTACACTGCAGGCTGATTCTTTACCAGGTGAGCTACCTAGCAAGCCCCACCTTATGAACCATATCAATATATAATTAGCCTTAAAGATAGTAGTTGGTATAGAAGAGACTGGGTCAGGTAACCAAGGCTATAGTCGGCTGCACCTAATGGGAGTTCTTGATTTAAATTTTCACTTATGACCTTATTAATGTTTAAGACTTGTATTCTATTTTACCAGATGTTGTTTCTGCAGGCTTCTCATTTCGGAGGCTTCTCTTTTGTGGAGCACAGGCCCTTGGGCATGCAGGCTTCAATAGTTGCAGCTCACAGGCTCTAGAGCACTGGTCCAGTAGTTTGGTGCAAAGGTTTAGTTGTCCCATGGCACGCAGGATCTTCCCAGACCAGGAACTGAACCTGTCCTCCCTACACTGGCAGATGGATTCTTTATCACTGAGCCACCAGGAAAATCCAAGATTATAGTTTCTTGTATTTTCCAATGTGTAAGTGAGCCTCTGACAAAAACAATGATTACTAAGCTACTTAAAATCATCAATCAAATATATAGTTCTATATAAGATTAAAATTATTGTTGTACTGTAACTCTTGGTATGGGAACAAGCAGCAAGGCAGAATGATGTCCTAGACCATAACAGTGAGATGAATGGTGCAGAGACCTTTATGGTACCGTTAGAAGGGCCCAGGCCAACCATAGCACATCAAGTGGCCTGCCAACAAAATCCTCACTTGACCTAGGAATGAGCCTTCCTAGCACCATGGGACAAATTGGTCAGGAAATGTCTCTCAAACCTTGGTAGAATTTATGAGCAAAAGGGGAGAAACTATAAGTAAACAGAGCACTGCTCATCACCCATTTCTACAAGGATTAACCCACTGCACTGACCAACAGGGTACTTTGTGCTTCAGACAGAGGAAACAATAATAATAATAACAGGATGTTCTGCACTGTGGACAAGCTGGCCCATGGTTAGATGCGCATCTCAGGAAGAATTTTAATGACTCCAGATTCTTGTACCCTTTCATGCATAGGAAAACACTACAATCCTTAACTTGAGATACGTGTCCTTTGTGACTAGCGTTAATCTTTCACCCAGATGTACGCCTGACTGCACATAGTCTCTAGCTAAAAATCACAAAAACCTGGCGGTTTATTCAGAGCTGAGTACTCATTTACTGAGCAAATGTCTCCTGAGCCATAATCCTCAGTCAGATGCTAAATAAAACTTACACTCACAACTCTAGCCTTATGCATTTTTCTTTCAATCAACGGTGACAACGAGTGGGTCTGGCAGGAGCACAAAGCAGGTTGTAGGCTTGGCTCCAGCAGACTGGAACTGGGCCTTGTGTGCCTTCAGAAGGCCTGACCTGAGGTGGGAAAAGNTCCTCCCCTCTGCTTCCCCCAGTGACATCTTGGACTTCACGATTTGGGCCAAAGAAAATAAGGAAACGCTTGGCTCAGCCTTTTGGCCAGGCAGGCCGGGGATGAAATAATGAAGGAAAAAGATGGTCCCAGCAGGAGAGAGAACTTACATGTGACCGCATCCTTCTTGGCAAGAAGTCAGAGCATCAACCTGTCCAGCTCTGTCTCTTGCTCGGCGGCTGGTTTCTCATTAGATTCTCTCATCCCTCTCCTCTCTGACGTGGGGAGGGACCGCCAGCCAGGCTTATTATCAGGACAGCTTTCGAGAAGTGAAGCCTCTTCTTGCTCAGAGCGCATCCCTGTGGGAGGCTTCTGGTTTCGGTGCCTGGGGAGTTTACCAATTGGATGCAGAATGGAGGCTCCCCGTTCCTAAACCAGCCGCACTGCAGGATCACCGTTTTTACCGAGACGGTGCTTCTTGTCCAGTGAGTTCGTGATTATAGCGTTGGGTGGGAGCCGGCTTCATGAGCGGAGGAGGCTGGGGCTTTGTGTGGTTGTTCCTGGGAGACACCTTCCTGCAAGGCATCCACCCTGTTCTGATGGGAAACGCGGTGACACAGCCACCAGGAATTCCACGCCAGCCAGTCACCCGTCTGGCAGCTGGGATGTGCGTTCCCAGCGCTGCCCTGGTGAGCCTGGTACGGTTTCTGCCTCGGGGCGTCTTTGCGTCCTGCCTGTCGTCGGGACTCAGGTGTATCGCTGCCTTCTTCGTCTTCTCTCCTCTGGGCTCGCTGGCCCTTTGCAACATGCAGCGGTTCTCAGCACCCGCCACCCATCGGAATCAGCGGCTCAGCTCTAACTGCTGCCTCGCCCCACCCTAAGCGATTCCGGCTTCCCAAGGCTGGGCCGAGCCCCAGGCATGGGAGTTTTGAAAAGCTTGCCAGGTGATTCTCAGGTGCAGCTGAAGTCAGGAAAGGGCCGCCCCTCAGGGGCAATGATTGTCTGTGAGAGGGATTCTGCAGTTCCCCACCCCCACCCCCACCCCAGTGCCAGACACACGCCAGTGTCCGAGACGTTTTCAGTGGTCACTCTGAGCGGGGCTGCTCCTGGCTTCTCAAGGCTGGAGGCCAGGGGTGTAGCTGAGCATCCTCCAGTGCCAGCCGCCCAACCCCAACCAAGTGCAGCCAGCAACCCTCTTCTCTAGGTCTGTGGGGACGCAGATGGTGCCTGCCCTGACTGGCAAGCTCAGTTTCCTATATGGTGCAAGAAGATCAGCATGAACGTAGTGGCTTGAAGCCACACTCACTTCTTCTCTCACAGTCTCTTTCATCGGCCACTCTCACTGGGTCGAAGTGAAGGCGTCTGCAGGGCTGTTTTCCTTCAGGAAGCTCTCGGGAAGGGTTCGTTTCCTGGCCTTTCTAGCCTCTGGAGACCGTCTGCTTCCCTTGCCTCCTGCCTCCTGCCTCCTGCCTTGAAACACTCCCTCCAGCCTCCCGCTCCTGCCACCACCTCTCCTGCTCCTTCTTCTGTGTCATACCCCACTCCGCTTCCCTTTATTAGGACACTTGTGAGTGTACGTGTCCCCTCTCCCCCGGTCATCCAAGACATGTTTTCCCTCTCCCCTGGTCATCCAAGACAATCTCTGCCTCTCAGGATCCTTGACTTGCTCACACCTGTGCGGTCCCTTTTGCTGTAGAAGGTAACAGCATTCACAGGTTGCAGGGGTATTAAGACGTATCTTTGGGGGCTGACAGTCAGCATGTCAGGCTTCCCAGGTTGGCACAGTGGTAAAGAACCTGTTGGCTGCCAGCGCAGGAGAAGCAAGAGATGTGGGTTCCATCCCTGGGTCGGGAAAATCCCCTGGAGGAGGGCATGGCGACCCACTCCAGTGTTCTTGCCTGGAGAATCCCAAGGACAGAGGAGCCTGGAGGGCTACGGTCCATGGGGTGGCAGAGAGTCGGACACGACTTGAGCTTGCATGCACACGCATTCAGCCTTTCACAGTGGGGAAATGGCGACCCACTCCAGCATCCTTGCCTGGAGAATCCCATGGATGGAGAGCCTGGTGGGCCACAGTCCATGGGGTCGCAGAGTCGGACACGACTGAGCGAGCTCACTTCACTCTTGCCACTACTGCTCCCCCTTTCCTGGGCCCCAGTTTTTCTCCGGGGGTTGTTCCACCTGTAGACTCTTAACATGCGTTCTACTTCTGTCCTGGGTGTTTTCAGAGAGGCAGGGTCTGAAGGGCAAGGCGGCGTGTTGGAGTCCTGTCTAACCAGCTCCTAGTGGCCATAGCAACGGGCAGGAAAACATTCGAGTGGGAAAGGGGGTGGAGGGGG
>SJYW01057212.1:109800-137706 GCA_006410735.1 Raphicerus campestris
ACCACCGTCAGCTTCCCAACCCCCCCACCCCGCCCCCGAGTCTGGGTTTCTAAGTGATCTTTCAGATCTCCAGGTGCCCACTAGTCTGCTGGCCCTGTGCCTTTCTCTAGGCTAACAGAGGTGTGTCTTTGGCCAAGTACGAACGCTAGACCCAGAAGGGTTTGGTGTGGGGCGAGGGTGTGTCCAGCTCTGCTGAGGCTGGTCCTAACCTCGCTCTCCTCCCCTGGGTGGAGGCTCTCGTTTCCACCCTGCACCCCGCTGGCGCCCGGCCCGTGGCTGGGTCTGTGGGGTTGGGATGAGCCGGGCGGTGGGGGAGCGGTGGTGTGTTTGGCGTTTTCTTTGGTTCTGCGCATGCCTCCCGGCCTTCCCCTCCGTGTTTAATGTCCCGGAGCCCCAGTGCATGCGGTTGCCGGGAGACGAGAAGGAAGTCCCCGAGTGATTTCACTGGCAGCTGCCAATTCATTTGCTCGCCGTGTGCGTCTCCCTGGGGAAAGGCCTTCTCCCTGGTCCTCTCCGGTTCAGCTCAGACAGCTGCTGGCGTCTGAGGAGGGGAAACGAGGAAAGCAGAAAGTTTAGCAGGACTCTGGGGCTGTCGGGGGCGTTTCGGGGTCCCAAGGAGAGTCTGGAGGGAGAGACTTCCGGTCTCCCTCTTGGCCGCCTGGAGCCCCAGGGTGCCTCTGTGAAGGCTGCTGCGCTGGCTTTGGGGGAGCTGACTCCCTCCTGCACACTCCTTCTGCAGTGCTCCCGCAGGCAAACATCCTGAAGCATCTTCTCCCTCCCCAAGGCGCTTACAGTGACGTCCTGCCGTCTCTGACCATCAGCACCCCTCTCTCTGGCTCACTGCAGCCCACACATCCCCGCCCGGGGTTTAGCCCATGCCCCCAGGAAGGAGAGCTCCCTCGAGCCAGGCTGAGCCGCGACCTCACAGGACCGTGGAGGGGCAGAGGGCCTGTTGGTCCTCCTGCACCCAGCGTCCTCCGTGCACATCCCTCTGCTGCTGAGGTCCTTCCGGCCTCAGCTCGGCCAGTGGCTGCCTCTCTGCTGCGGCCCACAGAAGTGGAGTGTACCTGTTTGGTTTCTGTCTGCCTCCTCAGCATCTCCCCCACGTGGTGCTTGTCAATGAGCAGATTTGCAGGTGACTTCTCATGGGCTGGCAGTGATGGAGTCAGAGAAGGGGGGAGCCCAGATTTATCTGCATTCGCGACTCTGTGTGTGCTTAGCCTCTCAGCTGTGTCTGACTCTGTGCGACCCCATGAACTGTAGCCCGCCAGGCTCTTCTGTCCAGGGGGATTCTCCATGGAAGAACACTGCCCTCCTCCAGGGGATCTTCCCGACCCAGGGATGGAACTCGCATCTCCTGCATTGGCAGACAGACTCTTTACTGCGGAGCCACCAGGGAAGCCCAAGGCTGCTTCTAAAAGCGGTATTTCAGTTAAGGGGGAGAAAAGCCCTATTTGCACTGTTCAAGTTTCCCTGGTGGCTCAGGTGGTAAAAAAAAAAAAAAAAAAATATCACCTGCCAATACAGGAGACCCAGGTTCGATCCTGGAAAGATCCCGTCTCAACCCAGGGATCTAACCCAGGTCTCCCACATTGCAGGTGGATTCATTATCAGCTGAGCCACCAGGGAAGCTCATTAATACTAGAGTGGGTAGCCTATCCCCTTTCCAGAGGAACTTCCCGACCCAGGAGTTGAAAGGGTGTCTCCTGCATTGCAGGTGGATTCTTTACCAGCTGAGCCACCAGGGAGGGTCTCAGCAATTTTAAGATGAGGAAGTCTTCTGAGGGCGTTTCGTGCTACGCAGTGTATTTGTGGCTCAGAAACGCGAAGTTAGGTGGGGGAGTGGGAAGCCAGGAAAGCAAAAGTCCATCCTCACATATTTACAGTCAGCAGTGCAGAGGGGAAATGCGTTAAATCGTGTTTTTCCACTTCCTCCCCTATCCACTCTGGATCATCTCCTAATTAGTTGTTGAGGGTCTCGTGAGAAGCGGGCGACAGGATGAGATGGTGGGTTGGCATCATGGACTCAATAGACATGAGTCTGAGAAAACTCTGAGAGACAGTGAAGGACAGGGAGGCCTGGTGTGCTGCAGTCCATGGGGCTGCAGAGAGCTGGACATGACTGAGCAACTGGCCAGTAGCCTGTGAAAGCAGAGGGATGCTCCAGCTGAAGTGGACATCAGGCATAAGGGCCAGATGCCTGTCGTCCTGTACGGAGAGGCGCGGCCCCTCTGTGCCTCAGTTTTTTCATCTGTAAACTGGGTGATCTGACCCCTCCATGCTCCTGACCCCACGGCTCACAGGCTGAAAAACAGAACTGTCCGCTTCTTCTGAGCTGTATTTGGCTTTTAAAATCAGCCATGGTGTAGCGGTAAGACTTGTGGGACCGTTCCCAGCGATGGTTCGGCGCACAGAGTTCCTTGAACAGTATGTGCTCTTTGCGTCTCCATGGACTGTGCCCGCCAGGCTCCTCTCTCCATGGGATTCTCCAGGCAAGAATGCTGGAGTGGGTTGCCATTCCCTTCTCCAGGGCATCTTCCCGACCCAGGGATCGAACCCGGGTCTTCCGCATTGGCAGGTGGATTTTTTACCATCTGAACCGCCAAAGAAACTTGAACAGTGTAAATAGGCTTTCCCCCACCGTAGCTAAAAACTGCCTGAAGGAACACTGGGCCTCCCAGGTGGCTCAGCAGTAAAGCATCTGCCTGCCAGTGTAGGAGACGTGAGTTCGATTGCTGGGTTGGAAAGATTCCCCTGGAGAAGGAGATGCAACCCGCTCCAGTATTCTTGCCTGGGAAATGCCATGGACGGAAGGGCCTGGTGGCTGCAGTCCTTGGGGGTCACGAAGAGCCGGACACGATGAGCAACTCAAGAACGAGTGTTCTGTTCGGTAGCTAGAACCTTCTGGATTAAAGGCAGTAAGGTGATGTTCGTTGTTGAAAGACATCCATTGAAAGGACAGAAGGCAGAGTCTCATTCTGGTGCTGTTTTTTTGGTCCACAGGCCTGGGAGGCAGGACAGGTGGAGAACTGTTCCTCTCGTCCGCAGTCCCCACCAGGAACCTCAGTGTAAACATGGAGACCCCAAGGAGCTAAGATGGGACCTTCTCTTAAGAGGCAAGTGCTCTGGACTGGAACGAGAAGTCTTATTTTGGAGAATGGACTTCGCTGGTGGCTCAGTTGGTAAAGAATCTGCCTGCGACATAGGAGACCCAGGTTCGATCCCTGGGTCAGGAAGATCCCCTGGAGAAGGAAATGGCTACCCACTCCAGAATTCTTGTCCCATGGACAGAGGAGCTCGGCAACTTACAGGTCCATGGGGTTGCAAAGAGTTGGACGCAACTGAGTGACTCACACACACACACATTCTGGAGGCTAAAGGAGCTTCTGGATTTAAGATGTTTGAGGAGAAAGCAAAGAGCCTCGGCCTGAGAAATCCTGTCTGTGTTGGCCTGCTTGAACAGGAGGCCACCTCCACCTGCAGGGGACGCTGTGACCCTGGACCTTATAACTCCTTCTGCTGGCGCCTGGTCTTCAGACTGCCCCCCGCCAGTCCTCGGAAACCAGAGGATTTTCTCCTGCATTCTTTCGTGCTCCCTACCTCCATGTCTGCTGAGCCTTCGGACTCAGCAATTCTCTTTCACTCCATCACTTCTCAGCTGGATATAGAGTGAATAGTTCACTACACGTAAGTCAACTGGTCTTACATCTTGCTCCTTCTGAAAAGGCTGGTGTTTGGACGGTTCTGTACAAACAGCCTTGGAAGAGCATCCCTCCTCTTGTATGTGAGTGGGGTCTGGCCCCACAGGCTCCAGCGTGGTGCAGGTCTGTGCAGAAATCCTTCAGGCTCTAAAGATGCTAGGACGCTGGAGGGGCCCTCACAGGGAGCTGGGTCCTAAAGGCTGGCGTCACCCACGTTCAGCTTTCTTGGTTCAGACCGCACGCAGGTGCACATCTGGAGCAGAACACGGACAGGTCTGTTGACACGGATGCGTGATCAGCTCCCAGCAGGGCAGTCGGAGTCCACGTCAGATCACCATGCTTCATTATGGACTATCTGGCGGCCAGAGCTGATGATGTTTCTAGAGGAACCCCTCTTTCCAGTGTGTCTGGACCATAGATGGGGGCCCACAAAACCCAGGTCCTGTTGAGGAATTGAACCTTTTCTGTTTAAAACAAAACAGCTCATGACGAAACAAAAATAATACAGCCAGTGGAAACAATGGAGAATAGACTGTGTGTGTGTGTGTGTGTGTGTGTGTGTGTGTGTGTGTGTGTCACACGTTTGTATAGAATAAGAGCCAAGAAGAAAATTTCTGCATCTTAGCTAGACAGACCAAGAGCTAAAAACCTTTGGGATGGTGTTGTCTGGAGAGTGAAGGAGTTGGCTGGAAGACTTCCTGAAATTCCTTTGACCTCTAGGGTCCCGTAAAATATCAGGGGCGTGTAAATTGGGCCAAAGTGTGTGCTTTCTGTCTGAAGTCTCCTGGATAACCTTCGAGGTCAGCTCAGATGCTGTTGACTCGGAACTCCCCTCCCCCAGTTCCCTTCCCTTTGCAGACATGGGCTTTATCTGGGATAAGGCGGCGGAACTTGGTAGCAGTAGCGGGGGAGAGGGGAGACGGAGGTTGCGCCAGCCACCGTTTGGGGTGCTCACGACAAGTGAGAACAACCAGAAGGCAAATTACAGGTTCTTCCCAGGTGAGTTAAAGCCAGGCTTTCAGGATCGCATGCCATCCTGAAGTTGTTGCTTCTTGTCAGAGGATCAAGGCTTTATCTCTTCTGCTGAAAGACAGGCTTAAGCATCTCATCTAACCCTGCTCATCTTGTGGGGTGGCCCCAGTGGGGGGCGGGGTGGGGGGGCGGAGGTCATCACCTACGAGGGTAGAGATGGGCACGCAAGCATTTAGAAGCGACTCTCTTTGCACACCTGCCGAGATGAAGACCCAGCCTCCTGCACGTGCGACTCTCCCTCTGTCCTGGATTTCCGCGCCTTCACTGCTGTTGAAGGAACACTGGCCAGCTACTGGGGTGTCATTTTTCTTTTTTTAAAAAAGGACTCGTTTCAGACGTTTTCCTTCATTTTAATATCCCACAGGTGGTTCCTGGTTCCAGTAGAAGTCCCAGTGTGGCACCAAAGCGAGAGTCTCCTCTTTTCCTCTTTCCGGCTCCTCCGCGTCGAATCCGGACCCCAGAGCCGGAAGTGGCCTAGGGCTTCGCGGTCAGCTAGCTCTGCCCTTGACTCGGGCAGGAATCCCGTTTCCAGCATCGGAGGCGGGATGGGCAGGCCGTGGGGGAGGCGGCCTTTCTGGCAGCTGGAGAGAGACCTGGGAGAGAAGGTGGGACGATGTTCAGCCTCAGGGGGAACAGCAGAATTCTAAGGAGTGCTTCATCCACATGCGTCTCTGTCTTCATCCGATAGCGAGCCAAAGGCGTCTCATTTCTGGGTCCAGCTGTGTGTCTTACACTGATTAAAAACAGCACACAGTGGGGGGACAAGGAGACCCGAGCTTTTGTCCCAGGAAGTCCCGCTTCTTAGCTCCTTCCATGTAAAATGAGGGAGTCACATCACACATTCCCCCAAAACCCCTTCTAGCCATGCCGTCCACAGTGTTGCCATATGAAAGGACAGAGTTCATGACTTAAAAGATTTGCTTTTTTTTTTTTTTCCCTCTCTGGCTCAAGTCCTAGCCTTAATTTCTTTTTCCCTTAAGTTTTTTTAAAATGTATCCAGCAGTTGTTTGTCTATCTGTTGATTTATTTTTTGGTTGCATCTCATGGCATGTGGGATATTTGTTCCCCAACCAGGGATTGCACTCTCACCTCTTGCAATGGAAGCAAAGAGTTTTAACCACCGGACGACCTCCAGGGCAGTCCCCGGGTTAATTTCAGCTTGCTCCAAGATCATGTATTAGTACCTCAAGCCTTCTTCTCCAGGTCTCAGTTTTTCCCATCAGTAAAATGGGAGAGTGCAGGTGGTCTTAATGACCCACCAAGTTCCCGTACCATGTGTCCAGTTCTAAGCCTTGTCTGACACAGCCCATGGCTGACGAGTAACTCTTGCTTTACCTTCGGCCACACCAGCCAAAGAGAGG
This sequence comes from Raphicerus campestris, assembly GCA_006410735.1. Taxonomy (NCBI): domain Eukaryota; kingdom Metazoa; phylum Chordata; class Mammalia; order Artiodactyla; family Bovidae; genus Raphicerus; species Raphicerus campestris. The sequence goes on from SJYW01057212.1 coordinate 115,895, forward strand.
GCTGTCTTAGGAAGTCCATTACCAACGACTTCTTCAAAGCTGTTTGCACTTGTTGTCAGCTGCACCGAGCAAGAGCTTGTCGAAGGAGAAGGCAAATAGACATACAGATTGATGACAGGCCAGGGGCGGGGGGGACCTCTGTTTGCCCGGGGTGACTGGGAGGCAGAAAAAAAAAACCTGCCTGCCGTCTTGACCAATAAATAAAAACTGGGAGCTCTGCGTGGCTAAAACTGTAGGGGATTTATTAGTTTGCTCAGTGAAAGGCAAATATTAAGTCTTAAGTTGGCCCGTCCTGGGACTTGCCTTTTGGCATTTGTATGCTGTCCGGCACCGGTCACCGTGTACTCCAGGTTATCGGGTTCTGTCGAAGGGTTTTTTTTTAAGATTTTTTCCATCTCCTTCTTTCTTTCTTTCCTCCTTGTGTGCCCCTCCCCCGCTCCTCACCTAGCTCCCACCTTCTCCGATAACTCAGCCCTGGGCTTCGGCGAGGCAGGGAAAACAGTATGGAAGCCTNAGATTTTTTCCATCTCCTCCTTCTTTCTTTCCTCCTTGTGTGCCCCTCCCCGGCTCCTCACCCAGCTCCCACCTTCTCCGATAACTCAGCCCTGGGCTTCGGCGAGGCGGGGAAAACAGTATGGAAGCCTTGTCATCCTGGGTGTGAAGTGCTTGTGTCCAGGGCTCCAGCTGCCCAGGGGTTTACCGTGACCATGGCTCGGGGCTGCAAACTCTCCAGGTGGTCCTTGGGGGATCTCCTCCTTCCTCCGCCCTGAGTGCTTCAGAAGTCAGGTCCCAGGCTGTTGGGTGAAGCTCGTGCCTCTCATTAAAATAAGCATCCCCACCACCACTCGAAAAAAGACACAGACCTCCTGGTTTCAAGTTTTTCACAGTGAACACATGATTTTGGCTTGAAATGCCCAACAGTGAACTGACCGAGCTTGTCACTCTCCACGTGAGACCAGCTGGGACCTGGAACACCACTGTACCTAGACAGCATTTCCTCCAGCAACAAAAGGCAAATAGTATGTAAGGACTCGACTTGACTGTGCTGTGCAGTTGGGCAAATGCTGGACAATAACATACAGAGAGACTCAAAAGCCAGCTGCCACTTTTGAGGCACCAGGAGCAAAAACAGGGGGTAGAGAGCAAACGCAGGGTCCTGCACGTGTCCCCTGCACACAGCACCACCCAGGTTTGCCCATCCAGGGTCCCCCTCTGCCTAACCCCTGGACCTGCCTCCTACCTTCACCCCATGGAAGGAGCCAGCTCCCTCCACTAGGGGAACAAGCAAGGGGGCCTGTTACTTGTTTTCATTACCCGCTGCTGTAGCAGGAGTCCGAATAAAGCTTGCCTGAATTTCTTGTCTGGTCTGTTGCTGTTGATCGGATAAGGCCAAGAACCTGTGGAGATTTCCAGTCCCCAGGGGATGGACAGCCCCAGTCTCTCCACTTTCCAAGAATGAGCCTCAGCAGAACCAAACTAGCCGGCATGTTGTTTACCCTTTGCTGGAAACATCTTCAGTCTGAAGCGCTGCAGCTCCAGGCGCCCAGGTAGAGATCCAGGCACTCAGGTAGAGACGCAGGCGCCCAGGTAGAGACCCAGGCGCCCAGGTAGAGATCCAGGCGCCCAGGTAGAGATCCAGGCGCCNCTTCAGTCTGAAGCGCTGCAGCTCCAGGCGCCCAGGTAGAGATCCAGGCACTCAGGTAGAGACCCAGGCGCCCAGGTAGAGTTCCAGGCACTCAGGTAGAGACCCAGGCACCAGGTAGAGATCCAGGTGCCCAGGTAGAGATCCAGGCACTCAGGTAGAGATCCAGGCAACCAGGTAGAGATCCAGGCACTCAGGTAGAGATCCAGGTGCCCAGGTAGAGATCCAGGCGCCCAGGTAGAGATCCAGGCGCCCAGGTAGAGACCCAGGCGCCCGGCTAGAGATCCAGGCGCCTGGGTAGAGATCCAGGCACTCAGAGATCCAGGCACTCAGGTAGAGATCCAGGTGCCCAGGTAGAGATCCAGGCGTCCAGGTAGAGATCCAGGCACCCAGGTAGAGATCCAGGTGCCCAGGTAGAGATCCAGGCGCCCAGGTAGAGATCCAGGCGCCCAGGTAGAGATCCAGGCGCCCAGGTAGAGATCCAGGTGCCCAGGTAGAGATCCAGGCGCCCAGGTAGAGATCCAGGCGCCCAGGTAGAGATCCAGGCGCCCAGGTAGAGATCCAGGCGCCCAGGTAGAGATCCAGGCGCCCAGGTAGAGATCCAGGCGCCCAGGTAGAGATCCAGGCGCCCAGGTAGAGATCCAGGCGCCCAGGTAGAGATCCAGGCGCCCAGGTAGAGATCCAGGCGCCCAGGTAGAGATCCAGGCGCCCAGGTAGAGATCCAGGCGCCCAGGTAGAGATCCAGGCGCCCAGGTAGAGATCCAGGCGCCCAGGTAGAGATCCAGGCGCCCAGGTAGAGATCCAGGCGCCCAGGTAGAGATCCAGGCGCCCAGGTAGAGATCCAGGCGCCCAGGTAGAGATCCAGGCGCCCAGGTAGAGATCCAGGCGCCCAGGTAGAGATCCAGGCGCCCAGGTAGAGATCCAGGCGCCCAGGTAGAGATCCAGGCGCCCAGGTAGAGATCCAGGCGCCCAGGTAGAGATCCAGGCGCCCAGGTAGAGATCCAGGCGCCCAGGTAGAGATCCAGGCGCCCAGGTAGAGATCCAGGCGCCCAGGTAGAGATCCAGGCGCCCAGGTAGAGATCCAGGCGCCCAGGTAGAGATCCAGGCGCCCAGGTAGAGATCCAGGCGCCCTGGTAGAGATCCAGGCGTCCAGGTAGAGATCCAGGCGCCCAGGTAGAGACCCAGGCGCCCGGGTAGAGATCCAGGCGCCCAGGTAGAGATCCAGGCACTCAGAGTTCCAGGCACTCAGGTAGAGATCCAGGTGCCCAGGTAGAGATCCAGGCGTCCAGGTAGAGATCCAGGCACCCAGATAAAGATCCAGGCACCCAGGTAGAGATCCAGGTGCCCGGGTAGAGATCCAGGTGCCCGGGTAGAGATCCAGGTGCCTGGGTAGAGATCCAGGTGCCCGGGTAGAGACCCAGGCACTCAGGTAGAGATCCAGGTGCCTGGGTAGAGATCCAGGCGCTCAGGTCTGCTTGATGATGATCCCTGATACCCACCCGCTGTGGGGTACAGCATACCAATGCAGATGGCTCCATGTCAGACCCCCAAGGCCCTTTTCTAGGCCACCCTGCTAACCATCCGTGGAGAAGACTTCGTCCCAGCCCACCCGGATATAGCGGTTCCCCACTACTACTCATGCAGTCAAGAGCTGGGAAATGTTCTGGAATTGCTTAATTAGGAAAGTTCCTTTCACACTCCAGTGGTGATTTTTGATTGAACTCAGCATGAGTTTTAATCCTCTGGCAGTTCTTCCTGGATGAGTCTATGTTGGGCAGCCAGACTCCTAAAATCCTGTTCATCCTTAAAGGCCATTTCAAATGCCGCCTGTTCTAGGAAGCCTTCCTGGGTTTACTATCCCTCTCAATCAGTTGTGACCTCCCTCTGTCACGTTCTCTTAAGGCGTCTGGCATTGGCTANTATCTTTCCAGTCTCATCTGATTGTGTTCTATTAACTTTTGGAGCTGCAGCTGCACTTGCCTTATGCCACACCCATCTCTGCTTTTGGCCTTAGAAGCAGAAGTGTTAGTCGCTCAGTCATGTCTGACTCTTTGCAACTCCATGGACTGTAGCCCACAAGGCTCCTCTGACCATGGAATTCTCCAGCCAAGAATACTAGAGTAGTTGCCATTCCCTTCTCCAGGGGATCTTCTCAACCAGGAATTGAACCTGAGTCTCTTGCACTGAAGGCAGATTCTTTATCATCTGAGCCACGAGGGAAGCCCTGCTTTTGGCCTTCCCCCTGTGCAATTCCTTCTGCCTGAAACAAGACTCCTCTCCTCATGCCCGATTTGATTGGTTTGTTTCTAGTTATTTTTCAAGTCAGCACAATTATCACTTCCTCAACAAAAGCTTAAGTGGGCTTCTAAACTGAGCAGTGTCCTTTTATCTTCCCCCACAGCCACTAAACTTCTCCTTTGTAGCACCTGTCATAAGTACAATTAAGTATTTAGTTGTGTAATTACTGTAGCTCTAGGAGGACACAATACTTCTGTAAATTTTAGAATATTATTCATGGAATGAACAAATAAAGTGCATGAACAAATAAGCCAGCTGAAGGAATATGTGGTGGCAAAGACAGTTCTTTTTTCTCTCATTAATCTCCATATATCTGGATCTTGTTTTTCTCCAACACTCTCTTCCTTATACACTAATACTAGTTTTTCCCTAGGCTGATTGTTCACTAATATCTAAAAAAGAAGATATCTTAGTTGCATAACACGTGACTGTGAGGGATACTGAGGGCAAAAAAAAAATTTTCAATTAGGTATTTATGCAAGATACAATATGTTACTTAATGCAAAGTGCTCACATGCTGAAACAAATAAACTTAGGTTCTACTACTAGTTGAGCCATTAACCAGCTCTTTGATTGTAAACGTTTATTCTCTCTGAGCATTTACTTATCTATAAACTGAAGATAGCAATCTACCATGCAGGACTCTCATAGGAATATAAAAATAATATGTACTCTGTTCTTAATACTTAGTAAGCAATCAGTATTTGATATATATTCTTATGATATTTCATGAATCACAGAGCAGTCAATATAGCAGGAAGCATGGATTAGAAACCATGGCCATCACTACACATCACCCTGATGGAGATTCTTTTGCCATCATATGATCCCTTTACTATCTATTTATTACCTGTGTGTGTATATGAGTCCTCAGTCATGTCCAACTCTTTGTGACCACGTGGGCTGTAGCCCACCAGGCTCCTCTGTCCATGAAGTGTTTTGTAATACACCCTTGTGTTTCAAAGGAAGCTCTGATTTCTAGAAATTCTTATTATATTATAGACACCACCTNCATTGATGATAATCCCTGGATACTGGCCCTCGGAACAGTGATTCCACTTCCTGGGGCCCATCAAGACCACGTCAGCTTCATGTGACCCTAATACTGGTCAACCTTTTTCTCCCCAAGGCCACATTCTCTCCCAAACCTGCTGAGTGCATCTACAAACCAAGGAAACTCTGCAGAATACTCTATCAGAGGGACACATCGGGTTCACGGAGACTTTCTCTTGCCTTCTGCCCCGAGGGAGAGGAAAGTTCTGATCTCACAATCCAGGCAGCCTTTTTCTATTTTCACACCTAGATTTCAAATCACACCCTTCTCCTCCATTGCTGCCCAACAAGCTCCCCGCTCAGCTCTCCCCCACTGCTGGGCGTGGGTTCTTGTAGCTATGAGACCTCCGTCGCCCAAGATTTCTGGCACCGGCTCGTGTGTTCCATCTTCAGCTCTGCTGGCACCGCTGGAGAATGGAAAGGCTGGTCTGTTTATAGGACGCGGGGCCAGAGCAGCATTAAAATCTAAGGAACAAATAAAACGTTGTAAACACATTTCCTTTCCAGTAAGGAGTGTCCCTCGCCGGGTCCTTCAACAGGAACCATTTTTCTCATGTGCTTGGCTTAACGCTCATGCTGAGCAATTACCCTGCGCAGGGAGGGGCTCCCTGTTTCCGTTGGCTGTTTATTTTGATTTGGGGCACCTCTCCCCTTTCTGAGCATCACACACCTAATAGTGAAGAAACTGGGCTCCGTCTAGGGGCCCAGGGAGCAGCCCCTCCCCAGCCTTCCTCTGTCGTCTCTTCCATCGCTCTTTCGGCTCCAGACAAGGCGAAGGCCTGGGTGGGAGGGAGTTATGCCCTGGAATGGAAGCCATTCTCCATGGAGAAGGAGGAAAGAAGGTGAAGCAGAGGAGAGAAATGGCTCCAGATAAAAGCTGGAATGTGTGCAAAGGGTTGTGTGTGGGTGACTGTCTCTCTGTGAAGGCTCTTCAGCAGAGCCTTCGTGTGAGTTTTCTGCGGGAGCCGAAAGCCACTGATCTCAGGTTTCCTGACTCCAGCAGGTAGCTTATTGTAAAACAGTTCATCCAGAGGGGAAAAAAACACCTTGTTTCAGCATTTTTTTTTCCAGTGCTCTGAACCAGATTTGTAAGAAAGGATATAGAGAAAACTCATTCCCCCGCCCATCCCCAGCTCTGAAATAGATTTCACTGAGGGGGAAAAAAAGAACCAAACAGCTTCCAACAATGATTAATCTTGTTTACAGATGCGTTGTGTTATGAAGGGCCCCTGTTCGCCGACTCTTTTAAAAATAATAATTTTTATTTAAGCGTTTTCGCTGTGCTGGGTCTTCGCGGCCGTGCCGGCTTCTCTGCAGTTGCAGGGGGTGGAGGCTCCTCTTGCGTTGCAGCGGTGCTTGCGCTTCTCCTCGAGGTGGCTTCTCTTGCTGGAGGCCCCAGCTGGGCATGTGGGCTTCAGGAGCTGCGCCTCCCAGACTCTAGGGCACAGAATCCATCCTTATGGCGCACGGACTCAGCGCCTCTGCAGCACGTGGGATCTTCCCGCACCAGGATCGAACCCGTGTCTACCCCCGAGCCACCAGGGGAGCCCCCTCTTTGCAGATTGTAAGCCCCCTCTCCTTCATCCTTCTCCTCTGCCCCCGGTTTTCCTTCTGTGCGGGGATGGAGGAGGGGAGGCCCGCCCTGTACTGACGGTGGTCAGTGTGGGGAATCCTTACTTTAAGTTCACGTCTCTTCCTAAATTCCTTGCCTCTGCCTGGTTGCCTCCATGAACTGATGTTCTTGGAGGTGCTGAATTCAGAGGGGCCTTGAAGAGTGAGCTGAGTAGTGCTGACTCATGGACAAGTCATGGGATGACTGACTTCAGACTCCTTAAGGTTGGACTCAATGGAGGCATCAGGAAGAGGCTGGGGGTGGAGGGCGGGGTCTGCCGCTGCCCCCTCCTCCCGCCACAGCTTCTCCATGAAGCCCCCAGACTGCATACAGCTTTCCCAACGGCCACCCCTACACTTCCTCCCAAAGACGTCCCAGATGGGTCACCAGGTCACCTGCCCTGGGCTTTACCTGGGTCATGAATTGGTGACAAGGTGAAGGGCAAAGCGAGACCCTTTCCCCTCTGGAGGCTATGGACTTTCTCACACCTTGTCTTCCTAGGGCGGAAGGGTTCTTCTTCCAGGGGGTGTGACACCCTCATCAATGAAACCTGGTCGGCATTGGAATGATCTGGGACACGCGTGATAATGAGTGAAACACGCAGAACCATGTGCTGAGCCTGGATCCCGAAGTGTGCTGCCGGCTCTGTGCCTGGTGGAGGTGAGCCGTGTGTGGACTTTTCCAGAATCGAGGAGGAGGAAGGTCTAAAGATCTACCCCCAAGCTGGTGCCCAGGTCCCCTTGAGAGCAATGGGAGATTCTCACTTAAAAAAAAATATTAGTATTCAGCAATCTGACCCAGTGAGAGGCTGTGGTCCTTGTTCGTGGACTCTGGTCTGGGGACCTCCGAGGTTCTGGTGGGTCAATTAAGCCACCCAAGCTCCCTCGGCAGGCAAGGTGATGGTGAGCAGTGATGGATCGGGCCTCTGGTCTCCACCTGAAACAGGCATCCCTAGGGAGTACCTACAGGGAGAGGAGCCCCGAGAAGGTGTCTGGGGGATGGGAGGGGGGCTCCGGTGCAGGCAAAGTGCTGAAGAAGCGGCATCCGTTCACGGTAGCGCCGTGCCTGCCGTCAGGGGTGGGCGCGCGCGCTCCGGGGTCAAGAATGCTTTGAATAAGAGGCGCCGGGGGTGGACCCGCCCTCCACGGGGCCTGCTGGGCTCTCCAGCGAGGGGGAGACTCCATCCGGGCTGCAGCCCATCCTCAGTTCCGCTCTATTTAGAACACTTTTCTCTTTTTTTTTGGTGGAAAGCAGATTGCAGAGAAGGAAAGCACCCAGCCAGGCGGGGAGGAGTCTGGTTCTGCCCTGGCTTCCAGAACTGGGGGTGGAGGGAGGGAGAGGTCGAGGCCGAGACTCAGGGCAGGAGGCACCAGCCATAGCCCGCCCCCCACCGCCCACCGCGCCATCTCCTCATCCGCACCTTTTGCCTCCAGGCAGGCAGGCAGCCCTTCTCTGGGCAGAGCTTATGGAGGCAAGGTCTCAGAGGGAGACCATTTCCACTCTTACAAGGTGAGATAGGCACGCGGCATTTTATTTTTCCCCCACAATATTTGAATGTATGTCATAGATTGTCCCATGCATTATAAGAAGACAATCACATTCTTGTTACAAAAACCAAAGTCCAAAGGCAAAGAGAAAACCCTTCATGTTGTGCCTTTTTTAAGCATAAGCATTAGCTTCCAAGAAGCCCCCCAAAAGATTATTGGTCAGAGTGTCTAAACTACACTCTGAGGAACATCCTAGAATTTTCTGATTGAATTTATTATTTTTTTAAATTAATTTAATTGGAGGCTAATTACGTTACAATATTGTGGTGGCTTTTGCCATGCACTGACATGAATCAGCCATAGGTATACATGTGCTCCCCACCCTGAATCCCCCTCCCACCTCCCCTCCCATCCCATCCGTCAGGGTCATCCAAGTGCACGAGCCCTGGGCACCCTGTCTCATGCATCGAAACTGGGCACTCGATATTTTAAATCCTGGAATCCCATTGACAGAAAGCCCCGCTGCGGCAAAGACCCGCTTGGGTGAGGGATGCTGCCTGGTGGACTCCATCCCCTGCCCCCTGCCGTGGAGCCCAGCAACGCAGGAGGCTCTGCCCACTGGGCTGCAGCTGGCATCTCCGACATCCCTTCTCTGCTGGATTCTTCTACAGGATGGGCCAGAGTCACTCACCTTCTGGGCCAAGGCAGCTGTGAGATGAACGGCAGCTGTTCCTGGAGAACTTTGAAGCAGCAGTGTTCTGTACCTGCTTGTGCGTGTGTGTGTGTGTGTGTGAGTGTGTGTGTGTGTGTGTGTGTGAGTGTGTGTGAATCGCTTCAGCTGTGTCTGACTCTCTGCAGTCCTATGGACTGTAGCCCACCAGGCTCCTCTGTCCATGAGGTTCTCCAGCCGAGAATACTGGAGGGGGTTGCCGTGCCCATCTCCAGGGGGCCTTCCCAACCCGGGGACTGAACCCACAGTTCAAGTCTCTTAAGTCTCCTGCATTGGCAGGTGGGTTCTTTATGATGAGCGCCACCTGAGAAGCCCTCTATAAGGATTGTCCAGCCCCAAATGTCTATAGTGTCAAGATCGAGAAACTTGAAACTTTTTTTTTAAACCTCTGCTGCCAGATTGAAGGGCTTCCCTGGTAGCTAGCTGGTAAAGAATCCGCCGGCAATGCAGGAAACCCTGGTTTGATTCCTGGGTCAGAAAGAGCCCCTGGAGAAGGGAAAGGCTACCCACTCCAGGATTCTGGCCTGGAGAATTCAGTCCATGGTGACTATACAATCCATGCGGTCGCAGGGTCGGACACGACTGAGCGACTTTCTGCCAGGTTGAAATAAATGTGAACCCTCACCTCCCGGCTCTGCATCGCTTTATTTATCAAAGGGGAGAAAGAAATCTGTTATTTTTTCCAAGTGCATTTCTCCCTGTATCTTATCAAGAACCACCAAGTTCAGCACACCCTTGATTAGTCACTTCCATTAACAGTGTTTATTTTGGGGTTTGTGTTTATTTGTGAATGTGGTTGCCCTCATCCCCCTCTCTTCCTTGTGCTCTTGTGATGCTGGCCAGCTTTCCAGCACAATCTCGTCCACCCGGGTCCCCCAGCCCTGAACCCACTGGGCCAGCTCCTGAGCGGGGAGGGCAACCTCTCTGCCCACCCTCCCTCCTCTCGGGGGCTGGGGCTTCCACTCCTGGAGTTTCTCTTAAAGCCACAATCGGGCAGTTGTCCTCATCCCTCTGATTTCTCGGATACGCTTGAAAATCCTTTTCATTAGTGACTCCGCGGACCAGCCGACCCGTGACAGCGCCAAGCCTTTTTTTCCATTCCCGGCCGTCCGCATTCCGTGAAACCAAGGACGCTCAGTGGTTTCCTCCCCTGAGTCAGAGCAGGGAGATTTCTGACCTGTGGGTCTCTGCTGGGTCTCCGCACCCTTCCCTTCCTCACTGCCGGTGGGTCTCTGGGTTCTACTTAAGTGTTTCTGACTCACGGAGAGCTGATCCCTGCCCCTCCCAAATGACAGAGAAACTTGGGGGCTTATGACTGAGTACCCAGATCTCCAGGGAGTCTCTGAACCGCTTTTGGGGGGGGCTTCCTCTTTGACTGAGCAGCACCCCCACCACCCCTGCTGCTGCTCACCAATTCCAGCAACCACCACGTCCCCCAGGAGGTGACCGACAGAGCCCAAGGAGTCCGTCCCCAATTTGGGGGTGTCTCATTGCTAGTGCTGGACCTAAGCACTGACCCAAAGTTTCAGAGAAAACCATGACACAAGGATGCTTCCCTCCCGGCAGGCAAGCTGCTCAGAGGCCCAGGTACCTCTCCCCTCCCCCATACTCCTTCCTGGGACGTTCATTTGAATCCCACCAGGGAGGTGGCTACTTTGGGGTATTTATTTGTTTAAACATGGGTGGTTCCTCCAGAGGAAGGTGTCGGGTTTCAAGATTGGAGAAAGGGTTGCAAACAGAGAGTGGGTGGTCTGGAGGAGAAGCAGGCCAGGGTGGGGGTCCCAGAGCCCAGCCTTTCTAGATTTGTAGGTGAAACTGCTTAGTGGCTGTGGCCTCTTTCCAGCCCCAGTGATCTTCATTTGTAAGACTTGGGGAGGGGCATGTGTCTGACTTGGGGACAGCCTTTTTGTAGATTGTTGAACAGAGTATTTGGAAATCATGACGATTTAGGGGCAGTCCCTCCTATTAATTTATCCGGAGGGCTTTGATGACTTATCTGAGTGCCTGGGGCGGAGCGGGAGGCTGCAGGCTGAACTGGTTCTAACTGCAGCCCCACCTCTGGGATTCTGAAAGATCTGAAAGAACCAGGGCACCCGTGGAACGGCAGATGTTATGATGTTACGCACTCAGTCGCTCAGTCGCGTCCGACTCTTTGTGACCCCTTAGACTGCAGCCCGCCAGGCTCCTCTATCCACCGACCCAGGGATCGAACCCGTGTCTCCTGTGCCTCCTGCACTGCAGGCAGATTCTTTACCCCCTGAGCCGACAAGGGGCATGGCAGAGCCTCTTGCCTAAAATCTCTTGAGCTGTTGACCGGAATGACCGGCCCTGCCTTCTGTCCCAGGGGCCAGCCTCCCTTACGGATTAAACTGGCAGAAACTGATGCGTTTGGGGGATTCCTATCAGCCCTGAACAAGAGTTTGGAGTTTTGTATTCGGCAAGTAACAGTCAAAGAAAACAAAACCGAGATGGAAGGAAACCCAGAGGTGTGCGAGATCACTGCTCTCTGGTCCAAGGCTCTCCAAAACCTGGAAGTGACACAAGATAGCGTCTTATCTCCAAGCCTCTTCCACAGCTTCTCCGCTAGGAACTGCAAAGCGAACAGGAAGCCCCGCCACCACTCTGCACAAACGCGCTGCTGAAAAGAGGCGGGGTTTTGCCTGGGGGGAAGCACCAGGTGAGGTTTCCGAGACACAGGTGTGTCCAGTGAATAACACCGTTACATACGAGAGATCTGGTGGAGGTAATAGAGAGGGACTGTCTTCTGCTGTTCTAACACGGGGAAGAGGAGACGGAATTCACAGGGCCATGTGGAATTATGGCTTCCCTGGTGGCGCAGACGGAAAGGAGTCTGCCTGCAGTGCCAGAGACCCAGCTTCAGTTTCTGGACTGGGGAGATCTCCTGGAGAAGGGAATGGCAACCCACTCCAGTGTTCTTGCCTGGAGAATCCCACGGACAGAGGAGCCTGGCGGGCTACAGTCCATGGGCTTAGGTCAAACAACAGAAATTATCTCTAATACTGCAAGTGATGGCACGCAAAGAGGCTAAAACATCCCCCCTTTTTTTAACATTTGAAGGGAGAAGAATGCTATTTACCGAGTCTTTCTGAATAGATAAAAAGACGGTCCCTAGATGAATAGCCTTATGTTCAGAATTAGTGATGTAATGTGCATTCTGAAATATTTAAGGCTGAAGGGTCCTGAGGTCTGCACTTTACCTTGTTGCTGGTTAGTCGCTTCAGTCATGTCTGACTCTTTGCAACCCCATGGACTGTAGCCCACCAGGCTCCTATGACTATGGGATTCTCCCCGGCAAGAATACTGGAGNGGGGGTCCCAGAGCCCAGCCTTTCTAGATTTGTAGGTGAAACTGCTTAGTGGCTGTGGCCTCTTTCCAGCCCCAGTGATCTTCATTTGTAAGACTTGGGGAGGGGCATGTGTCTGACTTGGGGACAGCCTTTTTGTAGATTGTTGAACAGAGTATTTGGAAATCATGACGATTTAGGGGCAGTCCCTCCTATTAATTTATCCGGAGGGCTTTGATGACTTATCTGAGTGCCTGGGGAGGAGCGGGAGGCTGCAGGCTGAACTGGTTCTAACTGCAGCCCCACCTCTGGGATTCTGAAAGATCTGAAAGAACCAGGGCACCCGTGGAACGGCAGATGTTATGTTGTTACGCAGAGTCGCTCAGTCGCGTCCGACTCTTTGTGACCCCTTAGACTGCAGCCCGCCAGGCTCCTCTATCCACCGACCCAGGGATCGAACCCGTGTCTCCTGTGCCTCCTGCACTGCAGGCAGATTCTTTACCCCCTGAGCCGACAAGGGGCATGGCAGAGCCTCTTGCCTAAAATCTCTTGAGCTGTTGACCGGAATGACCGGCCCTGCCTTCTGTCCTAGGGGCCAGCCTCCCTTACGGATTAAACTGGCAGAAACTGATGCGTTTGGGGGATTCCTATCAGCCCTGAACAAGAGTTTGGAGTTTTGTATTCGGCAAGTAACAGTCAAAGAAAACAAAACCGAGATGGAAGGAAACCCAGAGGTGTGCGAGATCACTGCTCTCTGGTCCAAGGCTCTCCAAAACCTGGAAGTGACACAAGATAGCGTCTTATCTCCAAGCCTCTTCCACAGCTTCTCCGCTAGGAACTGCAAAGCGAACAGGAAGCCCCGCCACCACTCTGCACAAACGCGCTGCTGAAAAGAGGCGGGGTTTTGCCTGGGGGGAAGCACCAGGTGAGGTTTCCGAGACACAGGTGTGTCCAGTGAATAACACCGTTACATACGAGAGATCTGGTGGAGGTAATAGAGAGGGACTGTCTTCTGCTGTTCTAACACGGGGAAGAGGAGACGGAATTCACAGGGCCATGTGGAATTATGGCTTCCCTGGTGGCGCAGACGGAAAGGAGTCTGCCTGCAGTGCCGGAGACCCAGCTTCAGTTTCTGGACTGGGGAGATCTCCTGGAGAAGGGAATGGCAACCCACTCCAGTGTTCTTGCCTGGAGAATCCCACGGACAGAGGAGCCTGGCAGGCTACAGTCCATGGGCTTAGGTCAAACAACAGAAATTATCTCTAATACTGCAAGTGATGGCACGCAAAGAGGCTAAAACATCCCCCCTTTTTTTAACATTTGAAGGGAGAAGAATGCTATTTACCGAGTCTTTCTGAATAGATAAAAAGACGGTCCCTAGATGAATAGCCTTATGTTCAGAATTAGTGATGTAATGTGCATTCTGAAATATTTAAGGCTGAAGGGTCCTGAGGTCTGCACTTTACCTTGTTGCTGGTTAGTCGCTTCAGTCATGTCTGACTCTTTGCAACCCCATGGACTGTAGCCCACCAGGCTCCTATGACTATGGGATTCTCCCCGGCAAGAATACTGGAGCGGGTAGCCATTTCTTCCTCCAGGGGATCTTCCTGACCCAAGGACTGAACACAGGCCTCCTGTTTTGGCAGGTGGGTTCTTTAGCAGTGAACCACCAGGGAAGCCCATTTTACCTTGACGTGTGTTTAAAAGATAAGATGGGTTGATGGATGGATAAATGCATAGATATGTGATGAAACATAGTGGAATCCTGACAATCACAGTGTCTAGGTGGGTATGCGGAAGACTTTCAAGTAAAATATTGGGGGAAAGTACCAAACCCTGGGCCACCCATGGTGATTCAAATTCAGTGAGTTGCTGATGAGGTCTAGGAATGTTTTGGGCTTTTCAAGGGATTCTGACAATGAGCCAGGTTTGTTGGGGCCCCTGTGGAAGGGATTGGTTTTCATCAAACTTGGATGCACACCAGAATCCCCTGGAGATTCTGTCCAAATGCCGAGTCTGACCCAGCAGGTCTGGGGGTGGGGGCCTAAGCATCTGCATTTCTCACGGACTCCCAGGTGACGCTGATTCTGGCCATGCATGGACTACACCTGGACAGGAAGGATGAGCAGACTCGCCCGGGATCTTTGCTTCTGGGTAGTCTGGTGGGGCTCAGCATGGGCTTCACTCTGGAGTTGTCTGGGGAGCTTTAACAGCAACTGATGCCTGGGTGCAGTCTCACACCCAAGGGTTCTGGTTTCACTGGCCTGGGCGGCAGCGCGCACAGTGAGATGTGAAGGCTCCTTGGACACTTCTAATGTGCAGCCACTGGTTTCACATCAGTGAAACCTTCCTTTCACGAAGGGAAGACATGGAATATTAAATTTCAGGAAATGAACCTCTGCACAGAAGGACGCTGTGATGACTGACACCACGTGTGCAGCAGAGGCTTTTCCAACCATGAAAGACTTTGAACCCACCAATCCCCTTTCCACATAATGAGAATGACTGAGAGCCAGCGGTGAGCATCAGGTGATTTTTGCTGTTCATGTCATCAATGGTACCAATCAGGCAGGCATTAATATCCTATTTTGTTTACTTAATTTTTTAAAAGATTTTTTAAATGTGAACTATTTTCAAAGTCTTTATTGAATTCGCGACAGCGTTGCTTCTGCTTCTTCTTTTTTTAACGTTTGGTTTTATTGACCCCAAGGCATGTGAAATTTTAGCTCCCCAACCAGGGATCGAACCTGCACTCCCCTGCATTGGAAGGCAAAGTCTTAACTACTGGACCCCTAGGGAAGTCCCAGTATCTTTTTACAGGTGGGGAGATTGAGTTTGATTGAGTTCAGTGACTGGCCCAAGGTAGCTCAGCTAATACAGTAAGTCTTGGGCAGACATATGAACTAGGTCAAAGTTTCTTCTACTTCAAAGGTCATACTCCTCAACAGTCATGTCACCCTGGCCTTCATGATCTGTGCCAAGAAGCTGGTAAGCTGTAGCCCGTGGGTGGGCCACATCTGGCCAGCTGCCTGGTTTTATAAATAAAGTTTTATTGGAAAACAGCCCTGCCCCTTCACCTGTGGATTGCCTGCATCGGCTTTTATGATGTCACGTTGGAGTTCAGCGTTTGCAACAGAGACCCAGAGGCCTACCAAGCCAAAACTGTTTACTCTCCCGTCCTTGACAAAGAAGAGTTGAATGACCTTCGACGGATTGATGAGGCAGCTGGCACAGAGCTGGGACACAGTCCTGGCTGTGATCTGAGCAGAAGGACCAGCCCATGGAGGATGAACCGCAGCTCACGGTCCCTGAAGCTCCTTTGGCTGCTGACTCTTTTTTTTTTTATGTCTTTATTTATTTTTGGTTGCACTGGGTCTTTGTCGCTGTACTTTATCTGCTTGTGGTGGAGGGGTCTTCATTGTGGTGCATGGGCATCTTGTTGCAATGCCTTCTCTCGTTTCAAATCATGGGCTCTAGGGCACTTGGACTTCAGCAGCTACAGTGCGTAGACTCAGTCACTGCGACTCATGGGCTCTCAGCACAGGCTCTAACGGTTATGGTGCCCGGGCTTAGTCATTCTGCAAAATGTGGCTTCCTCCTGGAGCAGGGTTCGAACCCGTCTCCTTCATTGGCAGGCGGATTCTTTGCCACTGAGCCACCAGAAGGCCCCCTTACTGACACTTCACTTCCACGTTGTGACCTGCATTTCATTGCAAGGGTTACAACTTGCTTCCTTGGAGCAGATTTTATTTTGATGCCAAAATTTCTGATCTGCTTTCTTCAGAACAGGCGGTCTTGCTCCCAAAGCTAGGGCTGTCATGGGGCTCTCTGCAGGCAGAGTGGGGCGAGGGAGGCCAGCTGGCAGCTACCTTCCCCTGCAACACCCTGGGAAGCTTGCGTGGAAAAGCCCAGAGCCCCCTTGCTCCTGAGGGCCAGCAGAGGCTTCACTCCCATCCCGCCAGCCAGCCATCCACCCAGAAACCCTTTCAAGCAGCGAGGAAGGAAGAGAAGGGAAATACCAATCAATCCATCAAAACCCCTCCCTCCAGTGGCTTCTAGGCCTGAGCATCCTTGACCCCGGGGGCCCAGGGCCCGGCAAGCAGGGGAAGTGCATTTGGTAATGACTCTAGACTTCCTGTTTGGTTCCTGTCGGGGCTGAGATATGCATGCTCCTAGCCTATATGTAATCATAAGCATTCTTTCTTTTCTCCCAGGTTTTTTTTCCTTTACTATTTTTCTTCCTCTGGAGCTCCTTCGCATTTTTTTCATTGTTCATTGGTAGAAGGAGGGCCTCCTTTGGAAAAATTGGTGGAAAAGGAGAGGTGAGGGGCAGGAAGAGGGCAGGATACCCTGCCTGGATTTTGGGGCGTTGGCCCGGGTACCACATACACTGTGTCTGCCCTGGGACAGACACAGTGGGAAAGCTGTAAAGAATCTGGGTATGCAAACGTTTGGTGGTGGTTCCTTAGTTCCTAAGTTGTGTCCGACTCTTGCGACCCCATGGACTGTAGCCCGCCAGGCTTCTCTGTCCATGGGGTTCTCCAGGCAAGAATGCTGGAGCGGGTTGCCATTTCCTTCTCCAGGGGATCTTCCCGACCCAGGGATTGAACCCAGGTCTGCATTGCAAGCAGATTCTTTACCAACTGAGCTACAAGGGAAGCCCTCAGTTCAGTTCAGTTCAGTCGCTCAGTCGTGTCTGACTCTTTGCGACCCCATGAATCGCAGCACGCCAGGCCTCCCTGTTCATCACCATCTCCTGGAGTTCACTCAGACTCACGTCCATCAAGTCCGTGATGCCACCCAGCCCTACACAAACATTTATTTAGTGCTCATTGTTGTGCATGGGATTGAGGCTTCCTTGTTGGCTCAGCCGGTGAAGAATCCACCTGCCAATGCAGGAGACACAGGAGACATGGGTTCAATCCCTGGGTCAGGAAGATCCCTTGGAAAAAGAAGTGGCAACCCACTCCAGTATTCCTGCCTCAGAAATCCCAAGGATGGAGGAGCCTGGCAGGCTACAGTCCATGACGTCACAAAGAGTCGGACACAACTGACCGACTAAGCACAGTTCCGTGTGCATGGGATCCTAAGACACGCAGAGAAGTCGCCTCTTATCCTGTAAGAGTTCAGAGATGAGAAGGAGAGGGAGGAAAGGGAGAGTTCAAAGTGCTTTGATGATCACGATGGCAGAAGCAGGCAGGACTGGGGCTTCCCTGGTGTCCGGAGGTTAAGACTTCCGCTTCCAGTGCGGGAGACGCAGGTTTGATCCCTGGTCTGGGAGCTGATAATCCCTTGTGTCTCAAGGCCAAAAAAGCCCCAAACAGAAACAATACTGTGGCAAATTCCACAAAGACTTTAAAAGTGGCCCACATCAGGGAAATCCTGAAACAGAGGTAGGGTGGAGACGGCGCTGTATGGGGGAGGAGTCGTGGACCCTTCAGCTCAATTCTCTCTTCCAAACAAGACTGAGCCTTAGTCTCAGAGATGGGGTGTGATGTGCCTCTCACCAAATACCAGTCAGAACTAATGGAACCCAGTGTCGCTGGCGAGCCCTTGGCACCACTGCTGGGCATCACAGGGCAGGTGGGCCATTTGTTGCTCCCCATGTACCAGCCTTAGTCCAGGGGGCTGAGGGGCTGGGGACCTCAGAGGTGATCGCCCTTCTTTCCATTAAATCAGGACTCTGATCCCTCTGTCAGGAGGAAAGGGGAGTCCTCCCTTTCCAGCACCTCCTGACGTCCTCCCTGCTGGCGGTCCTGGCCCTGGCCGTGGCCTCACCATGAAGGGGACAGGATGTGTTGCCAGCTGGGCCCCTTCTCCTCCGCATCTTGGCCAGACGTGAGTGCAGCTCAGGAGCCCGGCTGTGGCCACAGGGCTTCGGGGGCCCCTGAGCGCACCAGGTGGATGGAGAGGAGGCGGGGACGTGGGGTCCTCGGTGCCACCTGTGGGGCCCAGCTGGCCCCTGCTGCTGGAGTGCTGGGCCGGGCGCTGGTTTCGGTGGCCCCGGGGGGGGCCGGCAGCCAGGACTGCAGCATGGCCTGCCCTGTGGGAACCCCCGTCCCTTCTGCAAACCCCTCACGAAGCCAAGCTGCCGGCACCAGTCAGCCGGGCCTCTGGGTTGTCAAGGGTGGGCGTGGGCAGAGAGGGGATCGGGACCCCTGTGTCCTCTTCCCCCACCCACCATTTCCCTTCTTCCCCTTCTTCCCCATTGTTCCAAGAGCTAAGTGGAAAAAAAAATCGTGGGCAATATGGCGATATGGGCGCTTTCGATTTGCGTGTGAACTCCCCACCTGGCCTCTTTTTGGAGTTGCTAAAACCTGGGCTGTCTCTGAACTCTCTGAACTGAGGGGAGGGCAGAAAAATAGAGCGCTTGTGTGATGAAACTCTAGCGCTGGCTAGGAAATCCCACCGGCTGGAGAGGGCTCCTGGGAGCCTTTTGAACACCCATCTCCCCAGGACCAGGACAGCACTTTCCCAGCCAAAGGGCTGGCGGCTGTCAAAGCACGAGGAGCCCCGGTACAGGTGTGCCTAGCCTCGCCCTGGCAAGAGGGCAGCAATGCTGGGCAAAAGAATCTTCCAGAAGTGCCAGGGGTTCGCCCAGAGATAGAAGCCTCTCAGCACGTAAGGGACTGCTCATCGCTTTCTAATCCACCAGTTTAGTCTCTCTGAGTTTTCCATCTACAGAATCCTCTTCCCCGCCCCAGCTCTGTAGAGAGAGGAACGCTGCCTTTTCTCATTTTTCCAGGTGAACATTCCTTTTGAAATATAATAATTATCCCCCATGTATCTCCTTGGAAAATGCATATGCATATGTGCACATATACATTTGTGTATGCACATATACGTACTTTTGTGTTCATATAAACAGTGCATAAAGAATTTTAGACTGAGCGAAGACCCAGCATAGCAATAGTACCAGGGCCCCTAAGACACACAGCTTGTGCCTGGAGGGGTGGACAGTCCTCCAGTTTGCCGGGGACTGTCTTGATTTTAAAATGGAAAATTCTGTGTCCCCAGAGGCCCCTGTTGCTGCTGCTCAGTCGCTCAGTTGTGTCTGGCTCTTTGCGACCCCGTGGACTGCAGCTCACCAGGCTCCTCTGTCCATGGGATTCTCCAGGCAAGAATATTGGAGTGGGCTGCCATTTCCTTCTCCAGGGGATCTTCCTGACCCAGGGATGGAACTCGTGGATTCTTTTCTGCTAAGCCACTTGGGAAGCCCCCCCACAACAGATCCCCTAAGACTGGGGCAAATTGGGAAGGCTGGTTGTGACAGAGCCAGGCATTCGGAGTCTATTATCACAAATCCTCATGAAGACACCGTCAGTTAGATGTTGTTTTTGCAGAGAAGGAAAGTGAGCTGGAGATGCTGATGGAGTTGCCAAGTTCACAGCCCAAGTCTCTGGCTGAGGTCAACGCTGTGCCATGCGTTTTATGCAGGAGCGCCGTGGATGGTGTGGATACAAATGTGAGGATGGGAGTGATCTCCTTTGCGAGGGAAGGAGGGGCCGGGGAGGACTGTGCTCTGAGAGGGGTCTCCTGCCTGTCTCTTCAGCAACTTGAGAGTCTCCGGCCTAAGTGCCTGAGGAGGACGAGCACTGACCTGGAGCAGGTCACCCTTCAAGATGGAAGGGAACCACCTCCCTGCGCCCNGGTCCTGGCCCTGGCCGTGGCCTCACCATGAAGGGGACAGGATGTGTTGCCAGCTGGGCCCCTTCTCCTCCGCATCTTGGCCAGACGTGAGTGCAGCTCAGGAGCCCGGCTGTGGCCACAGGGCTTCGGGGGCCCCTGAGCGCACCAGGTGGATGGAGAGGAGGCGGGGACGTGGGGTCCTCGGTGCCGCCTGTGGGGCCCAGCTGGCCCCTGCTGCTGGAGCGCTGGGCCGGGCGCTGGTTTCGGTGGCCCCGGGGGGTGACCGGCAGCCAGGACTGCAGCGTGGCCTGCCCTGTGGGAACCCCCGTCCCTTCTGCAAACCCCTCACGAAGCCAAGCTGCCGGCACCAGTCAGCCGGGCCTCTGGGTTGTCAAGGGTGGGCGTGGGCAGAGAGGGGATCGGGACCCCTGTGTCCTCTTCCCCCACCCACCATTTCCCTTCTTCCCCTTCTTCCCCATTGTTCCAAGAGCTAAGTGGAAAAAAAAATCGTGGGCAATATGGCGATATGGGCGCTTTCGATTTGCGTGTGAACTCCCCACCTGGCCTCTTTTTGGAGTTGCTAAAACCTGGGCTGTCTCTGAACTCTCTGAACTGAGGGGAGGGCAGAAAAATAGAGCGCTTGTGTGATGAAACTCTAGCGCTGGCTAGGAAATCCCACCGGCTGGAGAGGGCTCCTGGGAGCCTTTTGAACACCCATCTCCCCAGGACCAGGACAGCACTTTCCCAGCCAAAGGGCTGGCGGCTGTCAAAGCACGAGGAGCCCCGGTACAGGTGTGCCTAGCCTCGCCCTGGCAAGAGGGCAGCAATGCTGGGCAAAAGAATCTTCCAGAAGTGCCAGGGGTTCGCCCAGAGATAGAAGCCTCTCAGCACGTAAGGGACTGCTCATCGCTTTCTAATCCACCAGTTTAGTCTCTCTGAGTTTTCCATCTACAGAATCCTCTTCCCCGCCCCAGCTCTGTAGAGAGAGGAACGCTGCCTTTTCTCATTTTTCCAGGTGAACATTCCTTTTGAAATATAATAATTATCCCCCATGTATCTCCTTGGAAAATGCATATGCATATGTGCACATATACATTTGTGTATGCACATATACGTACTTTTGTGTTCATATAAACAGTGCATAAAGAATTTTAGACTGAGCGAAGACCCAGCATAGCAATAGTACCAGGGCCCCTAAGACACACAGCTTGTGCCTGGAGGGGTGGACAGTCCTCCAGTTTGCCGGGGACTGTCTTGATTTTAAAATGGAAAATTCTGTGTCCCCAGAGGCCCCTGTTGCTGCTGCTCAGTCGCTCAGTTGTGTCTGGCTCTTTGCGACCCCGTGGACTGCAGCTCACCAGGCTCCTCTGTCCATGGGATTCTCCAGGCAAGAATATTGGAGTGGGCTGCCATTTCCTTCTCCAGGGGATCTTCCTGACCCAGGGATGGAACTCGTGGATTCTTTTCTGCTAAGCCACTTGGGAAGCCCCCCCACAACAGATCCCCTAAGACTGGGGCAAATTGGGAAGGCTGGTTGTGACAGAGCCAGGCATTCGGAGTCTATTATCACAAATCCTCATGAAGACACCGTCAGTTAGATGTTGTTTTTGCAGAGAAGGAAAGTGAGCTGGAGATGCTGATGGAGTTGCCAAGTTCACAGCCCAAGTCTCTGGCTGAGGTCAACGCTGTGCCATGCGTTTTATGCAGGAGCGCCGTGGATGGTGTGGATACAAATGTGAGGATGGGAGTGATCTCCTTTGCGAGGGAAGGAGGGGCCGGGGAGGACTGTGCTCTGAGAGGGGTCTCCTGCCTGTCTCTTCAGCAACTTGAGAGTCTCCGGCCTAAGTGCCTGAGGAGGACGAGCACTGACCTGGAGCAGGTCACCCTTCAAGATGGAAGGGAACCACCTCCCTGCGCCCGAACCCCCTCTGCCTGGGCTAGCGTTGTTAGCCGTTTCCCTGCAGCCCGAGTCCACCCAGGGAGCATCACAGGAAGGAGGCCAGAGAGGATGAGGATTTGCTGACTCTGTCTGCATCTCCCCACCCCCCCTTCTCCTC
>SJYW01057212.1:166712-197757 GCA_006410735.1 Raphicerus campestris
CCCGTAAGGAACCAGCTCACCCTGACCTCAGAGAGCGAGCGACCCCCCTGCAGCCCAACCCCTGGACATTACCCTGCCAGCTCACCCCGACCTCAGAGAGCGAGTAACCCCCCCCTGCAGCCCGGCCCCTGGACACTGCCCTGCCCTCACCCCGTGTAAGGAACCAGCTCACCCCGACCTCAGAGGGTGAGTGACCCCCCTGCAGCCCAGCCCCTGGACACTGCCCTGCCCTCACCCCCTGTAAGGAACCAGGTCACCCTGACCTCAGAGAGCGAGTGAGGGAACCTGTTAGCTGCTCTCCTCCCCTCCTGCTGCAGCAGGGCCCCAGATGGCCTTGCCTGAATTTCTAGTCTGGCCTCTGATATATCTCTATTGGTTGTGGAGGGGAAAGAATGCTTGCGGGTGAGACTGTGCTCCCCTGTCCTTCACGCGTGTGCTCCCCTCGCTCACCACTGCGTTCCAGCCATGGTCCCCCCTTTCTCTCCCTCTGACACGCTTCTTCCTCCCACATCGCCTGGCCTCCCTTCCCTGACCCCCTGAGCATGGCTGGCTGCTCCCCGTCTCATCTCTACCATCACCTCCTCAGGGAAGGTGGTGCGCCTGTCACAGCGCCCCCCTTGTCCTATGCTGCCAAGTCAAGCCCTGTCCTCCTGCCTGGTTCTGTCCACAGCGCAGATCCTGACCTGCAATCCCCCTGATTTGCATGTACCTCAAGTAGGAGACAGGTTCTCCAGGAAGCAGATGCTGCGATGAGGGTAACCCCGAGGGAAGGAAGCAGAAGCAACAGCCTTGGGCAGGAGGGATCACTGCTGTGTGAGGGTCTAAGAAGTCTCTGCAGTCCGTGCTAGGCTCCAGAGCAGAGGCCGCCCGTTGGAGGAACCCTGGCGGTGGCTGCGGTTTGGTCCTTGCCCATCGCCCTGCTCAGCCGTTGACCAGCACTGCCCCAGGAAAAGCGTGACCTCAGCTTGAAATCTGAAGAGGCCCTTCAAGACTGGTGGCTGAGGCTTCCTTCTCGGCCAAGCAGAGAGTCTTTCCTCAAAGGGGGACCTGGGCGGCTCGTCTCTGGGTTTGCCCTACGGGCCGGGCCACCACGTGCTTTCCCTAGGAGCAAGGATCGCGTAGATCTTCCTGCTGCTGGGTCCCGTTTCCTAACGGAGTGTCACGGGTGCCCCGACAGTATCGTGGAAAGACACATGTGTGTTTCGGGGAAGAAGGACATGAAAGTGTAAGGCGCTCAGTCGTGTCTCACCCTTTGGGCCCTATGGCTCCTCTGTCCATGGGATTCTCCAGGCAAGAACACTGGCTGAGCTGCCATCCTCTTTACCAGGGGATCTTCTCAACCCAGGGATCAAACCCAGGTGCCCCACATTGCAGGCAGCTTCTTTACTATCTGAACCACCAGGGAACCAAAAATCTCCTTGGGGAAGGAGAGGTGGAGCACTGTTGTCCAAAATGTCTCAAAATAATTTTTCACCCTGTGGTACTTCCAAGGTTGTTTTTTTTTCCATTTATTTCATCACTTCAGTCTTGTCCGGCTCGTTCCAACCCCATGAACTGTAGCCCTCCAGGCTCATCAGGCCATGGGATTCTCCAGGCAAGAATACTGGAGTAGGTTGCCATGGTCTCCTCCACGGGATATCTTCCTGACCCAGGGACCGAGCCCCCATCTCCTGTGTCTCCTACATTGCAGGCAGATTCTTTACCTGCTGGTCACTGGGGACCAGGCCCCATTCATTTGTAGTTTTGTTTTTTTAAGGCCACCCCTGTGGCATGTAGGATCTTAGGTCCCTGACCAGGGATTGAACCCACACGCCGTGTGTTGGATGCATCGAGTCTTAACCACTGGCCTGCCAGAGAAGTCTCGCTTCCAAGATTTTAAAAGGTGAAAACATCCCCACAGTGGGGTGTCCTGTCACTGCCTCCTGTGGGTTGGCTGGGTGACAACTCTGGAGCCTGCTGTGTCAGTTGGAGGGGTGGGGCAGGCAGGTTCATGAGGGGGAAACAGCAGCCCAGGGGATCTTGGAGGAAAAGGAAAACAGAGCTTCCAGGTGGGCCAAAGGCACATTCCAGGGGCCGTGGGTGCCTGTCAGACCGGAATGGTTGTGGGTCTGGCAGAGCCCAGCACCTTGGGTGGCCAAACAAACCTCAGATACGGTGTTCCCAGAGCCCGGGTGGGTGGCGGGGAGCGTCCTTTCCTGGTTGAGCCTCCCTCCTGCTGTGGCATTCTCCTCCGCCAGGGATTCGGGCTGGGATGGGCTCGTCCTGGGAGCTGCTGTCCGTCTACGGGTGTCCGGAAGCCCAGGATTCCTGGGGAGCTGGCCCCACAGGGCAGCCCCCTGTCCAGAGGCAGCATGCATGCACGCGAGGGAATCTTCCTGGGTGGCAGAGATGCCCATGGGGCAGGTGCCTGGAGGCTTTTGGAACAAAGAGGGCATGGAGTAAGCTCTGTGTGCTGAGAGGAGAGAGAGGGCAGGTGTGACTCTCCTTTTACAAGCTCAGGAATCCCAGAACTCCAGCTCGGTTCTCTTATAACTCCACCAGGGCATCTCAAGGTCCCCCAGCCCTTACCCTTTGGAGTCACATCAGATTTCAGAGGCTGGGGCAAGGGGCCTTGGGGGCTGGGAGGTGTGGTGTGTCTGTATCATTTGTCTACACCAGATTCCCCGGAGAACTCCAACAACATCCATCCTGGTCATCCATCCACCCTGATCACTGTGTCTCTGGTTCCCACCCAGAGACCCTCCAGGGCTACACGCTTCCAGTTCCTGCTCCGAGACTCCAGGCAGCCCTCCTCACGTGGTTCCCAGGACCCTGCCTCCCTGTGCTTGGCGTCTGCTCCCTCGCTTCTCCTAGCACAGGGAAGGCCCTCTCCCAGTGGGGAGCACATGCCTGTCGTATTTGCTGTACCTTTCCAAAGCCTTCTTTGAAACTCAAGAACAAGAGTTGCTTGCTTGCTGAGTTCTTGCCGTATTGCCCGTTCTCTAAGGCAGTAGGTTCAGTGAAAGTGAAACTGTTAGATGCTCAGTCGTGTCCGACGCTTTGCAACCCTCTGACTGTAGCCAGGCCTTCCTCTGAGGGATCCTCCCGACCCAGGGATCGAACCCAGGTCTCCTGCATTGAAGAAGATTCTTTACCATCTGAGCCACCAGGGAAGCCCATGACCAGCTACTGTTTGCTCCCTTTTTTTTTTTTCCCTATGAAGTCCATGGATGAGAGGGCCGTTCTCATCACTGCGGTCCTGAATATTTAATGCTGAGAATACACAGGACATTCAAGCAACACTTGAAAACAAAGANGGTCCTGAATATTTAATGCTGAGAATACACAGGACATTCAAACAACACCTGAAAACAAAAATCAAGTCAACACAGGGGAAGAATTACTCGGACCACTGTACCCATTCTTTCTCAGCTCTAATACCTGGGAAGATGGGTGACTGAGCACCTCATCTTGGCTCAGACCTAACACAGTGTGACTCAGTCTCCAGCCATGCCCTGCATTGCTGGGGACTTATTTCATACCTGCGAGCCCTCGCCGGTAGGACGAGTTTCCTTTTTCAGTATCAATTTCTTCAGCTGATTGGCTCCGCTCCACGTCTCATTGTTCTGGGTGTCTACCCAGGAGAAGTGCAACACTTTAGAAGGAAATGCACGGTAAAATGCTTGCCTTTGAGTGAACTCACCATATACTGAGACTGAAAGTCTGTAGGAAGGAGAGTGGGGAGGGATTTTTTTTAAGCCATTATGATCACAGCTTCTTCGGAACTTAAAGCTGGGCTGTGCGTCCTTCTAAGTTAGATGATGTCTCAGCTTTTGTGGGCTCTCGGTTCAGTGTTAGTCTGCTAGTCACTCAGTTGCGTCTGACTCTTTGCAACCCTGTGAACTGTAGCCCACCAGGCTCCTCTGTCCATGGAATTCTCCGGGGAACAATACCGAAGTGGATAGCTGTTTCCTTCTCCAGGGGATCTTCCCGACCCGGGGACCAAACCCAGGTCTCCTGCGTTGCAGGCAGATTCTTTACTATCTGAGCCACCAGGGAAGCCCAAGGTCACTGCCAAGAGCCCTATATGTTCTGGAGACAAAGGATGCTGGAATTTCAAAGGAATGTCTGTCTTTGTGAGAGTGGAGAGCACAGAACCTTAAGCCCGGAAGGGCAGGGCCGAACCACAGTGTGGTCACTTGTATACGGACCCATCCTCCTGTTTCGATGGTACCAGGGGCAGATTAATATGCATTGCACATTGCATTCCTTGCACACGCATCTCTGGTTGAGAAATGAGGATTCTTAGCAGCCTTCCTTGGAATCGAACTGTCTTTATTTTGACTCGGAGGGTTGGGGGCTGACCAGGGCATAGAGGCAAAAGGGGGCATTGAACTAGGTGAAGATCTCCATCGCCTGTTTCTGCCTTTACCGGGTGACCTGACTCTTGTCCGGAAGTGATGAATCAGTAATTCCATCTGTGGATTCAGCAGTCTGGCTTTTACCTCCTGTCGCCGGGCCGCTCCGGTGGGGAGCACGGGCAGGGAGGGCTCAGGGTTGGTCTACTTTGTCAAAGCTGTTTCGCCTTCTCTGTCCCAAGTAGAAGAGGCAGCTATTGTTTAATCAGTAAGCCCCACTCTGTTGTGACCCCATGGACTGTAGCCGACCATGTTCCTCTGTCCATGGGATTTCCCAGGCAAGAATAGTAGGGCGGGTTTTCATTTCCTTCTCCAGAGAATTTTCCTGACCAGGGATTCAACTCACGTCTCATGCACTGGCAGGCAGATTCTTTACCACTGAGCCACCTGGGACTACCCAGAAGAGGCAACAGTTGGNAGCCCCACTCTGTTGTGACCCCATGGACTGTAGCCGACCATGTTCCTCTGTCCATGGGATTTCCCAGGCAAGAATACTAGGGCGGGTTTTCATTTCCTTCTCCAGAGAATTTTCCTGACCAGGGATTCAACTTGCGTCTCATGCACTGGCAGGCAGATTCTTTACCACTGAGCCACCTGGGACTACCCAGAAGAGGCAACAATTTGCTGGAGATCCACACAGATGCATGGCCTACCCTAGTTCATCTGTGTGGGTTGCTTCCTTACTGCCAGTGAGCGACAGTTGTCCCTAATAGTTACGAACCATAAAAAGGGAGTCAAGGCTCAGACGGAAGTCTGGACTCACAGTCGTGGAAGTCAGAGCTGGAAGGCATCTCGGAAATAATTAGGTCCACATTTTCATCTGACAGATCAAGAAATTAGGGAGCCCAGACTGGGGTGTGGGGGTGCCCGAGGGCACAGAACCAGTTAGTGACAGAGCAGAAAGTAAAGGAAAAACGAATTGATAATCTTCACCCAAACGGACACGTGATGCCCAAGCTAAAAATCTAACTGAGAATTTATGGGTCTTCCCTCATTAGAACAGACAACCATGCCTGTGGGTTTCTCCTGTTCACGCTCTCCTGCCCTTCCCCNTATGGGTCTTCCCTCATTAGAACAGACAACCATGCCTGTGGGCATCTCGGAAATAATTAGGTCCACATTTTCATCTGACAGATCAAGAAATTAGGGAGCCCAGACTGGGGTGTGTGGGGTGTCTTCACCCAAACGGACACGTGACGCCCAAGCTAAAAATCGAACTGAGATTTTATGGGTCTTCCCTCATTAGAACAGACAACCATGCCTGTGGGTTTCTCCTGTTCGCGCTCTCCTGCCCTTCCGCACTTGTGCCCCAGGACTAACTGTGCTAACACCTACCATCCTGTATCTGTTGTCCTTGTTCAGCCACTCAGTCGTGTCCAACTCTTTGTGACCCATGGATTGCAGCACACCAGGCTTCCCCGTCCTTCACCATCTCCTGGAGCTTGCTCAAACTCATGTCCATCGAGTCAGTGATGCCATCCAACCATCTCATCCTCTGCCAACCCCTTCTCCTCCTGCCCTCAGTCTTTCCCAGCATCAGGGTCTTTTCCAGTGAGTTGACTCTTCACATCAGGTGGCCAAAGTATTGGAACTTCAACTTCAGCATCAGTCCTTCCAGTGAATATTCAGGACCGATCTCCTTTAGGATGGACTGGATTGATCTCTGCGGCCCGAGGGACTCTCACGTCTTCTCCAGTACCACAGTCCAATGTCTAAACTGCATTGCCAGCCTCTCTGCCCCCTGGCTCCCAGGTGGCTCTGGACCACGGTGGGTTTTGGTGCAAGACAGCTGAGATGAAGGAGGGTAGAGCTGGGGTGGTCTCAGCCCCTCCCCATTCTGTCCCCCTGTGTCCACTGACAGCCGCTGGGCCCCTCTGGATGGTGCCCCCCTCAGCACTTTCTGCACCTGCCCACACCTTGTAAACTGATCCCTTTACTAAGTGGCCTTCAGTTACCTCATTTGAGTGTGTCGGTGGATTTCCTGCCAAGACCCCGAGTGACACATAACTGAAGGCTAAAGGGAAGAATTTAAATATTGCAACGGCATTCACTGAACGCTGCTTTCGCATTCCTTAGGGGTAAGCTAAGCTTTGGAGACTCTGGGGAGCAGAGAAGACGGACAAATGAAAGGGGAAGGTCCAAACTTTAAAACCTGTGGGTGGCAAATCCCCTCTTATCTATTTATATACTTTTACTTTCTACTTGATATACTTAATTATAGATTATCTCTATCTCTCTATCAATCATCTATCTACTTTTTTTATTTGCTGATGTCTCTGCCATGGTTTCAAAGCACATCCACCCCTGAAGTCCTTCAAGTCAGCTGGTGTCCTCAAGGACCTGCAGGGGGCAATCACTGATGGGGGTTGAAGAGCATTCTGTTCAATGTGTGTGCGTCTTATTGAGATGAAGAGAGTAAAAACGACCTGCCTGCAGGACCACCACCAACTGATGGTAAAATTAGAACTTGAACCCAGGTCTTCTGATTCTCAGGTCTGTGAATTTTTTTTACAACACTCAGTTTAATTCAGTCCAACTCAAGAGGCATTGATGGGCACCTCCTCACAGTAGCACCCTGCTAAGTGGGCTGATGATTTAGAGGTGAATATGGTACCCTCTTCCCCTGCCGCCAACAAGCTGCCACTTGAAGGTAGACCTTTGTGTTCTCATACAGGATGGTGGCAGAGCTTGCAAAATGGCTTTAGAGCTCATGGGCGACCTTGTGATGGTAACTTTTCCATGTCACCTTGACCAGGCTCTTGGATTTAATCAAACACCAACCTGGATGTTGCTGCGAATGTATTTTGTGGATGTGATGAACGCTGACGGTCATTTGACCGTAAGGAAAGCAGATCAGTCTTGACAGTGTGGGTGGGTCCGAATCCCACCAGCTGAGGGCCTTCAGAGCAAAAACAGTTTTCTCAGAGAAGAAATTCAGTCTTAGGACCAAAGCCTCAACCCCTACTTGATTTCCAGGCTGCTTGTCTGACCTATGGGTTTTAGACTTGTCAGCTCCTATTGAAACTGCACGAGCCAATTCCTTGAGACAGATCTCATTTTAATATCTGTGTATCTATGTATGAATGTATGTATTCATCTATGTTTCTACTGTTGTATCTATAGCACACATGCATGCATCTATGAACATGTATATGTCTGTTTCTATTTATCTGTCAATGAATCTGCATCACCTATGTAGCTATCTCTCCTATTGCTTCTGTTTCTCTGGAGAAGCTGACTGATTCTGGGATCTACTCTCTTGCCCGTGTTTAGATTTTAGGAACAGGAGACTGGAAGACTCAGAGGCTGTTGAGGTTGCAGTATAGAGACACGGGAGGCCAGTCTGGACTGCACTCTGCCTGCTGTTTCCAATGTCACCTCCCGCTCTCATTCCTGCACTCTGCCACATCCAGCCCCCAGGGCTCCTAGCTGGCTCATCCCTGGGTCTTCTAAGTGAGCCAAAGAGCTCTCCTCTGGGCCTTTCTGGTGTCACTGAATTCCATCCTCATGACCGGTCATTCTCACCATTTCGCAGTCCCTGTCACCTGCAGGAAAGCCTACCTCCACCTGACAACTCTGACTTCTTCCAGGTCATCCGTCCTGGGAGTCTGCCCAGCTGTTTCGATTGGGTCAGCTGCAGGCATTCCCCGCAGGAGACAGCTTCTCCTTGATGGTGCTTGTGGCAGATGAGATCTGCAGACGTTGTAGGTGGAGTTACAAAAGAAGAAAGGAGGTGGCCATCGGCCACTGACTCTTCAGAACAGACACAGCTGCTTCCCAGTGCAACCAAGTGAGTCAAGGGGAAAAAGTATCTTGGAAGAGATTTGCTGCATAAAAAAAAAAAAAAAAGTCATAAAAGGAAAGCCTCTGAGGCCATGTAGCTTTGGGGTAAGGAAGAGGTGGAGACCTCGGCAGGGCCGGCCGCTGAAGCTTCCTGTTTTCTGGCAAGCGGGAAGCAGACTGCAAACATCCTTCTTCATTTATGGTCTTTGTTCTTGCTCAGCCAGTGTGCTGTTCAACAGGGTGGCCTTTCAGACGCATGCTCCCCTCTGCATTATCTGCTTCAGATCAAAAGGGAAAATGCATGAGAATGTGCTCCGAAGGCCTGGTTACCGCACACACGCCAGTTACAATCATAATCATAAATGCTCGGGCTGGGACCTTGCAGGGAATCTAGGCTTGTGTCTCTTTGCTGAGATCTGCCTTCTCCCTGGAGGCCAGGCCGGCCAACACGTACTGCATGTTAATGTGCCAGGCGCTGCCCTGGGCATGGGGGTGCAGGACTCATTCCCCGGGGAGATCCTGAATGAATCAAGTTAGAGAAGCGGTATTTCCATTTCTTCCTGAGAACACGGTGACCAAAGCATTCATTCATTTAGCCCCTTCAACATCTGCTTATTTATTTATTTATTTTTCTGAAGAAAATAAAATGTCTTTATTTAGCTGTGTCTTATTTGCATCACGCAGAATCTTTTCATGTGGCATGCGGGCTCAGGAGTTGAGCTCAAGGCTCGGTTGCCCTGTGACACGTGGGATCTTAGACCAGGTATTGAACACGCATATGCTGCATTGCAAGATGGATTCTTACCCACTGGACCGCTAGGGAAGTCCCAGCATCCGCTTTTCAAATTCTGTTTGACAAGCTCTCTTCGCTCCCCTGTCCTCCAAGATCTGGAACATCCGTAACTATACTCCCCATCTGCCCAAGACAGTTCCAATTTAAGCTGGTCTTCCCAGCGTAGTTACTAATAAGAGCTCACATCCACTATTCAAGAGTGTTCCAGTCTGAACCATCAGTCCTATGGTCTTATTCATCCATCATCCTTCTGGGCAGCCATGAAGACGTCAAGGACAATTTCTGGGAGCCAGCTCACAGCTTGACAAAGAGGCGGGCCCTCAAAAATGCTGATTATTGAAAAAATTGGTTTCTTTATCTTGGGCATTTGAGGCAGGACTCTGGGAACCCATGTTAGGTCTCCCAAACAGCCTTCCAGTGACCAAAGGTGTGGAAAGAGTCAATGTCCAGAGGTGCCTGACGCCGTGAAACATGACCCTTGGGTTTCAAACCCTGTCAGGGAGATGCTCAATTTAAGTCGAGGTCTCCATGGAAGAAGCTGGTCTTCAGGAATGGCAGAACTGACCCCAAATACCAAGAGCAACCTCTGAGCCTATTTGTGGCAATTACTGGTACGTCCCGAGGGCTGGATAATTAGGAATATGTCATTTGTTTAGAATTTGGCGCATCAGGAAGCACATTTGCATGCTCTGACTCAGGGCTCCTAGCAGTGGAAAGGTATTGTCATCCTCATTTTTTTTTTTTTTAATGACAAGGAAACTTTTCCCAAGTTCACAGCTGAGTGGTGACAGGATCCAGGGTCTCCATGAGCCCTGCCCGAGCCCACTGCTCTTTTCAGGTGGTTGTCCTGGAGTTGGGATGGGAAGATTGGCCGAAGCACTCTCATTCCAATAAAAGGTGCTTGAAGCTCTCTGCAGGGTGGGCGAGCTCCAAGGAATGAGGTCGGAGTCCAGGGATTGCGGTTTATAGAGGGACCCGTGGATCAGAGGCACACCCATGAACTGNTCACAGCTTGACAAAGAGGCGGGCCCTCAAAAATGCTGATTATTGAAAAAATTGGTTTCTTTATCTTGGGCATTTGAGGCAGGACTCTGGGAACCCATGTTAGGTCTCCCAAACAGCCTTCCAGTGACCAAAGGTGTGGAAAGAGTCAATGTCCAGAGGTGCCTGACGCCGTGAAACATGACCCTTGGGTTTCAAACCCTGTCAGGGAGATGCTCAATTTAAGTCGAGGTCTCCATGGAAGAAGCTGGTCTTCAGGAATGGCAGAACTGACCCCAAATACCAAGAGCAACCTCTGAGCCTATTTGTGGCAATTACTGGTACGTCCCGAGGGCTGGATAATTAGGAATATGTCATTTGTTTAGAATTTGGCGCATCAGGAAGCACATTTGCATGCTCTGACTCAGGGCTCCTAGCAGTGGAAAGGTATTGTCATCCTCATTTTTTTTTTTTTTAATGACAAGGAAACTTTTCCCAAGTTCACAGCTGAGTGGTGACAGGATCCAGGGTCTCCATGAGCCCTGCCCGAGCCCACTGCTCTTTTCAGGTGGTTGTCCTGGAGTTGGGATGGGAAGATTGGCCGAAGCACTCTCATTCCAATAAAAGGTGCTTGAAGCTCTCTGCAGGGTGGGCGAGCTCCAAGGAATGAGGTCGGAGTCCAGGGATTGCGGTTTATAGAGGGACCCGTGGATCAGAGGCACACCCATGAACTGGGAAGAGGGGACAAAGCTGCTTTCACAGCAGTGCCAGTCAGAGGGGACTGGCCAAGTGACTTCCATTCACAGCTTTCCAGCCCAGAGGCGAGATGGAGAGCAGGGCCCCTGTGTGCAGGGGGCAGAGGACGGTCGCCAGTGATGCCCACGATGCGACGTGATCCGGGCCACGTGAAGCTGGAGTGATTGAACTGCGGGTGACCCCACAGAACAGGGAGGCTAATTAGAGCTTGTCTTCCCCCCGCTTCAGTCACAAGCCCCTCCTGCCCTTCCTCTTGATGGTGCAGCTGATAAGGACGGATTGAATTTATGAAAAGCCATGAAGATGTTTGGATAAGCCTCGGGACCCAGGCAAGCCAGCCAGACGAGTCAGGGCCTGATGGAGGCAGCGGGGTTGTCTGAGAGCTTCCGAGGGGGCAGGCCAGGCGGGGCTGAGAGGAAGGGGGAGTGCTGAACTTGAAAGTGACACCTGAGGGCGTGGCCTCCGGGGCTGCGGCCCTGGCCATCCAGGTGGAAACGGGCCTGCTGAGCGCAGCTCTGGGGGCAGATTCTTGCCTGCCCGGGGCTGCCCAGAAGCCGGCAGCTCCTGCCACCCATCCTGTCCCCGGTCCCAGAGGGAGCTGGTGTGGGCAGAGTAAACCCAGGACCGAGGGCCACCAGGGGTGGAAGGTCGGGCGCCCAGGAAAGAGCACCTCCCTTCCAGAGGTGACATTCAGACCACCCAGTGGGGAGGATAAGGAAGGTAAAAATGTTTGTCCAGCATTTACCACTTGCCAGGCGCTTGGCAACCCACTCTAGGATTCTTGCCTGGGAAATCCGATGGACAGAGGAGCCTGGCGGGCTATACAGTCCATGGGGTGGCAAAGAGTCGGACACGCCAGAGCCAGTGAGCACACACAGGCACGGTCCCGGTGCGATATGTGTGCCATCACGCCACCTTTCAGTGTGAGCGGTGTCGTTAATCATGCCCATTGCACTGACGTACTTAAGTGAAGCTCAGAAAGGGTAAATAACTTGCCCAAGGCCACACAGCTAATACATGATAGATCTGGTTATCAAAACCAAGTCGTGAATTAAAAAGAGAAGCAAGAAGGAGAGTCTGGAGCCTTAGTCCTAAAGGAGGTGGCTCCACACCGAGTGGAGTGACCCGGCGGGTGGGGGCAGGAGTGTCTACAAGGCCTGGAGAGTGAGCTCCCTCCTCCATCCTGGGCTGCCTCCACTCATTCCGTGGCTGGGTGGCTTCTTATCTGTCCCCTGGCATTCGTCCCCCTGGTCTTGGCAGGTGGTTACAAGGAGAAGATGCTATCTGCCCACCCAGCTCTCAGCGGCCCACCTTGTGTCCTCAGCTCTGGCTATGGAAGCACCAGCTTCTCGGGGCTTCAGAAGGATATGCCCAACAGTGGCCTAAACCCAAGGGTGCATGCGCTCTGTCACGGAGGAGCCTCCGGGTCCCGCAGCCACCCAGCTGCTGGCCTGGCCCTCGTGTGCCCTGCCTGAGAACCACGGCTACCTCCGTCAGCTCTGCTTCTCCTGGCGGCTGCCCTCCCACAGCGAGCCTGTGACTCACGGGGAGATGATGGAGGCTGATGACTGGCTTGGGTGTGCAGAATGGGCTGCGTCCCCGAGGCCAGGGGTGGGGCCGGGAGAAAGGGAGGCTGGCTGGCAAGAGAGTGGTGTTCTGTGGGATGGATGTGTCACTTGCTTGTAAATTAAGGGAGAACTCCGATCCCAGGATGTTCAGGGAGAAGGAAGGGCAGAAGCGGGCAGCCATCCTTGGCAGGGTTTCCCCAACTCGCTTCTGGATTCTGACTTTCTCCTGCCTCCCAAAGGCCAGCCTCAAAGAGGTAAGATGGGGAAAATAACACCCACTGAGTCAGACCCCCCCACTCAGGGAAACCCCTCCCCAAATGGGCTCCCACCCCTACACATTTATTTTTAATCACAACAAAGACTCAAGCTGATTTTTAATTTGACTTTTATTTGATACTGGGATATAGCTGACTTACAATGTTGTGTTGGTTTCAGTGAATAGCAAAGTGAATCAGTTATCCATAAACATATATCCACTCTTTTTCAGATTCTTTTCCCATCAGGTCATTACAGAGTATTTAGTGGAGTTCCCTTTGCTATATGTTGACTGCCTATTCTATATATAGTAGCGAGTAAGTTATGCCCAACTCTTGCGACCCCAGGCTCCTCTGTCCATGGGATTTTCCAGGCAAGAAGACTGGAGTGGGGAGCCATTTTCTCTTCCAGGGGATCTTCCCGACCCAGGGATTGAACCTGAGTGTCTTGCGTCTCCTGCATTGGCAGGCAGATTCTTTTACCGCTGAGCCACCTGGGAAGCCCGTGTATGTAGTAGCTATGTGTGTGTTAATCCCAAACTGCTAACTCATGCCTCCCCATTCCATAGCCTGCTCATCACAGCAGATTCCAAAGTTACATGTGCGGCGTGCTTTTCAACTCTAGATTTTCCCCTCTGTTGCGAATCCTTTGTCAACAAGAAGGCAAAACTGTGATGCCAGTAATTAAGGCTGGGACCTTTCAGTGTGATCTGGTTGGGTCCGGTTGGGGCAGGGAGGTATAATAAAGAAATAATAAAGCCACGGTGGAAGAAATGTCTATGCATTTTGATATAAAATACCTTCCTTCCTGGTTAAATGCAAAGCACGATGTATAAATCAGCCTGGGTCATTTAAGTGACCAGCTCAGGCTGGGTTTCAGTGTTGGTCAAGGTGCCCGAGACTGATCTCATTAGTGTCAGTTTAACAGTTGGGTACGTGGGCCAGGGGTAATATTAATGATTACTTGTTGGTTAAGTGGACACAGAGCTTTTACACAAAAGGCCAGCGGTGCAGAGCCCTTCCCAAAGGCCAGCTGGGGCAGGGTCTGGGAGACCTGGAGCTCCAAGGTGGACAGCTTAGAGGGATGCTCTGGGCCTCACCTGGACCTCTTCCCAGGGGGCCCTGGAGAGGTGAGCTGTGCCTCTTTGGGGCTGAGTCACTGAGAGCTCTCTCAGCTGAGCCCGGGGACAGCCCAGCAGCCAGCTCCTCAGGGCCTGGGAGAAACAGAGGCAGCACCCCTGGGCCCCTCTCTCGGGGAAGAAGCCACCTCTGCAGCTCAGGATGGCTGAGATGGGAATGCCCACCGGTGATCTACACTGACATTTATAGAACGCACACAGGTTTGCTCACTCATAGAATGGAAAGACAGAGTGTGATTCGGGCCCTGCCGCAGCGCTCAGGCTGGTGTGGCTGATTGTAACCATCACCTGCAGGGAGAAGGCCAAGGGTGCATGGGAACAGGCCGCACGTGGAGCCCAANCCCCTCTCTCGAGGAAGAAGCCACCTCTGCAGCTCAGGATGGCTGAGATGGGAATGCCCACCGGTGATTTACACTGACATTTATAGAACGCACACAGGTTTGCTCACTCATAGAATGGAAAGACAGAGTGTGATTCAGGCCCTGGCGCAGCGCTCAGGCTGGTGTGGCTGATTGTAGTCATCACCTGCAGGGAGAAGGCCAAGGGTGCATGGGAACAGGCCGCACGTGGAGCCCGAGAGCAGGCCGCTGGCCCTGCGGGCGGAGCCGAAACCAGCTGCTAGGAAGGGTCCCCTCCGGGCCTTCTGCCCCCACGCCTCCTCCTCCCAGACACTCTCCGAAAGCTTCCTGGTTGGGAGGCTGCGGCTGGGACCACGAGACGCAAGGACATGCGGGTGGCCTTCTGAGAACGCTGGAGAAAGGGGATTCTCCCTGGCTCTGATCCATCAGTCTGTCCGATCAGTCTGTCCGGGGGTGCTGTGGACCCAAAGGAATCGGGCCTTCCTGGTAGTTCAGCTGGTGAAGAAAATGCCTGCAGTGCATAAGACCCCGGTTCCATTCTTGGGTCGGGATGATCCCCTGGAGAAGGGGTAAGGCTAACCACCCCAGGATTCTTGAGCTTTCCTGGTGGCTCAGATGATCAAGAATCTGCCTGCAATACGTGAGACCTGGGTTTGACCCCTGGGTTGAGAAGATGCCCTGGAGGAGGGCATGGCCGCCCACTCCACTCTTCTTGCCTAGAGAGTCCCCATGGGCAGAGGAGCCTGGTGGGCTACAGTCCATGGGGCCGCACAGAGTTGGACATGACTGAGCGACTAAGCGCGTACAGAAGAATCAGATAATGCCACTTGCAGCGGCATGGATGGAGCTAAAGATTGTCATAACGAGCAAAGTGGGTCAGAAAAGATGAGTGTTGTGTGACACTGGTTCTATGTGGAAACTCACTGAAAGGGTGCTGATGAGTCTATTTACGAAAACAGAGAGTCCCAGATGTAGGAAACAAGCTCATGGTTACCAAGGGGGAAAGGAGAGTGATAAATCAGGAGGCTGGGATTGATGTTTACACACTACTATATGTAACATAAACGGCAAGGACCTACTGTATGTATGTCACAGGGAGCTATGTTCATTATCCTGCAATAACTTATGATGGTGAAGGATGTGAAAAAGTATACATATATATATATATATTCTCCCCGGAGCCTAGCACTGAGGCCCAGATGCCATATATATATACACACACACAAACTCCTGCTAAGTTGCTTCAGTCATGTCCAATTCTTTGCAACCCTCTGCACTATAACCTGGCAGGCTCCTCTGTTCAAGGGATTCTCCAAGCAAGAATACTGGAGTGGGCTGCCATTTCCTTCTCCAGGGGATCTTCCCCACCTAGGGATAGAACGTGGACTATCTGGAGTCATAAACGACTGAGCAACTCAGCACAGCACAGCAATATAAATGTAAACTGGACCTCTGCTGTACATTAGAAGCTAACACTGCATTGTAAATCAGCTATACCTCAATAAAAAAATTTAAAGAATGGTGAACAGGTGATGCTGAAATTGCTGACTTTCCATCTTCAAATGCTACCCGTGTGTCGCAGGCTTGTGACTAAGAACGGCGGTTGGCAGGGCGGAGCCCCAGACCCACTGGTGACCCTGTTGGCCAGTGGGCTGGCCCCTTCCCTCCGCTGAGCCTTGATGTCCACATCTGTACAGTGGGGACGGGGGTGGTGGGCACGAGGTCTTTGCTTCTACTTCCTCAAAGCTGATATAGGTGATTCCATGTGGGACAAGTCCAGAAAGACTGGAAAGACTGCGCTGGGGAATCTGCTCCTTTCGCACGGAACCCTGGACACAGCATCCTGCGGTTTGGTCTCTTGGGGACACTTTGGGGAACCAGTGCTGTTTCCCAGTCCCAAGGGAAAAGTCTGGCAGGAGGGAGCCGGGCACGCTCACCCCCTCCCTGCCCAGTGATGCTGATGCTTTGGTGGGCACGCGAAGAAGCCTGCCCTCTCCCTACAGCTGCAGCTTGCTGCTTCTCCCCAGAGCCTGGCACCGAGGCCCAGATGCCATCACGGTCTGGGGACAGACGCCTCCTTCGCCCCCAGTGCCTTCAGCGGCCGGTTCCACCTGGCTGGGCCGCTCTACCCAGAACCAGGCTCCCGGCCTGCAACACTCAGCCCACCGCCCCAGCCCCGGGGCCTTGGAGATTTCCTGTGGATGCCCCACGTGTCCCCTGTGAGCGACTGCCCCTCGTCTCTCTGCTCGGAAAGTTCTCAGCCTGGCTTGGTGGGAGCCGGCCTGCAGACACTTCATTCACAACTTGTTGTTTGGTTTTTCTCTTCCAAGGGAGGCGGAGGTGTGGCTGCAAAATAAATCTTTGGCTTTTTTCCCCCTTCTCCCCCAGAGAAATCATTGTGTTGTCATGCAGGGAGGGCCCAAGCCGATGACATCTTTACGGGCTGCCTCGAGTGAAGGCCAGTGTCTGGTAGGGCCATCCANTTGGTTTTTCTCTTCCAAGGGAGGCGGGGGTGTGGCTGCAAAATAAATCTTTGGCTTTTTTTCCCCTTCTCCCCCAGAGAAATCATTGTGTTGTCATGCAGGGAGGGCCCAAGCCGATGACATTTTTACGGGCTGCCTCGAGTGAAGGCTAGTGTCTGGTAGGGCCATCCAGAGGGCTGCTCTCCAGCCCCCATCGTGGCCGCCCACCCCCTTTCTCTCTCAGCAATACAACTTCAGCTCAATGCTTGTCTAGAATTCTCAGAGGGGCTACCTAGGCTCAGAGGGGGTGGGGGTGGGGGTGACATCACATCCCCGGGTCCCGATTGGCTGCTTTCAGTCTTCAGGAATGACATCATCTCTGCTTCTGCCTGCCCACCCCCTTTTCCTTCCAGGCCTTTCCTGGCTGGGCCAGCCCCCCCACTCCTTCCCCGGCACCCCACCCCAGGATACCCCGTTGCCTTGGAGACCACAAGTTTTCAACCTCCTTGTCTGAAGGAATGGTAATTCGTTATATGTCTGACACGGGGGTGAAGGGTGCGGAGAGGGAGACCCCGGGCCGGAGGATCGCAAGGGGAGGTGGTGGACAGCCAAGTAATGAACAAAAATATGTTTCACGCATGAGAAGCCATCAAAGATGGTAGCGAGGAAAAAGGTCATT
This sequence comes from Raphicerus campestris, assembly GCA_006410735.1. NCBI lineage: Eukaryota > Metazoa > Chordata > Mammalia > Artiodactyla > Bovidae > Raphicerus > Raphicerus campestris. The sequence goes on from SJYW01057212.1 coordinate 183,884, forward strand.
GCAGATGGCATTTATGAAATCGAAAAACGGAGGCGGAATTTTCAAAAGCAAGCGGCTGCCAAAATATGGCTGAGCATCACCACCCCTCCCCCAGACAGCTCATTAGGAGGGTTTTGGAGAGAGGTCAACAGCGGGGTGGGGCGGCTGTGTTGTCTTCGGAGGAGGGGCGGTCCCCTCGTCTCCAGGAGGGGGTACTCCAGGAGCTCTCCCTCCCACGGGCTCTGCTTAGAGCCAGCAGTTTCTGAGAAGGTGGGCCAGATAAGGACCCACACACACCCCTGGCGCTCCTGGGGGTCTCCCAGTCCCTTAGTGTCGATCCCCAGGAGCCCAAGGCGGGAAGGAGGAGTCTCCAGATGAGACCGTGTGCGTGTGTGTGTGTGTGTGCTTGTGTCTGTGTATGCATGCGTGCTGCGTGCATGTTTTTGTGCTTGCACATATGTGCTTGTGTGTGTACATGTGTGTTTGTGTATGTGTGTGCGTGTGTGTATGCATGTGCGTGCTTGTGTATGTCTATGTATGTGTGTGTTTGTGTGTCTGTGTATATGCTATGTGCATGTGTGTGTTTGTGTGGGTCTGTGTATGGTTGTGTGTGTCCTTGTGTTTGTGTATGCATGTGTGCTTGTGTGTACTTGTATATTGTGCTTGTGTGTGTACATGTGTGTTTGTGTATGTGTGTGTATGCTTTGTATATTTGTGTATGTGTGTGCTTGTGTCTGTGTATGCATGCGTGCTGTGTGTGTGTGCTTGTGTATATTTGTGTATGTGTGTGCGTGTGTGTATATATGTGTGTGCTTTTGTGTGTACATGTGTATGTGTGTATACGCCTGTGTATATTTGTGTATGTGTGAGCTTGTGTTTGTATATGCATGTGTGCTGTGTGTGTGTGCTTATGTGTATTTGCATATGTGTGTGCTTGTATATGTTGTATGTGCCCATGTGTCTGTGTGTGTGCTATGTACATCTGTGTTTGTGTGGGTCTGTGTACACTCATGTGTGTGTGTGTGTGTGTGTGTGTGTAGGTGGGTTTCAGTTATCCGTAGATTCCGTGTCTGTGTTGCTAGTCACTAGGGACTCTTCTGCACCCTGCCTCCCTGGGACAGTTTAAGGGCAGCATGCGGATCCCCTGGGGCTCGCCGTCTCCTCTGCCTTCTGGACCAGTTTCACTCCAGGAGCACTTCCTCTCTCTCCACGGCTGCTCACATGCGGCTGTTTGTGCTCTTCCCTTGCTTGTTCCATGTCTGCTTTCTTGTCGGAGGCAGCCTTTGAGTCGGGAACTCCAGATTTGCATTTTGGAATACTGGTGAGTTCCCTGCTTCTTGTGATCCTTACTTAGCACGCCTGGCCCTGGTGAGCTCCCTGCTTCTTGCAATCCTTACTTAGCACGCCTGGCCCCGCAGCGGCTCTTCTCGGCCCTCACAGGTTGCCTCTTAGGCCCTGACAAGTGTCCCTGAATCTACATCATACGGTCACAAGGAAAATAAGCAAATGATGAAAAGAGGTGTTAAACAGATACTTGCTGGGCAAGAAGGGGAGAGTCTTCTAGATGCGCCTGTGTGCTGAGATGGGTGGATGTTTTTCCTGTAAGTCTGGAATACCCTGGCACTTTCAATAAAAGCTGGCTAATATTGTCTTCTCGTTTATTTGTATAGACTTTTCTGGGCTGACAGTGTATTTTAAGTCTTCTGTAATAACCTATGTGGGAAAAGAATCTGAGAAAGAATGGGCGTATATATGTGTATCTGATTCACTTTGCCACACTTGAAACTCACACGACATTGTAAATCAACTATACCCCAATAAAAATTCTTGCAAAAATTTAAAAGTGTATTTCAAAATACCCAGCTAGAAATGGGTAAAAACTGTAACTATTAATATATACACACACACACACAGCCACATAGATATGTGGGTCGCTGAGTGTCTACGTGTCATTGCCTTTCCTTATTTCTGTTTTTGAAAAAGTTTCCAGCTGTTCTGCAGCGGGTGGTTACTACAAGTATAATCGGGGGGAAAAAAGCTGTTTAAAAAAATCGGTCATTGGGCAGGATGTTCTAAAGGGCAGATGAATGTAGCTTCCAAGATGAAGTAACCGGATAGCTGTCAACTCCGCGTAGCACAGAAACAGGGGCCGCGTCTGTCACCAGCGGGGCCGTGACCTGACTCCCCTGGGGTCCTGCGCCTTCTCCTTCTTTCTGCCGCGGCCCAGTTTCTCAGGCTCAGAGGGAGAGCAACCTCTCTGAGTATTAGATGAAGGTGGCCTTGGGCCACCTCTGATCCACCCTCTTCCCATCTAAACCGGACACTTAATGGCCCTTGAAAAGTGAGCACTGATCCAAGATTTACACAAGCTGTCACCTCAGCACCCGCGCGCCCAAAACCCAAGTCATACTTTCCCAAAACTGTTTCCTTCCAACCCGAAACTTTCTCTGTCTGCCCCCAGAACCTCTATTTTTATCCAAGCTAGAAACTTCTCAGTCATTTTTGATTAATCCCTGTACGTCAGTCTCCAAGAGAGTCACCAAAAACAGTTTATTGTTCATGCCAAGTCTGCTGCTGTATTCATCCTTCCCAACTTCCTGCTGCCCCAGAAGAAGCTGTTTCCTTCAAGAGCTATTTGAAATGCCACCTCCTCCAGGTAGATTTCCTGAATCACTCCTGTGGTTCCTGATAAACATCTAGCTTTAATTCCACCAGGAGGAAGGACTTGAGGAGCACCATCCACCCTGGATCCAGGTTTGAAGGAATAGACTTTCCTTCGAGACTGCGTGGCCCAAGAGCGCAAGCCCGGGTGCTCAATGAGGTCAGATTGCATGAGCTCAGCATAATTTACTGATTAAACAAAAGGAAACCACTTCCTCTNCCACCTGGCTGGGCCGCTCTACCCAGAACCAGGCTCCCGGCCTGCAACACTCAGCCCACCGCCCCAGCCCCGGGGCCTTGGAGATTTCCTGTGGATGCCCCACGTGTCCCCTGTGAGCGACTGCCCCTCGTCTCTCTGCTCGGAAAGTTCTCAGCCTGGCTTGGTGGGAGCCGGCCTGCAGACACTTCATTCACAACTTGTTGTTTGGTTTTTCTCTTCCAAGGGAGGCGGGGGTGTGGCTGCAAAATAAATCTTTGGCTTTTTTTCCCCTTCTCCCCCAGAGAAATCATTGTGTTGTCATGCAGGGAGGGCCCAAGCCGATGACATTTTTACGGGCTGCCTCGAGTGAAGGCTAGTGTCTGGTAGGGCCATCCAGAGGGCTGCTCTCCAGCCCCCATCGTGGCCGCCCACCCCCTTTCTCTCTCAGCAATACAACTTCAGCTCAATGCTTGTCTAGAATTCTCAGAGGGGCTACCTAGGCTCAGAGGGGGTGGGGGTGGGGGTGACATCACATCCCCGGGTCCCGATTGGCTGCTTTCAGTCTTCAGGAATGACATCATCTCTGCTTCTGCCTGCCCACCCCCTTTTCCTTCCAGGCCTTTCCTGGCTGGGCCAGCCCCCCCACTCCTTCCCCGGCACCCCACCCCAGGATACCCCGTTGCCTTGGAGACCACAAGTTTTCAACCTCCTTGTCTGAAGGAATGGTAATTCGTTATATGTCTGACACGGGGGTGAAGGGTGCGGAGAGGGAGACCCCGGGCCGGAGGATCGCAAGGGGAGGTGGTGGACAGCCAAGTAATGAACAAAAATATGTTTCACGCATGAGAAGCCATCAAAGATGGTAGCGAGGAAAAAGGTCATTGCAGATGGCATTTATGAAATCGAAAAACGGAGGCGGAATTTTCAAAAGCAAGCGGCTGCCAAAATATGGCTGAGCATCACCACCCCTCCCCCAGACAGCTCATTAGGAGGGTTTTGGAGAGAGGTCAACAGCGGGGTGGGGCGGCTGTGTTGTCTTCGGAGGAGGGGCGGTCCCCTCGTCTCCAGGAGGGGGTACTCCAGGAGCTCTCCCTCCCACGGGCTCTGCTCAGAGCCAGCAGTTTCTGAGAAGGTGGGCCAGATAAGGACCCACGCACACCCCTGGCGCTCCTGGGGGTCTCCCAGTCCCTTAGTGTCGATCCCCAGGAGCCCAAGGCGGGAAGGAGGAGTCTCCAGATGAGACCGTGTGCGTGTGTGTGTGTGTGTGCTTGTGTCTGTGTATGCATGCGTGCTGCGTGCATGTTTTTGTGCTTGCACATATGTGCTTGTGTGTGTACATGTGTGTTTGTGTATGTGTGTGCGTGTGTGTATGCATGTGCGTGCTTGTGTATGTCTATGTATGTGTGTGTTTGTGTGTCTGTGTATATGCTATGTGCATGTGTGTGTTTGTGTGGGTCTGTGTATGGTTGTGTGTGTCCTTGTGTTTGTGTATGCATGTGTGCTTGTGTGTACTTGTATATTGTGCTTGTGTGTGTACATGTGTGTTTGTGTATGTGTGTGTATGCTTTGTATATTTGTGTATGTGTGTGCTTGTGTCTGTGTATGCATGCGTGCTGTGTGTGTGTGCTTGTGTATATTTGTGTATGTGTGTGCATGTGTGTATATATGTGTGTGCTTTTGTGTGTACATGTGTATGTGTGTATACGCCTGTGTATATTTGTGTATGTGTGAGCTTGTGTTTGTATATGCATGTGTGCTGTGTGTGTGTGCTTATGTGTATTTGCATATGTGTGTGCTTGTATATGTTGTATGTGCCCATGTGTCTGTGTGTGTGCTATGTACATCTGTGTTTGTGTGGGTCTGTGTACACTCATGTGTGTGTGTGTGTGTGTGTGTGTGTAGGTGGGTTTCAGTTATCCGTAGATTCCGTGTCTGTGTTGCTAGTCACTAGGGACTCTTCTGCACCCTGCCTCCCTGGGACAGTTTAAGGGCAGCATGCGGATCCCCTGGNGTGTGTGTGTGTGTGTGTGTGTGTGTGTGTGTGTGTGTGTGTGTGTGTAGGTGGGTTTCAGTTATCCGTAGATTCCATGTCTGTGTTGCTAGTCACTAGGGACTCTTCCGCACCCTGCCTCCCTGGGACAGTTTAAGGGCAGCATGCGGATCCCCTGGGGCTCGCCGTCTCCTCTGCCTTCTGGACCAGTTTCACTCCAGGAGCACTTCCTCTCTCTCCACGGCTGCTCACATGCGGCTGTTTGTGCTCTTCCCTTGCTTGTTCCATGTCTGCTTTCTTGTCGGAGGCAGCCTTTGAGTCGGGAACTCCAGATTTGCATTTTGGAATACTGGTGAGTTCCCTGCTTCTTGTGATCCTTACTTAGCACGCCTGGCCCTGGTGAGCTCCCTGCTTCTTGCGATCCTTACTTAGCACGCCTGGCCCCGCAGCGGCTCTTCTCGGCCCTCACAGGTTGCCTCTTAGGCCCTGACAAGTGTCCCTGAATCTACATCATACGGTCACAAGGAAAATAAGCAAATGATGAAAAGAGGTGTTAAACAGATACTTGCTGGGCAAGAAGGGGAGAGTCTTCTAGATGCGCCTGTGTGCTGAGATGGGTGGATGTTTTTCCTATAAGTCTGGAATACCCTGGCACTTTCAATAAAAGCTGGCTAATATTGTCTTCTCGTTTATTTGTATAGACTTTTCTGGGCTGACAGTGTATTTTAAGTCTTCTGTAATAACCTATGTGGGAAAAGAATCTGAGAAAGAATGGGCGTATATATGTGTATCTGATTCACTTTGCCACACTTGAAACTCACACGACATTGTAAATCAACTATACCCCAATAAAAATTCTTGCAAAAATTTAAAAGTGTATTTCAAAATACCCAGCTAGAAATGGGTAAAAACTGTAACTATTAATATATACACACACACACACAGCCACATAGATATGTGGGTCGCTGAGTGTCTACGTGTCATTGCCTTTCCTTATTTCTGTTTTTGAAAAAGTTTCCAGCTGTTCTGCAGCGGGTGGTTACTACAAGTATAATCGGGGGGAAAAAAGCTGTTTAAAAAAATCGGTCATTGGGCAGGATGTTCTAAAGGGCAGATGAATGTAGCTTCCAAGATGAAGTAACCGGATAGCTGTCAACTCCGCGTAGCACAGAAACAGGGGCCGCGTCTGTCACCAGCGGGGCCGTGACCTGACTCCCCTGGGGTCTTGCGCCTTCTCCTTCTTTCTGCCGCGGCCCAGTTTCTCAGGCTCAGAGGGAGAGCAACCTCTCTGAGTATTAGATGAAGGTGGCCTTGGGCCACCTCTGATCCACCCTCTTCCCATCTAAACCGGACACTTAATGGCCCTTGAAAAGTGAGCACTAATCCAAGATTTACACAAGCTGTCACCTCAGCACCCGCGCGCCCAAAACCCAAGTCATACTTTCCCAAAACTGTTTCCTTCCAACCCGAAACTTTCTCTGTCTGCCCCCAGAACCTCTATTTTTATCCAAGCTAGAAACTTCTCAGTCATTTTTGATTAATCCCTGTACGTCAGTCTCCAAGAGAGTCACCAAAAACAGTTTATTGTTCATGCCAAGTCTGCTGCTGTATTCATCCTTCCCAACTTCCTGCTGCCCCAGAAGAAGCTGTTTCCTTCAAGAGCTATTTGAAATGCCACCTCCTCCAGGCAGATTTCCTGAATCACTCCTGTGGTTCCTGATAAACATCTAGCTTTAATTCCACCAGGAGGAAGGACTTGAGGAGCACCATCCACCCTGGATCCAGGTTTGAAGGAATAGACTTTCCTTCGAGACTGCGTGGCCCAAGAGCGCAAGCCCGGGTGCTCAATGAGGTCAGATTGCATGAGCTCAGCATAATTTACTGATTAAACAAAAGGAAACCACTTCCTCTCTTGACAAACCACACTGGTATTTCACCTCTTTCTTTTACAGGTATTTTCCCAAACATCTGACCCGAACACCTACTTTTTAACTGAAGCATCTTTTCTCTCTTGCATTTCCATTTAGTATAATTTCTCACATGTTCCTGTCTTTGAAGATATTGATTAAACTCCATCTCTATATTTTAATTATTATCATAATAAATAGTCCCAAATTATCATTATTATTTTTTTAATTTAAAAGGCAAGGCAGTCTATAATGTTGAAGTCTGAATTTTGGAGCCAGACTGCTGAAATCTGGGACTGTAACATGGTAGCCACTAGCCACATCTGACGGTTTATTTATATATATTTCAAGCATACTTATTTATTTATTTGGCCATGCCAGGTCTTAGCTGCTGCGTGCATGCTGCTGCTCAGTATTCATAGAGGCGAGCAGGATCCTTGGTTGTGGCGTGAGAACTCTTTTAACTACGGTTATGTTAGCTCTAGCTCCTTGACCACGGATTGAACCTGGGCCCCCTGCAATGGGAGAGCAGAGTTGTAACCATGGGACCATCAGGGAATTTAAACATAAATTTAAATATATTATGGTTTTAAAAAATGAAAGATTCAATTCCTCCATCATCGTGAGGTTTTCAAGTCCTCAAATAGCAACGTGTAGCAAGTGGCTGCCTTACTGAAAAGCAGAGATACGGGACATGTCTGTCATCACAGAAAATTCTGTTGGCTACCTGGGGCCAGATTCACATCCTGGCTCTGCCACTCACCATTTCTGTGAGCTTAAGCAAAATATCTGACTTTGGGGGCCAACCTCCTCCTAATACCTGCCTCTTCGAGTTGCTTGAGCTTTAAATGAGTTAATACACATTAAACACATAGAAGAATGTCTAGAGTGTAACAGCAGGTCACCCGTAGTTGCAGGACCAGGGCTTCCCAGGTGGCGCTAGTGGTGAATAACCCACCTGCCAATGCAGGAGATGAAAGAGATGCAGGTTTGATCCTTGGGTCGGAAAGATCCCCTGGAGGAGGACACGGCAACCCACTCAGGTATTCTTGCTGGAGAATCCCCATGGACAGAGGAGCCTGGCAGGCTACGGTTCATAGGGTCACAGAGTCAGGCGAGACGCAGCACTCACGCACCCATAGTTAGCCATTATGGTCTACACTGGCCTCATGTTCCAACTCTTGACTCATCTCCATGACCCAATTTAATCTGTGAGTCCATATCACATTTTTGGTAACTTACTAACTCCTGCCAAGAATTCTCTTTGATGCCCATTTAAAGGAGATGGCATTCTCTGGCCAGAAACAGCTCATAGAAGCCACCCTTCTTGCTTATTGACATACAAATTATCAACCATAAACAACCCTGGGAAGGAAGAATCATTTGTGTTGGACCTTCAAGGACTTTAAGCTGGTCACCACCAGGCCAGGGAAAGTCTTTTTCTCTTTTGGATCTGGGGCAGCAAGTGTGGAGAAAATCAAATGATGTTTAATCAGGCCGAGCATTCTTCACTGGTGACCTAATGAAGGGGCATGACTAAATGACTGTTACGCGGGATGTTTGTGTGAACTGCAATAGAGAAGTTCCTCTAAACTTTCTGAAGAGGAAGATAATATATCTAAATAGCTTCCTGTCTCTTTGCTGCCAAGCAGCAGCAGAAGGAAAATAGCTTCTCCAGCAGGGAAATATTTAGCACGTTGGGTGCGCTCTGCTCCTCCCTGTTGGGACGAATGAATGGAAAGTGAGCAGGAAAGTGAGGGAGCCTTCTGGGCACTCCCAGATGCCCTGACGTTTGGCACATTGTTTCAGAGCTGTGGGTCTGGAAGAAAGGGAGGGCGGCTGGAGTGTAAGAAGGCATGAGAGATGGAGATGGGTTATCTCTGGGGCTTCTGTCGCTCACGGTGATTAGGGCCCAAACCGATCTCTGCCTGGGTTCATAGAAGCTCCAGTTCACATCTTAGCAGGAAAGGGAAGAGCCGATTTTTCCCTGCTTGCCGGATGACTGCCTCCTAGCCCTTAGGTGCGAGATTCCGGAAGGTCTTTCCATGGCTGTGAAAAACACGTCTGGGAGCTTGACTTTAAGTGGAAACTGCTACTCACTGAAGCCAAACCACAGTATGGAAGCCAGAAAAGCCCCCCTTCCATTTGCTGTGGCTTTAGGGCGTGCAAGGCAGAGCTCTCCCGGAAGTCCACGCCAAGTGCCCCTTCCCGGGGGCTCAGATGATAAAGAAAGTATCAGTCGCTTAGTTGGGTCCGACTCTTTGTGACCTGTAGCCCACGGGGCTCCTCTATGGGATTCTCCAGGCCACGTGGGTTCTTTACCACTGCCGCCACCTGGTTAGCTAGACGGTACAGAATCTGCCTGCAATGCAGGAGACCTGGGCTCAACCCCTGGGTCAGGAAGGTCCCCTGGAGAAGGGAATGGCAGCCCACTCCAGTATATTCTTGCCTGGAGAATTACATGGACAGAGGAGCCTGGTGGGCTACAGTCCATGGGGTCGCAGAGTCAGACATCACTGAGTGAGTGAGCATGCGCGCACACCCGGCAAGGAAGCCTCAGGTTGACTTTTTTTCCTGCCGCTCCAACTCCCACTCGTGTTTGCAGGCAGTGCAGGCAGTCAGCGAGGTCAGAGGAAGCCCAGGCCTGGCTGCGTCCTGGGGATCAGCTGCTGCCGACTGGCCTAGCGGCCTGCGTCCAGCTCTATCGGAGACACCAAGTGTGAGATTCAGGTCCCTCCCTCAGCCCCTCTCCCTGAGGCCTTTCTCCTTTTGTCTGACTGCAGGACACACTCAGCTGCATCAGCAGCTCTTGCTGGGATCTAGTCCTGAGGTCAGCGCACTTTTTCTTAAAGGACCAGAACGTGACACTTCCTGGTTTTGCGGGTCAAGAGCAAAAGGAGGATCTCATGCAGGTCATGCTATAACCATTTAAAATCTAACTGGACATTAAACAAAAGCAGCACCCTACCTGTCCTGCTGTTGTTCAGTCTCTAAGTCACGTCCTACCCTGCGGCCTCATGGGCTGCAGCACGCAGGCCCCTCTGTCCTCCGCTGTCTCTTGGAGTTTGTTCAAATTCATGTCCATTGAGTCAGTGATGCCAGCCACCAACTCATCCTCTGTCGTCCCCTTCTCCTCCTGCCTTCAGTCTTTCCCAGCATCAGGGTCTTTTCCAGCTCTTCACATTAGGTGGTCAAAGTATTGGGGCTTCAGCTTCAGCATCAGTCCTTCAGTGAATATTCAGGGCTGATTTCCTTTAGGATGGACTGGTTGGATCTCCTTGCAGTTCAAGGGATTCTCAAGAGTCTTCTCCAACACCACAGTTCAAAAGCGCCCGTTCATGCAGGTAGTAGGCTAAAATTGCCCTCTGGGCTGTAGTTTGCTGACCCCTGATGCAGTATGCAAAGTGATGAATAATTGCTGTTTCCTGCCTGACCAACACTTTCAGAAGGGATCGTGTGCCTGACACCATCCTGCATGGTCGGGACATCACTGTCAAGCTAACAAAACAAAGTCAGACACGGCTCGTGGCACTTCTCTGGTGGCCTAGTGGTTAAGACTTCACCTTCCAATGCGGGGGATATGAGTNTAGTTTGCTGACCCCTGATGCAGTATGCAAAGTGATGAATAATTGCTGTTTCCTGCCTGACCAACACTTTCAGAAGGGATTGTGTGCCTGACACCATCCTGCATGGTTGGGACATCACTGTCAAGCTAACAAAACAAAGTCAGACACGGCTCGTGGCACTTCTCTGGTGGCCTAGTGGTTAAGACCTCACCTTCCAATGCGGGGGATATGAGTTCGATCCCTGGTTGAGGAACTAAGATCCCACATGCCTCTTGCCCCAAAAACCCAGAATGTGAAAGAATAATAGAAGCATTATCGTAACAAATTCAATAAAGACTAAAAATGGTCCATATCAAAAAAAGAAAAAAAGCCTAAAACCAGACTATGTCCTTAGGGGTTCACTTTCCAGTGGGAATGATAGATTTATAAAAAGATTATTGGAAGACAAGATCCTGGGTATGTGCAGAGGAGCAGACGTTCACAGAGACAGTTGCAAATGGCATTCAGACCAGCTATGAGGTGTCTGGTGTGTGTGTGGGCGCACGCACATGCGAGGGAGAGAGAGAGCATGCCATATGTGACCATTTCAGCTTCAGTTAATGAAATGCCAATTCATTTTCCATTTCAACCAATTAAAATTACATGCAATTAAACAACAAAATTAATTGATAATTAAAATAAAAAAATACAAATTCCATCGCTCCTTTGCACTAGCCGCAGTTCCAAGACAATGGATGGCCACCTGCAGCTCATGGGCCGCCATACTGCAGGGGGTGGGGGGAGAAAAGGCAGGGGCGAGAAGGGAGAGGGGAAAATCTTCCAGTGCAGAGGATGGCCAGGCTGAGTCTGTAGGACCTTACGGGTTGGACAGGAATCACTGAAGCTGACGCAAGGGAGCAGAGAGAGCAAGGTGAGGGGAAATGTGGGCAAGGACGTGGAAGCAGAAAAGAGCGTGGGTTCCCGGAGCAGCCATGCATCCAAGCAGAGCCATCGCAAAGTGGGCAATGCCATCTAGACTCCTGGTGCAGAGGCTCACCAAGGGGCCTACCCGTGTGCCAGGGACTTGGGGTCCGTGACCAAACATGACCTTGAGGTGTACTTGTGTGTGTGCCCATCATTACGGAAGAGTTCAGTGATGTCCAAGGCCACACAGAGAGAAGATGGGCCTCCATTCAGATGGAAATAGGTGTGTTCATGACTCCAAAGCATTCCATTTGTCACTAATGACACGGAGCCACCCAGACGCCGTGGCTGTCCCTCCAGTGGGTCTGCTGGGGCTATATCAGGACCTGGGGTGCCCCAAGCCCTGAGCCACATGGGGCCATTTCAAGCTGCGGTGAATAATATCCAGTAAATCTAACTTGCTACTCTCCTCTTTCATCTTCACAAAGAGGCTCTTTAGAATATTCACTGGAAGGACTGATGTGGAAGATGAAGCTCCCACACTTTGGCCATGTGATGCGAAGACCCGACTCACTGGAAAAGACCCTGATGCTGGGAAGAATTGAAGGCAGGAGGAGAAGGGGATGACAGAGTATGAGATGGCTGGATGGCATCACCGACTCAATGGACGTGAGTTTGAGCAAGCTCCGGGAGATTGTGAAGGACAGGGAGGCCTGGCAGGCTGCAGTCCACAGGGTTGCAAGGAGTCGGACATGACCGAGCGACTGGATGACAGCAGCAGCCACATTTAACTTCTAGTTGCCCAAAGTCACGAGCACTGTGTTAAGCGCCCAAGGTCTCCACGTGGTCCGTGGCAAACCATGTTGGATGGCGCAGACATAGAACCACCCCTTTGTTGCAGAAAGTCCTACTGGGCCAGGCTGACCTAGGGGACATGATCTCTGTTCCTAGCTTGGCTTGGGAAAGCATTTAGACCCTCCCCCCCGCTAAAAAAGAAAGAAAGAAAGAAAGAAAACCCAGCTCTTCTTTACAAACAGGCCATCCCTCGCAATGTGGGAATGTCAGGGCCTCTCGGTGAAGTGAGCAAGAGAGAAGAGAAACAAGACGCGGCTGAGGTGGGGACGCTGTGTTTTCTCTGATATTACTAAGCAACCGTGTCCTAAAATCTCCGGAGCCAGCGACAGAACTTTGTTTACCAGGAAGAAAGCACTTGAAAAGGAGAATATTTGGCGGAAATGCGCTTTGGGATTAGCAGGGTTTTTTTTTTTTTCTCTTTCTTTCTTTCTTTCTTTTCTTTTTTTTTCTTTTAATGCTGTTTTGTTTCTCTTCTGGGTTGTTCAAGGTACTGACCTAGCACTCAGCGCTCTTTGCCAAGAAACTCTTTCCCTGCCTAATTAGCCTGTGGTATTGTTCGGGGGTTCTGGGAAGGGTGCGGAGGGGGCGAGGCGGCGGGAGGGAGGCAGGACCAATGGGGAGCTGCAGGGAGCCAGCGGGGAGGCGGGGAGGCCCGGCTGGTCATTAGATGCCAAGGTCTTGAAAATCCCTCTGTAATTAATTTTCTCCTGCATTAATTAGAGAAATGTTGGAACGGTCGGGAGAGGGAGGGATTTGTTACCCCTGGGCTTCTTTTCAGGGCGACTTAAGTGAAAGATGGTAATCTGTTGGAGAGTTGGCCATGTCCAGGGTTTTTAGGAGACTCTGTTGCCTGTGGGAGGAGAAACCACTTTAAATCAGGGGTTACAGGGAGGCTCGGGCTTGATGCTAACTTGGGCTGGAGAATGGGACACACCTCTTCAGAAGCCGGGAGCCTGTGTGTGGACGCGCACTCACGCCACTGCTTCTCAAATGTTCACCCACGAATTCTGAATGCTCGCAAACTCAGCAGAACTCTCTGGAAAGAACTGCATTGCCCCTCTCGCTCCCTCATCCCTAGCCTCACAACCGGTCCCACTCACGTAGGAATTAGAGCATCGGCGGCTTATCGTCCTTCAGTTGCTCAGTCGCACCCAACTCTTTTGTGGCTCCGTGGACCGTGCCCACCAGGCCCCTCCGTCCAGGAGAGTCTCCAGGCAAGAATACTGGAGTGCGCTGCCGTGCCCTCCTCCAGGGGATCTTCCCGACCCAGGGACTGAAGCTGAGTCTCCTGCGTTGGCAGGCAGGTCCTTTACCACTGAGTCACCTGGGAAGCCCCTCCCTAGCTTGCAGCCCCTCAAATAATTTATTTTTGGTCTGAAGATAAGACATGGGGTTGGGGTAGGTGGGAGGGCCAAGAGGCAGGGGATATATGCTGTCATGCCCCGTTCACTTTGTTGTACAGCAGAAAGTAACACGACATTGCAAAACAATCATACTCCAATAAAAACTATATAAAAGGGGAGGGGCTATATGTCTGTGTATGACTGATCCAATTTGCTGCATAGCAGAAGCTAACACAGCTTGTAAAGCAACTATACTCCCATGACATTTAAGCTAAAAATGAACAGAAAAGGAAAATGATCATTTTCCCTGTGCTTTTTCTCTACGTTTAAGCATCAAAGGCCATGACTCTTGCTAGGTGAGTTTCTAGCCCCGCGGAAAAGAGGGCCTTGAGAAGGTTCTCATAACAGCTCCTGGAGTCTCACGGTCTGCAGTTCTGCTATCCCGAGTCCCGATGTGTTGAAAATGACATT